>JABRWK010000009.1:1177540-1323213 GCA_013372445.1 Hypothenemus hampei | reverse complement strand
TAGTCCTCCTCTCTCTCTCTCTCTCCCTCTCTGTTTCTGTCCCTGGTTCGCTCTTCTCGATGTTCCGAAATGTCGGTCCACGCTTCATTGATTTAAAAATTAGAGTGCGCCCCATTTCGGATCTAAATCGGGCCCGGGAGGTGAACGACTCGAAAATGGGCCGTCAGGTAAACTTACACACCATACATTGCCAATAATCGCGTAAACTGTTTATCGTTTAGAACACAAATACGTAATATGCTTATTATGCATACTTGTGTTTTCGCCATTTTGTTTATCACCCATTTCTTTCTTGCTGTTCCAAATTCCAGAAATTATTCTATAAAAAAATTCTTTTGTTTTTACAACTTGAAATAAATTAATGTCATCTTTATGGCTACACCTTCTTAATTAACACCTGGTAATTATCGTCATTCGCAGAAGAAAAATGTTCATCGAGTATTCTAGATATTTGGTCACGAATGAGTCAAGTAGATACCTTTAGTTTTCTGTTTACTTATCATTAAATGAAGACGATCTAATTGAGCTTTCTACATTTTTTTTGTGAGGTCTTTGACCCTACCCTCGAGTGTGAGTCTGGATAGCGAAAAATCTCCGTAAAACTCCTGTACAAACGTTACGTGCAAAGGTAAATTTCGTCATCATCACTGCCAAACTGCAACGCTCGATTGCAATTCGGCTTTTTTAATGTCCGCCTCAATTATCCGAATCATTGGTTCCAATTATGTACTTGCGACACCGCCCAAAGGTTCAACTTTGGTACATTGACACCTACCGGACCTTGTACATAGATTTGTCAAAATTTTCTTACAGTTGGATCAAGTTTACAAATGATACTTTTAACGTGCTTTCGATACGATTTAGATTTGGCTATTGAATTGACTAGTATTAGGTTATTGATGATATCATGTCTCAGCCATTAGTGACGTAACAATCAAGTAGCAGTGTGTGAATCACGGAGTCATCGATAAAAAAACCACGAGCGTTTTCTCGATCTTTCGAAGTGGGTCGTGGAGACCTAAACAAAAGACGTTGCTGATAAAACGAGTGACCTCTTATCGGTCGGAAAAAGGGTTGGCCGGCCTGCCGCGATGTTACGCTGGTCAGTGCACTCGCTGCTCTGTGCACCGTTGTGAATGCACGGCACCCACGATCTAAGGTCATTCCCGTGCACTGACCCGATACGAACATGCACGAATTTCATTTATTTTTTGCTGGGGGGTTTTGGATTAGGGGGCCTCTTCGTTTTTCCGATCGAGGCGAATGAACAAACGCCTTTGTTTTTTTACTGAAATTTGCCACCATTTGTTGTGCTTATGCTTGTCTGTTAGTTTCTGGGAAGTAATAAAATTAGTTTTGAAACGCGAAACTAGCCTATAAATAAGGTAAATAACCTAAGGTGGCCGATATTTTTCGCGATAATATCTGTGATGATGGTTTTCGAATACCTAATCGATGTGTCGTGGTTTGTTACTACAAAATTTAATGACTCATTCATGTTTTTTTCGTTCTGCATATATTAACAAAAATATTTTTGTTACGGTTGTAATAGTTAGTAAATAAACAAAGGAGAGTTTCTTTGACAACAACGCTTTTACGTAACTTTTAACTTCAACAAGAAAGAAGATATGAGCGTCATAGTATAAGAGGTCCTCGTACTTTAGGTTTTTACAGTTCAAAAATAAAACAGTAAATTTGTAGACGCGCGTACGATGCTCACACACATATGTACGTATACAATAAAAATAATACGAAGGCGAAGAGTCCGTTGACACCAGTGGTTCTAGCTGAAGAGTTCGACGTTTCGTGTAATCGGTTGGCGCTCGATGACGTAACGCGATCACGGAGTGACAGTTGCTGTCGTGGTGACGTCACGAGGCCGGTGAACCATCACCCGAGAAACCCATATTCGGTTGCTGAAAGTTCTTTGACCGGTCAATTTCCAATTCGTCCGTGGAGTTCAATGACCCACAATAACAATAATGATCCCGATGAACGGTACTGTTCCAAATTATAAATATTCTCGTTATTGTTATTGTTGTTATCTGGCGTTTACTAGCAATTGATGTTAATTCGCAAAAATGGAGCTCGGGCGAGCTGCAGCGAACGAACGGGCTCGCGCTCAATTTCGAGATAACCCCGTTCGCGTTCGTCGGCCCGGTTTTCGGATAGTGTATTATTGTTCTGACCTCGTTATTTACCGAAATCCGATAAACAAATTATGTGCCGCTCCGATTGGGCAAGATATATTAACGTACGTACGCACCGCGTTGCCAACCTTCGTTCACAGCCATTCTATTTTAAAAATTTTGGTGTTGCACAATTGAGATATCCCCACGGGGAATTCGAAAGTATTCTATATTCGTCGTTCTCTTACCACAACACTCACAAACAAACCATTGTTTTTAATCGTTATGTAGATATTTGTTATTTCTACAACATTTACTACTTTTCTTTGCAAACCTTCAAACTTATTACATGTCTTCATTTTTAATGAATCGATTTGAAACGTTTACACATAGTCGCGCCTAAAGTAGGCAATAATCACTATTTCCTGAGATCCAAATGAGCATCGGAACAAATGAATAATTTGATGGTTCATCAAAAAAAAACAAAACGATTAAAGAGTGAAAAAGTATAAATTCTGCACAAAGTCACAATTTTCCTTTAATAATTGTTGTTTTCTCGTATTGAGTCCAGTCGTAGAACAGTCATTTGTTGTGTCCAATTTACCCAATTACCGTAATATTGTTTATAAATTAATGTAAATGGTGCTTTACTTACATTTTTCTTTTCTTGCAATTATGATTTTGCGGGAGCCGTCGAGTTCACTGACCGCGCCATACTTAGGTGGCATTTTTCTCTTTCGCGGGAATGTCCATTTTCCTGGGACCTTTTCATGCGGTCTAGTAGCAAAAGTGATTTTAAGAATATATATAAGACAATTGCAAAATATAATTGTGCTACTAATTACTCTAATAATGATTGTCAAAAAAAATATTGGGCGACCGAGCCAATAACAACAACAGAACCAAGGCAGCGTGATGAAACCAGCTCCGTCCTCGTTCAACGGCCGCGTTCCATGTGGGAAAGACAGAGACCGTAGACTCTCACTTTCACGCAGTGAACTGGCCTCACGAGCTCACTTTGGCGGGTGAACAACCGGCAACTGGGTCATCTGGTTAACAGCCCGTTTAACTCCACTCGGCCTGGCGTCAGTCCTACGTTGAGCACGTAAACGAGCAGACGTGCGTAGAACGGCAAGAACCAAACAATTAACCCCCTCATTCTCCCCAAATGATTTAATATCTTAAAATAATAGTTTGTTTATAATTTACACGTCAATTATGATGGCAGTGTTACCGTGCAACGAGTCCTTATTAGGTGGTGATCGGGCCGAAAATAACGATAATCTTAATAGTGCCGCCGAAGATAGTAGTTGCAGTTCGGGGTGCGAAACTTCTTCTGACGAATGTTCAAATAAAGATTGTCCACAGGGTTTCTTCAGACGCAGCATCCAACAAAAGATCCAATATCGGCCCTGCACAAAAAATCAACAGTGCTCTATCCTCAGGATCAACAGGAACAGGTGCCAATACTGTAGACTGAAGAAATGTATCGCCGTTGGAATGAGCAGAGATGGTAAGTTGATCTCAATCTGTTTTTCATATGTAGTATACAGTTGCTCTTGGGAAAATCACCAAATGTTTGGGAATTGCAATGAAATTGACAAAATTTTAATCATCGATCGTCCTAGTAGTACCTACTTTGTATTACGAATTTCGTACGTAAAGAGTTACCGTTACCCAGATAAACAACAAGAGCAGAATAGGTGAAAAATATAGGTCGACCCGGTCCGGAGTGGATAGGGTCGATGACCGCGCTCGGCTGGGCTCGGCTCGGCTCGAACGGCCGGCAAATGGATTGCCGAGCTCCGAGAAAGTCCAAAAGGTGAACGAACTTTCTTGCACAACGATCTGCATTGCAAGTCGGTTGAGGTCGACAACTTCTGTGTGCGTGAACGCGAGTAAATAACCCGAGATCGTTGTGCCACTTATCGCACTTTCGTATGTCACCATCGCATCGGGCCGAAGATATAATATTGGGATCTCCATTTGGACGATTACGTAAAAGCCCTCCTTCGTCATTGTTGAGACATTTCTCGAAATTTCGAAACTATTCTGAAACGTTTTCAGTATTGGTTTGGCTAGTTTGGCATTCTTAGAAAATCTATTAATTTACAATTAATAAACAAAAAACATTTACACATAGAAAGGAATCGTTATTGACTTTTGAATCTAGGCTTCCAATCCATGTTATGTTAGGTCAGTGACATTATCAGCTAATGGATGGTACTTAGTAGTAGTAGTAGTAGTAGTAGTAGTAGTAATAGTAGGCAATCATATACTGGAAGCTTCCTTTCATAAAAAATATTTTTTAATGGAAAATTAAAAAATAACCAACTTTAATTTTTTTTTTGTGTTGATCATTTGTTAAAAATGCTTATTTGTTTTAGTATTTAAACAGCGTTAAGGCAAGTTTAAATATAAANCTCTCTCTCTCTCTCTCTCTCTCTCTCTCTATCCATCTCTCTCTCTCTCTCCATCCGTCTCTCTCTTTCTCTCTCTCTCTCCTTCAACTCGAAATAAAGAGCTGGTGATAAGAGAGAGAAAAAGGGATAAAAAGAAAGCTCCCCCAAGGTCACCATGTTGCCAAGCCGTCAGGATTGTTATTCCAAGCATATGTAATATTTTTTTCAAAACGCAAACATCAATAAATAGAACAAACGTTGGTCGATAATACTTTCAATGGACATACTAATATGTGGGTTGGTAGAAAACTACATAATAATAATGGGACTTTGCCTTTTAAAAAGTGGTCAGGAAAAAGTGAACGCCTGGCAACAACGCGCAAGGCTCCGCGTGGAAAACAAAGGAGTGGCGTGGCTCGTAGGCGGCCGCGGTGACGGCCTTGACGCCGTTTGTCCTACCTCGGCGCGCGTATCGGTCGCTGGCGTCAGCGCAACGCAACGCCGCCGCCGCCGCTTCAAGTTCAAGGGTTATGGTGGGGGGGATCAGGAGCTGGGGGAAATGGACGTCGTCACGATGCTGCTGAAGCCGCCGCTTTCGTTTCGCGCCACACTCGTTCAACGCCGCTCGTCGGGAATGCCAGGTCGCGCGGTTCTTCGCTACAGTAGCAGCCCGGTCGCCCGCGAAAAGTGCAAAATGACCGAAGAGTTGCCCATCCTTAAAGGGATACTCAATGGGGTCGTTAATTATCACAACGCACGTAGGTGTTCTCTTCGAATTTCTTCGTTCTAGTGATTGTCCTTGTTGGAATATAAAAATCTTGACCAAACGCGCTTAATCTCTTCCTTAGTGCCTTTATTTATTTTTTGTGTTTTATTATTGTTTTTAGTTTTTCTTAAGTGGTCAAGTGTGAAATTTATAAATTTTTTAATTTTTGAGAAAAAATGATCTAAAAATCCTCATAAAATGTCAAAAAAGAAATATTTTGAACGTTTTTGAAACATGCCCTTAATTGTCATTTCCATATCTACCTACTACAGTCACTTTCGTTGACCTACAATCTGTCCTGGCGCTCGTGAAAGTTCACGAAATTTCTCCGGGTGATTCCACTTTCTCTCTAAATGTTTTTCTCTCATTGTATTACCTGCTCCACATCTCGGATCAATTAGTTTTCTCGTTACATTTTCGGCGAGATAATAGCAACAAAATTAACATTTTCTTTTTCGTTTTCAGCGGTCAGATTTGGTCGCGTGCCGAAAAGAGAAAAGGCTCGCATTTTGGCTGCCATGCAGCAGAGCTCCAATTCCCGCACATTGGAAAAAGCAGTGGCGGCCGAATTAGATGATGAGCAACGTTTGTTGGCCACCGTAGTTCGAGCACACATCGACACCTGCGATTTCACCAGAGACAAAGTGGAACCAATGCTGCAACGTGCCAGAGAGCAGCCATCCTACACAGCATGTCCTCCGACTCTGGTAAGTTCATTTGCCCCTCGTACATGTACATGAAAGTATCGGAAATAGGGCGTACTTAATTGAACCCCCAAGAACAAAGCAAATAAGAATATTTTGCTTTACCACACGGACCGGTCGACCTTGTCTATAGGGGGACAGGCGGAAACGTCCAAGGCTGTCGTGTCCATAGCTGTTCCTGCTTTAGGGAACAATAATAACGTTGCCACGCACTTGAACGTCTCCACGTGACCTCAGCAATTTAAATGAATCTATCTGAATGAAACTTTATCTATCGGTGTTCAAATTTCATTTGTACGTGACTCAGAATGAAAACTGTGCATAATATGTATGTAGACGTTTAACCTTCTCTGTAAAACAGTTTTTAAAAGGTCGTTCCCAATGTTATAAAACTAATTTGTTTGCAGGCATGTCCGCTAAATCCAAACCCACAACCGCTCACTGGCCAGCAGGAATTGCTCCAGGACTTTTCCAAAAGATTCTCTCCAGCCATCCGCGGTGTTGTGGAATTTGCTAAGCGCATTCCAGGCTTCTCGCTACTGTCCCAAGATGATCAGGTCACTTTGTTGAAAGCGGGAGTCTTCGAAGTGTTACTCGTGCGACTCGCGTGCATGTTCGATTCTCAAACCGCCAGCATGATCTGTTTGAACGGGCAAGTGTTGAAAAGAGACTCAATTCACAACAGCTCGAACGCTCGCTTTCTCATGGACAGTATGTTCGATTTTGCCGATCGCATGAATTCGTTAAGATTGTCCGATGCCGAGATCGGTTTGTTTTGTTCTGTCGTGGTGATAGCCGCTGATCGTCCGGGCCTAAGGAATATCGAATTGATCGAAAAAATGCACAACAAATTGAAACACTGCTTACAAGCGGTGGTCACGCAAAACCATCCCGGCCATCATCATATATTAGACGAATTGATGAAAAAAGTTCCAGATCTCAGAACGTTAAACACTCTGCATTCAGAGAAACTCTTGGCGTTTAAAATGACGGAACAACAACAAATGATGCAACAACAGCATCCTTTATGGCATTCGCCATCCGAAGAAGAGTGCAATACGAGTAAAAGTCCAGCCGCTTCCTCGTGGTCCTCCTCCTCAGATGTCACGATGGATGAAGCCAAATCTCCATTAGGGTCGGTTTCGAGCACAGAATCAATGTGTTCGTCTGAAATGATCTCAAATGACTATCAACATGTACCGACGCATCATGTCAGCGCGAACGCAACCAATGCGCCTCTTTTGGCCGCGACACTGGCCGGTGGCCTCTGCCCTCACAGACATAGGGCAAATTCTGGTTCAACGTCATCGGGAGACGACGAACTTACGGCCACATCACAGTTGATTCACAATGGACTAACGATAACGCCAGTGTCCAGGCCGCCTGTAACTCATCGATTCAGGAAACTAGATTCACCCAGTGATTCTGGCATTGAATCGGGCACAGAAAAAGTGGACAAATCAACATCAGTATGTTCTAGCCCCAGATCATCTGTAGACGACCATCATATCGTCGAAGACATGCCGGTGTTAAAACGTGTTCTACAAGCGCCGCCTTTGTACGATACAAATTCGTTAATGGACGAGGCCTACAAACCGCATAAAAAGTTCAGAGCACTTAGAAACAAAGATTCTGCCGAAGCGGAACCCGCTGTTGTTTTGTCACCGCAACCAACGTCTGTATCCCAACTTCAGATGCAATTATCTACCCCACCGCAATCATCTTTGTCCAGTTCGCATTCTATGTTAGCCAAGAGTCTAATGGAAGGACCTAGGATGACGGCGGAGCAAATGAAACACACTGAAGTTATTCACAGTTACATAATGCGAGGCGAGGCGGGATCACAAGCATCTCCTCACGTCAGCGCATCACCAACCGCTTGTCCGTACAAAAGCAGTGGTTTACTGCAACCTGCTTGGGCCACCAGTGTAATTACCAGTGCAAGATCTGCTTCCGCCAGTCCGATGCATCTTCAGTCACCGCATTCTACGTCTCCGGCACCGTCAAGGTCACCGCAACCACCCAGGCTTCTCGAGTTACAGGTGGATGTAGCCGATTCGCAACAACCCCTTAATCTATCAAAGAAATCACCCTCACCCTCGCCCAGGCCAAAGGTGGTTACTTTGGAGGTGTAGATCCGGTTACAATGAGCCGGAATACAGTACAAAGTGGAGTGCTCGTGTCCGCGGTAAGAGACGTTCTCGCATCGGCTTGCCGTACGATCGTTTTGGTGCCACTTTAATCTAATTCATTATCGAAACCAAAAAAAAATAAATTAAATTCGTCTCTGTATATTCATTCTCTACTTTGCTGTCTATATCTCTGTATGTTGATGTGTGACCATGTTCGTAGTTTAGTTGGATCAATTCAAGATTCTTCCTCTCTTTCTCTCCGCCATGGTGGACGGCCGTTTCCTCTTTATTGTACATAGCGGACCAAGACGGCCGTTCGTTCGTTTCCGTAGTTAAGATTTGAATTCATCCAAACAATCACTAATTTAAAAATTGATGAGAAAAGAAACAACCAACTTTATGAATAGATTCTCATAATTGTAAATGTAAAATTACGATTAATTTCGGCATCGGCACCCAATCAATCCTATATATTAATAGATTTATTATATTATTTTGTTAATATATATATGTGATAAATTGATTTGTAGGATATACATATTTATGAGTAAGTTTGTGTTAAATAATATGAAAAAAATAATAATGCGTATCTCAATTTGTATAAAGCATCATCATCATCTTTGTCATCGATCGTTCACCATCATCCATCTTTGTCATTTAAATTGTATCGCCACCACATTTTTTCATTTAGATTAGGAGCGAGTCGATAAGGAGACATGAGACTGAGAGGGGATGCCCCTAATTTACGTACTAGGGCCCTTTCCTGGAAAAAAAATGGGCAACTCACCGTTCGGGGCGCCCCTCATTGTTAGTCTCCTGCTCGCGAAATTAGGACGTGGTGAGTTCTGTCCCCGATTATGCTACACAGTAGAAAGCCAACAAATTTATGTATTACATACTGCATAATAAAACATTCATACTTAATGTATTTAGTGAGCGAATCTTTTGTTTTGATCAAGTAGTGCTTCGAGGTGTGGGACCGATTACTTGTGAACACAACAGTTATCTGTCGATCACTGAAGAAGAAGAAGACGAAGAATAATTTATACTATATCAGTGTAATAAAACTTTTGTAAATTTAAAGCTTGTTGAAACGGACAGAATAAAACATGTCTTGGTGATATAATCTACTGTATTGTTTTTGTTCCTTTTTCTGTAACCCTAAAACTACCCTACGCCTGTAAACAGGAAAATTTACATCCAGTGTCGAGCCAATCAAACTCAATGTCGTCCTCGTTTAAGCGCAAATTAACTTTAAACGTCCGATCCAAGGATTAATAAACTCATTAGATGCTGCCGGGACACCGAACAATTCCATTATTCAATTACGAAATTAAAAATCCCTTTAAGGTCACTGGCGACGTTTGAAAATATGATTTAACGATCCTCGCTTAAGGCCTCGCTCCTATGACCTCAATAAAAATTAAACAATTTGAGAAGCCGCTCGATTTACATTTAGGAAATGATTTAATGACCATTTAAATATGCCTATATGTCTCCCACACGGCAGATTACTAGCTATTGATGGCCATCAGCTCTTATAATAAAAGAAAACAAAGTTAAAGTGTTTGCTTTACTAGTTAGTGTTTTATCAATTTTAAAAAAATTGTATAAGGTCAAATTTCATTTGTTTAAATGCGGATTATCACACTGCGAAGCCTCCGTTCGAAAGGAGATCGAATTAAAGGTCAGAAGAACTGTGGCCAAAGAATTTCACTCTCGTACACGTGTAAACCTCTCTGAACCGATCGTACCTAAATGTTAAATTACTATTCGACTTTAAATGCCACGTGATTACTGCTACTGCAATTTTAACTAAAGATGTCTAATTGTGTATAAAACGTTAACTTCAGATCACTGGATTTGCTTAAACCTTCATTCATAGATCGTAACCTTGACTCTAAGTTCCAATATATATAGGATGTCACACAGACTTATCGTAAATAGATTAAAGTCCGTTATTTATTAAGTTCGCTCGGACTTCGAGTTCCCAACAATCAAATTTAAATCGTATCAGACGAGCAACGCAACCTTGGCCTTGAGTTTCATCGACTTGACTCGTGAACATTATATTTTATTGGGTGCCATAATGCTCGATTATCGGCTCTCTGTCTATGTAATTACTGTTTTATCGTTCGCTTTTCGGACAGAAACAATTGTTTGCCAACAATAGTTTTATTATTGATTACGAGAGTTACTCGATTTGGTCTCTATTGGATGCCATACATATTAATTTACAATGCTTTTTCGTTAGACTGGAAACTTTTAGAATAACCCACGTATTTTCAATTCGAGTAAATAGGATACAGACTCCAACTTTAGCTGAAATGATGCAATAGTCATGATGCCATCTTCACTTCATTTTGAGTCCATTTGAGGATCCAGAAATAAATTACGTAAACTAAACTGACCACGTTAGACCAACAACAACCGGAATGACCTTCTGAGGAAGCAATATATGTATAACAAAATAGTCTTGTAAAGTTTAAAGATCTTGTCATCATTTATGAGTCTGAACCTTTGTGGTCAGTTCTCGTTTTGCATATCCACCCAAAAAACTAATAAGAAAAACTGACTTTTCTAGTAGGTGTAGAGCGCAAAAATAGTCATTGAAAAATCGTAATTCATTTGTCCTTTCAATTACTGTTGTTGCATAACGAAACAAGGAAGTGGAATCGTTTTCGGTGAATCACAATTCACTGGCGATGAAGTGGATTTCTCATAATTAATTCATAAAATCTTCTTTAATGGAAACGAAGGTTGACGTTGACGACAGCGTTTATTTTTTACGTTTCTTTAAAGATCAACGATTTTGTTCCAAATCAATTTCTATAAAAAAAATGCTTATTTGTCTTATTGCGAAAATTTCACGTTATCAATTATTGTTTCAATGAACATTTAAAAGGTGGATTGTATCCAACCAGGTCTCATTTTAGAGGTTAATCGATAGCGAAAAACTACTCTTGTCTTATCTTTGACATTGAAAATTGGATAGAATAACAATGACAATGTACATATTTTTCCGCTTTTTTCATTTTAGAACTGATATCGATGTCCTTGAACCGGTGTTAATGGTTGAAATTCCACGCGTTTGATAATTTTGCATTCGGCAATTAAAACATTAACAGCGTCTTTCATAAAGGTCGTCTAGAAATCCATATTGTTTGGTCAATATGTCGAAATCAGCACCATATAAGATAATGTAAAAAGCTATAAGATAATAAAATATCCATGAACAATGCTAAAATTGATCAACGGTCTTTATCGAGAAATTCGCAAAAAGATCTGTGTATGTAGATAACTCATCACATTGAGTAAATCACTCAGGACTTTATGAGAAGCAAATTACAAGCAGAATTTTAGATTCAGGTCGATGGAGTGTGTGTTCAATTGTCAAAGTAACAAAAAATGACCTCTTTTGTTGGACAATCCGATAATGTACATAAATTAATAAAAGAATAACAAATTAGATGTAAACGTATAGACAAACAACGAATTTTCGCATCAATATAATTAGCCATGGTTAATCCTCGACCTTGTTTGTTGACATTTGCTGATCACATCCGTAACCTTGAGTCCGCAGATGGTATGTTATTGATTTATTAATATATTTTTCCAATGTTGGCGTAGCTGTCGCAGTTTATTCATTTGGCCGCGCAAACCGGTGTTTTTTTCCACAATACGTTGCACCAAGAGGAAGGAAAGAGTCGGTGGGTATACTACATAGACAGTATTCTATAAGAATTTTTCATGAATTCCGCATCAAAAACATTCTAAGGTCAGGTAATAGTTTCAATGACCACATTTGCATGGAAATGTTCATGGGTCGCTCTGATTTATGCAAATCGAAATGTCCGAACAACAACAAGGCATTTCTCTTTTTATTCTTCCGGGTATTGGTGGTGTGTCGAAAAATCTCAACAGTTTTGTGGCCTTTCTACTTGAATCCTAACAAATCGGTGGGCGAGGTACCTAAATGATCTGTTGGTAATTGGCCTAAATAATGTGTTTTACTGGCTCCTAATACACTCAATGACCAGTTTTAAAGTATTCGGGCGCCACCCTTGAAATTAAAGTGGTAAAGACCTCACGTAACTTCGTAAGTAAACTTTAAACAGAAAGGAGAAATAAATCTAGATCGGTTTTAGAATAAGACAGAAAGAAAGTGAATTAAAGCTGTTAGGATAAAGACGTATATTAAACAATAAGGATAAAAACAAATTAACTATTATATACTGTATAGTATATAAATATATATGTATACTGTATCGATAAAAACAACAAGAATTAACAATGCCATTGACGAACTCGGGAACAAAAGCAGTCATCAGGTTATTGTCAGTATCATTACGAGTGTCGAAATGTTCATAATCGTATCTCAAACTGACCCGAAGACAAAACACGGACCCATTTTGTTCAATTGTCTCCGAAATTGTTTTTATTCCGGACGTTTGTTGAAAATATCAGCAGAGTTGACGGTTGAATTAACCCATTCCCGAGAAATTATTGAATTACCTGTCTGGGACGGTGACGATAGAAAATATAGGTATTGTTTTCTTCGGCAAGATTTACAATTAGAATCGAAAACTTGGCACTGTACCCACGGAATTTTCTATTTAATTTCAAGCAAATAACATTGTTTAAAAAAAAAAAAATTACTACTACGCCACTGTGTTATACTGACCATGCATAAAGTAATCTTTGGTATTTAATTCGCGTACTGGGAAAACCATCACTGTTATGAAAATTCTATTTACGTCTATCTAATTCCAGTATGACAAATTTTCTATCTCTAAAACATATTGTTTGATACGCTCCACTGGGTAAGCTCTGATCCTCCTTGTACTGTTAGATATGCAATTGATGATAGCTCTACTTGTATTAAATATACTTTTTAGTATTATTTGAACGATAAAATTTATATTGTCATTGAGTGACAAATAGATCAGTACCAATTTCAGTGGAGAAAATTATTTATTCTCAACCATCATTTATCCTGATAAATTACCGGTGTAACAATTAGTAACATTGAGTTTAAATAATTACAGCATTACCCCAGTAACTTGTCATGAAAACTGATAGTGTTTCAGGCCACTAGATTATGCATTTTTCTAAGAAATCAGAAACCAAACAACTTGTGTAGAAAAAGTTAATAAGAAAAACGCGTTAATGGCGCTAACAAATAGCTTTATTTAGTCATTTGGTTGATTTGGTTAAAAGTGTTTCGCGAAAAAAGTCATTAAAAATGACAGACAACGTCTGGAACGAATACATATATACACATATATATAAATCCAGTGTTGATCTTGAACTTTTTTGCGGTAATATTTAACTCATCGCGCGTCCGACCAAGTTCAAAATTAAAAATTTTGGCATGGTTTTGTGGTTCGTTGACCGCGTTTAAGTCCATATGAAACCGTCAGGATAAAATGTGTTGTGCAAAATGTGTGCAAATAAATTTTACTTGGGGACGAAGGCCTGATAAAAATTTAACAACCGAGTCTGCTCGTTTAAAAAAAGATTTCTGCTTGAATTTCTTCTAAATATTGATTCCTTACAATTATAATAAAATTATGATTTTATTGTTTTCTTAGCAACTTTCGAAATAATAAAAACCACATCGCCTGAAATTAGATAGTGTTACAGGGCAACTAAGTTGGTACCAGTTTCCAGTAACCTCTCGAATACAATACATCTATGTTGTTGGTTGAATTCGGACTGTCTGACAAAGTGTAAATGTAAAAAACAGAACGTTGGCAAAAATGTATATTATTAAAAAAAAGAAGATGCCGTCGATCGACGGCCCAGACAACTGCATGGTGCACTAGCGGAGGCAGTCGAGAGAGGTTTCAAAGTGCATCGATTCGGTTGTTCACCCTTCCTTAGGCAGAGGACCCGGCCTTGGGGATGCTCAAGGGCAGCAGACCCTCGCGAAACCATTTCATTTTTATTTTATTTGATCGGGACAAAGGCCAACAACGACTAAGGCCCCCGCCTAACAAAATGCAACCGGGCGATTATTGTCGAGGGCCAAACGATGATTTAAAAAGAAACTAATTTTCATAATTAAGAAATAAATAGGCGATATCAGTGGCAACTCGTTACCATAAAAGCAGAGAATGCCTTTCAAGAATTAGTACTTTTTTACATAACTTGCGGCTTCAATGTGTGATGTAACAAATTATGCTTAATCGAGATTCCAAATTCTAATTGGTCGTATTTTGTATAGTTAAAGTGTGAGTTTTATATTTGGTTTATATACAAAAACGTATAACAAAAACGAAAATGTTAAAAATGGATATTTTAACGTCGAAATGATGGTTCGATGGCCCCCAAAGACATTGACATTGAAAACGCAGATAAGACACATTTTATTTATTGTCGTTGTCGCCATTGTGGCATATTTTGCTTTGTTTCGGGTCGATTGTTATTAAAATATGCTTCTGCCGTTTGGCATTTGTAGATGCGGATTGTAGCACATTAAAAAAACATTTACACGATTGGGAAGGGCTCCACCAATGGAAA
Organism: Hypothenemus hampei; assembly: GCA_013372445.1. Taxonomy (NCBI): domain Eukaryota; kingdom Metazoa; phylum Arthropoda; class Insecta; order Coleoptera; family Curculionidae; genus Hypothenemus; species Hypothenemus hampei. The sequence goes on along the minus strand of JABRWK010000009.1, from coordinate 1,308,555 downwards.
ACGATATACGTTTTCTTCGAGAAATTTATAGATAAGTTTGTATGACTTTGTATAAACAAAATAAAAAAAATAGGTGCACTGGAGGCCACCATCCTACTCTGTGTCTGTGACACACACACACACACACATACTTCGTCACAAGGGCATTTCTCGTTAGAAACAAAGGACGATCGCTTGATGGGAGTCGATTCATGAAATTCGATTAAGGATTTCATTGTTTCTAACGGATTTTAAAAAAATTTTTTCAATAAATTAATTCGTAGGCCATCGAACTCGTAAATAATTCGTTCATATTTGAATATTCAAGTGAATTTACATTTCAATTAATCTGGGAACTTACATATGAGGAAAACAAAAAAAATCCATTTTAAGTGTTTCCAGGTTTGTTTTGCATTGTACTGAATGTTTCCCGGTTATTGGATAATATTTTGGATGTTTAAAAATCCACGTTGCGATCCAATTGAGTCGCCGTCCTTTAATGGATGTCTTCAATGAGAAAAAACATCACAACAGCACATGGAAAAATCAGGACTGTGAATTTACAGAAAATGTTTACTAAAAATTCCTCGAACTTAATACCGATGAATGAATCAAATAAATAAAATAAAACTTCTACATATAGAAGAAGAGGATCCGAACGTTGCCCTTGAAACAACCTATTCCGAAATTGACACCGGGAGTTCGCGCCTCGACCCGATGCCCTTTCGTGGCCATAAGGTGAAGTTCACCGGGGTCCCAGCATCCACGGGCGGCGTCCGGACGTCAGCACTGAACCGCCACCGTTGCCGTGGCGACGACGCCGGGCGTCGGTCCTCGACCGTTTCACGACCTTGGCCGTTCACTGGATGGATAATGGCGAAACGCGCTGCGGTTTCATTTCATACTGCATATCTTCAGTTGAAACTAATTCACGAGGTACATATAACGTCTAATACTTCCAATGTGCCCTCATTTCGTCGTCTTATTCCAAAATTTATCTCAAAGTTTATAATTTGTCGACAAATCAACAAAAAAAATAGCACACCTTGTTAAAAAGTCGAGTGCCTTGAGATAAGAAAATCTATTCATCGTTTTCGAGTTTTTAAAATTACATATTACGTGATTAGGGCAAAAACAATAGCAATATAACTACCGTTTATTTTTAAATTATGACTTTGAAAAAAATGAAAAGCGATACAAACGTCAATGGGTCAAGGTCTTGCACGAGCGTCCCCTCGTCATTCACCTGGTTCCTTAAAAAAAACACTTTCTAAACAGAAAAAAGTACGTGTCTTGGTGAGGAAAGGGGGTGAAGGAATTAAATGAGGTCGAGGCCGGACGTGGGAGTTTTCGATCATCCTTTTCCCCCCTCTTTTGGGAAACCTTGTAGAAATTGAGGGGATGAAAAAGTGGCTCGGCTTTGTACATGTTTGCGTTTAATCTTTTGCGTGACATTTATACGATAATATACGTTATTATTGACAACGATACGAGTATCTAATTAACGTATTAGTTACAGGTAACCAAGGACGAAAATTAGAGGACGTTGTTCATTGAAAAAACCAAAATAAATCGTTAATCTTTATGTCCTCAAAGGTATTTATTTAAAAGTAACTTTATGTAGCTATTATCAGGGATTGATTTTTTGATGGTAAAATTTTCATACGAAGTACAGCCATAAAAACCTTTTAAGATAGAAACTTATGCACCTTATTTTCCTTTAAATTGTCAATTTTTGACATCTGGCCTATTTCATCCGTGAATTTTACCACTGCGATTATATTGTTATAAGTATATTTTTCATTTTTATTAAGTAAATTAAAAAATTTTCTCTGTGTTCCTATCGATTGATGCCTATTCCGGTGAAACCTCCTGTATGGTAAATGAATAATCGAATAACGACCTATAGAAAAGTTTTAAACTCTATTTAGCATATCAAGTCAATGTAACGACATTTCGTTTTGATCTAAAATTGTTTCGAGATCAAGGCGAAACTCCTCTCTTTTATTGTTTGCAAATGAAGGCAGGATATGGAGATTGGACGAAATGAAATGAAAAAAAAAGAGATGAGGACGGACGGGTCAAAGCGAGAAAGTGAAACGTATGTAAGTGTCGTATTGTGTCATTAACGAGGCGAAATTTCGAACCTTGAGCTCTATAGCACCACTTAGGTTTCACCAACTTAATTTTGTTTCGGTAAAAGCAACTGAAAATAAATGACGGTTTTTAGATTATATTAGTTACTTGGCCCTGACTTTGAAACGATATCGCATCGGGGAAAGTCAATTTGAATGCACGCCGCTTATGAATTGTAAAAATAGAAACTGTTTGGTTGGTTGATATGCATTCTCTTAAAAACCAATTTTTATGTACGAATCCATTCTAATCTTTGGTGATTCAGTATCAAGATCATCGCCGAATACAGTGATGAGAAAATATTAAAGCTGGCCTGTTAAAAAAAAATTTCGACCTTCGCTTGTTTTTTTTTATTATCTTAATAGTTAGCCAATAGTATCTATACAGAACACTAGAAAATTGCTAAATTTCATCATTTTTTTTTAATTTTATTAACAATTGCTCCTCGAATTTTTTCTCGCGTTCATAATTTGAATAAGTTGGTAAATAAAGTCTCTTGACGAATAATAAAAAAAATAAATCTTCCTAAGAAAGGATGAAATTGAAGTTTTTATAGACCCCTTTAATGTGTAAGTCAAGCGAAGTAATTCTTCGGACTTTTAGTCCAGCAATGTGAGAAAAAAAGATTCATGGAATGGTACCGGAATACGATAATATGAAGGTACTTTGGCAAATAAGTTTTTATTAAAATCCTATTTTGTTTAAATTTCAGAAAAATAATTGTCGAAAAAAATGATTTTAAATAACTTCTTCATTGTAACAACATATTTGAACAATCGGTGAAAAAGCTTTCAGCTTGTTCACATTTTATACAAAAGAAATTTTAAAGCTGGAATGGAGAAAAATTGACAGGAAGGAAGAAAGTTTCTCGTTTAAGGTCAAGTCAGATCTCAGAAATTTATTTATTGCGGCGTGCTTTGCCTAATTTGGAGTAGGTCACATGAAATTTGAAACTAAAATATCTGATTTTTTTAAGAAAAAAAAAAAGCTTTCTCTGATTTTTTTAACTAAAAACGAACTGTTACATTTAGGGTACATTTACTAATAGATACACAATTTGAGAAAAAAAACTTATTAAAATAGGTAATAACGAATGAAATTCCATCATATTTTCAGGAATAAACTACGCCTTGTGGTAATTTGAGAGAGAGGTTTCTATATTAATTTATTCATGTTGCCAATTATACAGCGCGTAAATCTGATTTATGTATCAACTGGAGACCAATAGAGTCACCTCGAAATGAATCTCTTTTTGTTAACACTTACTGGACGCACATAAAATTATTTTTAGTGAGGTCAGTTTTCAATTGCACATGTTATGTTTGCTTTTCCATAAGATCCTTGAAGAAACACTAGGATTCTTTTCTGAATACATCGAAATTCACCTTCAAACTGCTTTAACCTACTTTAAAACGCCTCTTTCAATATTGAAAGAATCGTTTTACGGAATATTATTTGGATACACTGACAATGACCTTTGTTACTTACCTACCTATGGGGTAGTAAGTACAGGTACTTACACAGAAATTGTGAATTCATTGAATTTATGATAATCATTTGGACTAATATAGTATTATCATGGACTCGATTTTGAAAAAGACCAAGCGCTTTATTTTTCAAGATTTTAACAATGGACAGACAAATAACAGGGTGACTTTTGAAATTATTTCTTTTCTAATTGAGATTCTAATTTTCTATTTCAATTAAAACAAACACTATTATAATGGTTATTGAAATTTTCAAAAATGTATCATAGATATAAAAAAGCCAAAAACTATATGTCTGTAATACAGACTCTGTATTTGTTGTTGTTCATCTCTTACGGCTTGTATTCAATTTATACAGGGTGTAGTTAAATAAACTTTGGTTTCCTTGACAGACCTTGCTTTATGCAAACTTTCCATTATATGGCACGCGCAATCGACTCGACTATTTACACAAATAATTTTAGCGAGAATTTTTGCTACACTGTAGGCAATAAGCAAATTAGTGTTACGATGATGTGTTATTTTAGGGGGCCCAAGAGGTGTCGGAATTTTTCCTTCGCATTTGTTCCACTTAAAAAGCGGGTCAACGGTTTTGCAACCCTGCCGCTGTTAAGAACTTTTATTTTTAACTGCTAAACGTAACGTCTTAATTGTTATTAATTTCGTGTGGTATCAAATAATTCTCGGAAGTCTCGCTCCCGTTTAATCCCAATGGCTGAGGTGCTAATCCTTGGACAAAAGAAATGTAGATCCCAGTTGAAAAATGTCTTGTTTTCTACGTTGTAAGAAAATGAATTGTTTCTATGTTATTAATGTCTTTTATCTAATTTTAAAAACGTATGTTTTGAAAAGAAATAAAAAGAGTTTTCCGGTACCGGGAATCGAACCCGAGCCTCCTGGGTGAGAGCCAGGTATCCTAGCCACTAGACCATACCGGAGTACATAAAAGAGGATAGCATAAATGTATATAACAGTAGGTATAAATATTTTCAAGTTTTCACTAAAAATGAAATATCTACAAATTTATTTTTTGAGTATTTGTTTTTTAAGAACATTGGTATCTATAGAAATACTTGAAACTTCTTTTCTTTGTGTTCCATAAAAAATTTAATTAAACACTTTCCTTTTTAGCTTTTACTTTAAGCATGCAAGTGGTGACACAAGAATTAAAGATGATAATATATCAGAACATATCAAGTGATACCCGCACCTAGTGCAATATTTTGAACTATGTATATCAACTAAAACAGAAAAGCAGAAAACTAAATAAATTTCTCTATAATACTTTCTAAATTAATTTACGCAACTTTTTATTTGCGTTTCATCAAAAATTTAATAAATTCAATATTTCTTAACAAATAAGTGTTGCAAATTATTTTCCAGAAAAAGATTCTTTAACTTGTTCTAGTTGCACAAATTTGGTATATCCGATATGGTCTAGTGGCTAGGATACCTGGCTTTCACCCAGGAGGCTCGGGTTCGATTCCCGGTATCGGAAAGCATCTTTTTTTTTAATAAAAAAATCATTGGTGTTTTCTTATAAAACTAACTTTTATTCAAGTTTTCTTAATTTCATTTTCTCGTTAATTTGCTTTTTTTTGTTGCTAGGATTTATACATAATTTAAGAAAGCAAAATAAAAAATTACACAAATATAATTTATCTTAAGAAACCTAAAAAAATCAGAGAAAGAGACCTTCCCTCGAGACGAACTTGCTCCAATTTATTGACCGTACAGCATTTATTCGAACCATGAATTTGAAAATAACGAAGTTCATTCGGGTCGTGTATTCAGACGTAACCGATACATGAATGTTTAAAAAGATTGGAAAGAAAAAAGAAACTAAGTTATGTCGGGCTGGAATATATATACAACATATATAGGTGTATGAAGTTTATTGCAAAGAAGTGACTTTAAAATATTCAAATTGCTATGCTAAAATTATGAAAAATACTCTAGCATATAGAATGGTGGAAATTAAACTGGGTATGACATTTTCTCAGAAACGATAAGAGAAACAAAACAGTTGGATATTTTTTCCGTATTTGAACTGAGCTGTGTTGCCAGTTTATCTCAATTTTACAGATAAAACGTAAATATTTTAAAGGATGAACAAAATAAAATATTTTGCTTGCCAAGAAAATAGTGCAATCTTCAAAAAATATAATAGTTTATAATAATCAAAGGAACAATTTGTGATCTAAAAATGCTAATAAACATCGCAACGTTGGGGGGCGTCCAAATGAAACAAGCACTTATCGTGACCCAAAAAAAAAGCAGCCGCAAATAAGGTCATTTTTTGAATATACAGCCTAAAAAATTGGGTCAACATTTTATTCGGCATCCTTGTCGTTTTCGTCGTCGCCTATGCTATTTAACCATCCATATATACGTATGTACGCAAGTAGAAATGATAAATTTCGTGGGATCATTTCGAAGCTTCCTATCTATTCAATCCAAGGTCCGGACCTCGTTGTTGAATTGAATGTCAAACAAACGATTTTCTATTTTATTACGTTCACGAAATAGGGTTTTATTCATTTTCAAATTTATAGTGTAGAAATACAAATTTTAAATTTCTTGAAAATAGAAAATTCTCTTAAAAACATTTACCTCTAAAAACTTTGCAGTCATAATCAATCAATTGTATGTACATACACATCTACAGAGTGCTTCAAACACTCTGTAGATATGTTTTAATTTTGGATTTAGACGAGAAATAAGCTTTTTACTGCTTCAGGAAGCGGGAACCCGCAATATGATAAACATGAAAAAAAGCAAAACAAAATTCCAATACCTGCAGGTCAAAACTTGAAGCGAAATATTAAATGATACGTTTTTATCAACTTGGAAATGAACTTGTTCCAAATAAAAATTGAATTTCAACCCTGAAACATGAAAAATGATGTCTCGGCCGTGTCATTGTTCCCCGGCCAGAGATAAAAATTAATAACTGTTTACACTTCCACTACCGTTTAATAATGATTATTTATAACAATGGCACTTGTTCGATACATAGCATTGTCAGCGTCTTTTTAGTGCCCCATAAAAATGGTGATACACTTAGCAGAACCGTAGAACAAATTGTCTCTAAAAGTCAGTGTTGCCACATTGCAAAAAATTTAAGTAACCATGTCTGTAACAATAATTTAATATCTTTCCTATTGATGATTAGCCACAGTTCTTTCTGTTTGCCGTTAATTGTTTAAAAAGGGATTGGTATCCTACCGCAGAAAACATTAATTGTAAGAAATTACATTAATATAATATCGAATTCAGATACCGTAATTCTTAAACAAGAACCTTTAATTACGTAATTCCTAAAAGCATCTGTCCGCTTACCCGAAAGCAGAAAAAAGAGGAAGCTTGTGGTTGACCTCATGTCTTAAAATATCATAATTAATTTCCACTTTTGTTTTTTTTGCGTTCCACTTTTGTTGCATCTGCCAATGGCACGAACCCCCCCGTGCTTTTTATTCGATGTCATATCGGCAAAATGTCGTTGCGCAAAATCACATGCACATGTCCCGCAACAATGGCCGGCCTGTGCCAGGACAGATGCAAATTTCTCCGAATGGATTTACCCTAATTTTTGCACCTGTAACAGGTGCCGCATAAAAACAGTACACGATTTCTCTTCTCCAACCGTGAATACTGGAATATGTATATGGGACACAGATGTCGCATTTTTTCTTTTCTCTCTTTCTTTTTCTATCTGTCTCTCTCTCCGTTTTTCTCTTTTAATTTTATTTTACCCTTTTTTCGTTTCGTAACAGCTTTTACGGACACGTGGCTTGCCAACTGTATTTATCATGGTTCGAAAGCAAGTTTCCTCATGTAAATAGGAAAAATTTTCACCGGATTTTTTCTCAGCTAAAACGGGTGCGTGGGCGGAATCTGACGTCAACCATTTTCAACGCGGCAACATCGGATTGAAGGTCGGAAAATAAATTATTGCGTTCGTAATTAAGTAACATGTGTCGTAATCAACGAAATGGGATTTATTTTGCTAAAAACAAAAACTGTTTTTCATCATTTCTAACAACTCAATTCATAGCTTCTGTTCGTTTGCGAAAATCTCTCACTTCTCGCTATTTCAGAAGTAAGTGAAGAATTGCATCCTACTAGAACTTCTTAGTTAACCCCTAACCAGCAATGTTAAATGGAAATATACAAATTTTACATATTGATAGTGGTTTGTGGGACCGTCATCACTGGTTAAAGGTTAAAGACTAAAGTCGTCCAAATTTTTTCCTTTAAGAGGATTTTGTAAATGTAGGAGATCAATGCCAGGTGAATAAAGTGAATCGGAACATATTCTAATCCAATTCCAATCATTTTAAATTAATATTAAACAATATTAGAAATACGATTATTATGTTTTCCATTTGATTATTAAAAACAATATTTAGTGCTATTAAAAAGGACATAAAATAAGAAAAATGATCTTGCAACGATAGAAAAGCGCGTGTAGGTCACGCCCTTGGGTCCAGCCATAGAGGAAGTTTTCCTCAGTTCGGATATTCCTATATTTCACTTCGTAGCTGAGTAGAAGTTCCCTTGACCCAGCTTGCTGAATCGTATTTTATAGTAAGGTATACGAAAAGCACAAGGAATAACGAAAATTTGTTGCAAAACATTCCAATTCAAGGACCTGCTTGGTGGGTGGATTTATTATTAGAAAAAAATCGACATGATTATGAAATGAATAAAAAGAAGGCCGTAATCATTAAAGAAAATTATAGCTATGTATGTCATTCATTGATTGGAAATTCGCCTTTTGCTAAGCTGAAAATAGCTATTTTAAACACTATAATTTTCAAATTGTTTATGATTTAACAACTTGGCTAATATCAATTAGGTATTAATATGATTGGTACACGAACTGGAGCAAAAGTGACTGATTATTAATATTTTATTATTGACTAAGAGGTAATATTGTTGGAAAAAACCTTCAGCCGGCTGCAAAAATGTACACTTTAACCTTAATACAATTTTCGTTTCACCTGCTGACGAGAAAATAATTTGTTCAGGAAAAGTTCAGGAGAAACCTTGAGCAAAATATCACTTTAACACACATACAGGGCCGTTTTTGTAATTTAATTAAAATTGACCTGACATACATAGTTCAATGAACTCGAACAACAAAAGGGTGAAAATCATAAAATGAAAGTTGAAGTGAGCTTAAATCGTTTTTAAACATGCAACAAAGACAATTGATTCATGGCCGAAAGTTATGGAAATTATTTAAAAACATTAAACGAGATTTCACAAAAAATTGAAACATTAAATTTTCAGAATCCGAACTGGATTTTACAAATACGAAAGAGTATTCGTATTAACTAACGTAAAAATATTTACAGAACGATAAATTATAAAATGAAGGCCACATTGTAGCCTTTGAATACTTTGGAAAACAATAGTAGGTACATATTTTTAAAAATAAAATACGTTTTAGACATCTAATTTTACTTCTCAGAATTGCAAAAATCGAAGTTAGTTTTTGTTGACATTGCCTTAATTGGTGACTTCTAACATTTCACTTTAACATAATTGAATTCAACATTTATTTAATGATCAAGGGAATTCAAAAATAAGAAAAAACCAACACATATGTGAATTTGTAACTGCTCCTAACGTGCATAAACTTTAGTATTCCTCTGGCAGTCTAAAAAGTGGATTCCACGTCTAGTAGGATAACAGCTATCGAGAAAACCCGCACAAGTTGTAATCCAAAAAAAAGTGACAAATTATATGATAAATTATGATTAAACTCAGACAAAAATACATTTTAGTAGATATGTTAATTCGACCTTGACCATGAAAGGTGGACCGTGTAGACATAAACAAGGACGAACGAAAATAACATATTTTTAAACCGTTTAAACGCTACCATGATGCACTTTAAAAATGCATAAAAAGAAACTGAACTCTCATTAGTCATTTTATGAAAAATTCTTTTCTCCGAAATAAAAACAACAAAATTTCGCTTTTCATAGAAATACGTAACTCATAATCACGTGTCGTATTAATGGTAAACTGGTTTAATGAAATTTTCATTAAATTACCAACTCTCGGACGGACATCACATGAATTATAAATCGATTCAATTTCGAGTTTCGCTTTTGGATATCAACAACTATCCTGCACCCCCCTGACAAAGAGTGCGCCACTGAAATCCTATATAGCTTCATCTCTCTCTCTCTCTTTCTCTTTCTCTTTCTTTCTTTCTCTCTCTCCCTTTGTGTCTCTTTCCTTGTCGCACCCAGTAAAAACGGCGTCCTTGATTCCTGGAGTTCATTGTGAACGAACGGGCCCAAATATGGAGCAGGTCAAGGTGGCAGTAGGAATTGGGATGAGTTCGGAAATGAAGGTCGAAACGCGAACGGGGTGGGAAAATATTGTGCGCACCATTTACGCCATTTTTAGTAGAAATGAATAAAAATAGATGTTTTCGTTTAACCATGATGATACTTCTAGAAACTGTATATGGTAACAAGGGGTTGCGAAAATGTGACTTTCTAATTGGGAAACATTTGTGCAACCACGTTTCTCGTTTTGTTGACTTTTTATTTCTTCTGCCTCAGTAAATACGTAGATAAATCAAAAAAATTGAAAATTTAAAAACATCATTCCGTGATTTAACATAAATATTTAATTGGCTTTCCCATAAAATGAAAACAATATGACATATAATTAATATATTTCACCTATAGTATGTTTATATGATGAAAGCTCAGTTTTTCGATTTTCTTGAGTTATCTGTTTGGTAAGGTGTTTTGTAAGGATGGTGTAATGTACTTGGAGTTGTGTATTCTTCCTATTTTTCATAATAATCAGTGTTATTTTTATTTCCATCAAGATCCAAAGTTTATTTCTGAACTCTATCCACTCAAAAACTGACATTAATAGAGACTGGCAATTTTCACATGCCTATTTAATAATGACCATGAATGAATTAATTTTTACTGTAAAAAAATTAAGAAAATTACACATATGTGTATCGTAAAGGCGTTTATTACAGTACGGTAATTGAGTTCTTGGTCATATATACAAGGAAACCGTTCTAAATGTACAATCATCCATAAAATTTATTATTAACCTTTGGTGGCAATATCGGTGGTAGTAGTAGTAGCAGCAGTGACGGGTTCACGTCATGGTATAGTAATAATGGGTCACGATTCTTTGTTGCGTGATACAAATATGACGCTTTAATTAACTCGATTAATTAATTGAACTCTTACACAAGTACGAATCTAAAATATACATATGTATAATATCGAGACGATCCCATTACAAGCACAAAAAAAACAATTGTCGCATCCTGGATTTGACGGTCTTAATAAATTTCAATGTCATCTTCCAGGAAATGGATTAGCCATACAGATTTGATAAATTGAGCTACACGAGAGGAGAATTGATGTCTATTGCGCTGACTACGTTTGATTAGCTGAGGACGAACGTTAGGAAATGACGTGTTTATCATTTCTGAATTAATGCAAGGTTAATGATTTATCGATGTTTTCACAACAAAGGTCGTGCCACACTAAACATATAGCGTGGTAATATTTAAAGGGACTGGCTTCTCCCACCATTCACCACTTCTCACAAATTCTTATTTATTCTTTTTAAGTATGCAATCCATAATTGTGCCTTTGGGTTGCATAAGTGTAAATGTATTTTTGTTTTTGTTTTGTACTAGTGGCATGTCATATCTATTTATTGACCTTAAGAATCGTGGAATTTATAGAAGTACACAATTATTACATATATTATTTATAATATGTCACTTATGTGGAAGGGCACGTGTAACAAAACTGATAAAATACATTTTTTTCGCTCAAGGTAAATTTAAAAAATATATAATACTCTTAAAAAAATTATTCAGAAAATTATAATTTTTATCTCATTTTTTATTACGCACAACATTTAAAATGCTTTTGTTTCAATATCGAATTCAAAAACTTTTTTCTATCTTAGAATCTGCAACATATACATACATATACAAGTATCATAAAAACCGAATACTTTTATTGGATTAACCTTCAACGTTTATGCGTATGTATTTTCTAATATGAAATAGACATGACGTAACAAATTCNAATTTGATTTTCCATGTGGAAAACACAGTTAGTTTTCGGTAGAATGAAAGTTATTTTCACACTTTTTCTTTTACATATGTATATAGTATATACGTTAAATGTATATTATATAAAATGCACTACAAAATATAATTTAAATAAAGCTTAATATCATCATTATTCAATGGAAAATAACAAAAGCTAAATCTAGCAATGGAATTTTAATGGATCATTTCCCCCGCCCCGGGTCTACGTTCTCCATGAATACGTTGGCCTTGACCGGCACGAGCGGATTCCTGGATCCCGGAACAGGAAAATCGGGGCCTGGAAATTGTGGAGGCGGACATCTGGATGCCTGCCCCCACCTCCCTTCTCGACTCTGCGCTTCCTCTCCCGTGCCCCTCACTCACCCCTTAACCCACGAAACGAACAAACGTGGGGCAACGTGCGGCTCACAGTTCAAAGCTGGGGAAGGTCGATTTACGTCAGCAATTTCTAATACGATTTAGTACTTTTGTTAGTTTGATTGATCGAATTAATTGGATCGTGACACAATTAGTGTTCAAATACGTAGTGTATAGGCATTTATTTATACAGAGGAGATAGGAGACTTGTGATAGTCGAATTTTTCCTTTTTAGAATACCTACTAATATTTCAGTTTTATAGAACGAGGTTGGTTATCCGTGATAAACATGTTTACAAAAAATTATTACCAATAAAAAAATATAAGAAAGCTTTACCTTTAATACTGGATATTTGGAGGGTGGGTTGAAATCTTTAGAGGCTCAATCTACGTCAAGGACCAGGCTACAATCAAAAGAACGAAGGTTAAATTAACAAATCTCTCCACAGGTCATTTATAATATAATCTTTTTAAGAGGAAAATCGATTTGAACCTGTAAAGAAAAAAGTGGTCGCTTTCCACGCTAAAGCCTATCGAAATGAATGAATCTATTATCCTTTTTCAATCGTCTTATTCAGCTCTTTCTTCCATGGAAAAGAAACACCTTTTAGCGAAGAATTATTTCCTAAATCCACCCTTTTCGGGACGTTATCGAAATCGATTTTTCAATTCGATTGTTGTATGTAATGATAATTGGTTTTAACGGTTAGAATTATGCTTATTATTAATGTTTTTTTTGGTAAAGAACCACAAAAGTGATTAGACATATTGGAAAAGCAAGCCTATCGCGTTTATATTTGTCGACCTTGATGGGTAGCTATTTTTATTCCAGGATCGGTAAAATTGTCAAATCGCATGGGTAACAAGCCAACTTATGTATGTACCAATCCAGGAATTAGTCCATTTATAAAATGGCTGTTTTTTTCTAGAAATTGATCGATAAAAATTCATTTCCTGCTCATAATTAATCCATATTTTGGATTATTTTTGTTCAGGTTAAGGCCAGATCTTTATCTTTACGTGGAAAAAAATATATGATTTTGTTGATTATCCAGAGAAAATATTCACCTTGAATTTAATAAACGGTGCTTGTTGATAAAAGGCAAAAAGGTGTTCTGAATTTTTGGAACGGTTTCAATTTTTTTCCGCCGGTTAGTTGTTGCCGATTTGCAGTTGGATGTGGGCGTGGCAGTGAAAATAAAGGGTATTTTTAATTTTTTATGATATAACTTCGTCGTTTACATTCATTACCATGTTCATGGACGAATTATATACAGGATGAACCGTAATTAAATAAAAACAATCTTAAATTATCATAGACAACTGCGTATTGTATAATTTCTAGTAACTGTTGTCAACCATTAAATGAAAAATGTGATTATATTAGAAGTTTTAGAGGACTTCTTATATTGAAACGAAGAATTGAGATAAAATAGAGCCTCTGGGAATCATTTGACCTAGAAAGAGGTCCAGGTGGGTTTTGCTTGGTATGAGAATGAATGAAATTTTCAATAGAAAGTTCAACTGGAAACATAAAAATATACGACATTTTCTTATAACGTTTTGAATATGTACTTTAAATTTCTAGGTTTACGATAGAATGTTATCGAAACAAAACAAATTTTCAATTAAGAAGTAGCTGTACAAAAATAACAATATATGAAAATGATTGTACTAAACCACGTATAACCTGCTGCGCACATTTCTTCAAGTTCAATTTATTGATTATTAAACCTTGCCAATAATACATCATATTTTATACGAAAACATGTAGCAATTCCACTTTCGACAAAACAGCTAATCTGAAATTTGTCCTTGCTCCTTGGCAATGGCCGACCAAAATAACTCCCGTTTTATGTATGTACTTATAAATAATCGTTCGAACCAGAGAGTGTGGCCAAATAATTATAACTATTCATTTTTAATGCCCGAAAACGCATAACTGAACGTAACATGATAAGATCATCATTGAATTGTGAACAACTTGACGTCCAAGTTTCCAAATAAGAAACAGTCGACAAGAGATAAATTTGAACTCTTAATTGGACAGTTAAAAGCTATATAGGTATTTTAAAAAAATGAAGTTCATTCAAAATATTTGGAAGAGACGTAGTATAAATAAGCAAGCAATAAGTAAGCTTTTTAAATTCTCCAGTGATGAAAGAACTACTCCCGCATAACCTGCAAAATTGCAAAACCTAGAACAAGATCTGGCTATATAATAAACAAAAAATTCTAAAAATTATAGATTAGATAAGAACCTAACCTGGCAAATCGTAGTTGGTATTGATAACCTTCCACAATTACTTAAATACTGATTTTTAACGAAATTTAAGGAAAGACCGTTAAAATCTCAGCAAACTGAAGCGAGACGTAATAAATTCACGTGTTATTTTCAGGGAACGATTTTGTCGTCTATGTATGTATGTATGTATGTATGTATGTATGTGGCGGTAACAAGGTTAAACAAACTATTCTCTAGCGTAATCGCAATAAAAAAATGTTTATTTGCCTCGCTATTCCGATTAGAACAATTAGTCATTTTACTGCTTTTATGATAAACTGAAAACGGATCGGCAAGGACAAGGCTATTTCAATTTTTTTCACACAATGACGCAGATAAAATAAAATCGACCAACAATAGGAAAAACCTATATGTATTCGTCATATTAATTCGTCATTGGCACCATTAATACTCAAGAGATGATCAGTTGGATGAGTTTGTTCAGCCAAAGTTTTTTTTTTAACGGAAACGACGCCTTTACGCAACGCCATCGGTAGCGTCGTCGTCGTCACATGCCGCAACCTTGGTCAAGTTATAACGGAACTCGCCTGTCAAGGCCGCCGATGCTTTGAAGAATGGACGTGCAACCTGGTGCTGGTCAATTTGACTAATTGTGAGTCTGTGGGAGAGGCAACTGAGTTCAGTCAGCCTATGGTATTAGAATTTGAATAGTATAGGTTTGGCTATAGTTCTTTTTTTCTTACTAATATATCAAAAACACTTTGATTTTCGACTAAAGCAAGGTCGCTAGAAAAGGAACAAGAACATTTGACATACATATGTAGATTTTACCACGTGGCGCTCTCTTTTTTTTTGCGGAAATGTTATAATTTTTTAATGCTTCCAAGGAAAACAATTCTTCATCCGGTTACTTGGTGTTTGTTATTTCAAATCACCAGTTCTTTTATGTGAAATTTATAGATTTATTCTGTAAACTGTGTCAGTGATTGAATTTCAAATAATTTTTCGTCTTTCTCACGAAGAAAAAATGATGAGAAAAAATATATCCTTTAAACCTTAGAATATTGAAAAAAATGTCATATAAAGTATTTAAAAAGGAAATGGAAATTTTTTTCACTATATATTAGTTTGATAAATGATATTTTTAAACGAATGTTTAAAAAATGCTTGTCATCTTTTTAAGCTTCTTAACCAAAAGTGATTAGAAAAAACTTGCAAAAAAATAAGACCGTTTCACTTGGCAAAATACCTATTTTTACTTTCACTCAGAACGATACAGATACGAACTTTACAGGAAAAGAAAAGAAAAATTGTTTTTTTTATGTTGTGACGTTCCGAAATTGAAAAGCGAAACTGACCCCGAAACCCGGTTATGGACGAAATACGACCGAAAGGAGGCATAATTTTAAATAGAAATTAGAAATTATCAACGTGAATCGTTGTGGAGCAACAACAATTTCTTCGACGGATTTGAACCTTCACCTTATACCGTGTACAAAAGAAAGTTTCCGATTGCCGATGATCTTCCCCCGAAATAGCAATCTATTAAAATGTCATTTGTTCTTGAAAGTATAATTGTACATAAATTTTACGTGAATTAAATCTCGGAAATTGATCGTGAATAATAATAAAACAAACTGGGAAACAATAAAACACACTATAATGTCAGGGTCTCTAAGAAATTTATTAAAATGCAAGGAATATTGCGTTGCCCGTAGTAAGAGAATTGAATAAAAAAAATTAAAATGTTTGCACGAGACGTAATTTAAAAGGGCAAATAACTTCATAATTAAAATGGCGTTTGAAAACAAATTTCTAGGTAAATAAGTAATTTATGCATATAAAAAAATTGACCCTAAATTTTTTCGTTCTGGCCTTTGATAACGATTTCTTCTCACGATAACCTGCTACCTATTCAAAATTCATCAAGTGTTTGAATAACGTTCCAAGGTGAAATATATTATATAGTTTTTAGTAATAGATAGAATCTCTGGAAAAGTCCAAGTCAATTCGTAAAACTTTTCCAATTTTTTTTTTAGTAAAACATTAAATTAAAAATAAGTTATGGAAAAAGAAGCTACAGGCACATATTTTCTGCCAATAATTTTCTATATAATGTTACTAAGATGTGGCAGTTTTGTTGTAATTAAGAACATCGCAATGGCATCATTTGCTAGTTTTTAAAAAGTTTCCAACCTACCCGTGTAGATACGAACCCATGTTCTTAACATTAGCCTATTAATAGAAGTAAAAAAAGTAAAATCAAACGTCTAAAACACGTTAGGGATTTTGTTTAAAGGTTTGTAGATACGTTTAAAAGGACATTAAAGAACAATTAAGATACAGTACAAACAATACCCAACAGTTCATCAAAGTGTCTAACTTCAAACACATGTCAATTAATCACGAAATAGATAAAATAGTCTTTTTAGTCTTTATTTATGTAGAATGTAGAAAGTTGCATTTAGAAAATTAAAAATGCTGATAAAGAGGAGCAGATATTTTGCCTAAAAACAAATTGATTAACGGTAATTGTATTTTGTTAATGATCGAACTGAAATCAGGGTCGGGGACGTGGAGAAGTCGTCCGAGGCCAAGCTAAGATTTTTTTTAGATTGTGTTGCAAAAGTGTAAACATCCCCGTAACACTTTCATAAGCTGGAAACGTTTAGGATTGTTTCATGCAAATAGGCTAACGTCATCGCCATGACCTCATAAACGAATCGGCTCCCATTCTAGCCCATTGTCGAGCTCTTACCATCGAGCCGAAAATTAAATAAAGGCAGGAAACAATAATGATATTAATGACAACGGTAACGATACGAGCGCTCAACAAAATTGTTTTATCTCTTCTGGTTAATTGCTGTTCCCCATTGTTTCAAGTCGAAACGGATCCCACTGTTATTTGCTTCTCTGTTTATTGTACCACGTTCCCATATGGGCCGGTCCTCCTCTTTGGCTCAGTCCAGTGAGTAGGCGTGATCAGGGAACCGATTTGATCGGTTGAAAGAGAGAGTCATGCAGATGTGGATGTACAAACGAGGTCACCTGACCTGGAAACACACATTGCGCGTCGAGGGAAAGTGAAAGCGGCCATTGTTGTACTTTCTCGGGGAAAATGGACCTAAAAATTGGTAACAGCTTTCGGTGAGCCCACGACCAACGGAGGAGATATCGTCTCCGTTTAAACTTTCATTAAATTTGTTCACTTTTTAAGCACATTTTAGGACCCTGATATAACGCTGTGAGAACCCTTGACCTAAAATATCGCGATGTAGTTCTCATTGTTACGTCTTGGCACATGCCCCAGAAAAAAATTAGTTCGATTCTCGATGTAAAAACGTGCTCAGAAAATCAGGAACTGCTCAATGTTGCTACAGTCTAACAGAGCTAAATTTCACCAGTCCATTGCGAAACATCTTTTCTACATTTGACCTTTACTTTTCATAATTCTTAACATCACATAGCAATAAGCATGCTTTTCTTTTTAACTAACTTTTAAAACTGTTCCATTTTCGATCAACTGTTGTAAAAATCTGAACTCTTTAGAAAGCATTTGAAAATAATGACCTTACGTTTAATTTTTTTTTACTTCCTACTTAAAAAAAAATACTTTCCTCTCTAATTAAGCAACTACTATTAGCTCCTAGACTAAAATCGTTCGCTCGGCACTTACTAATTTCATGCACTTTCCTTTACTTTTACTCTCTGATTCAAACAAAATTTCTATAATAACTACAATCTGTTGGATATCGCATAATTATCAACAACACTACAAAAAAAAGATTTTTTTGACCTTCTCAATTTCTGTATAATTCTTCAATTTTCAATTTGTGAAATAATATGTCTAATTTAATTAATATTCTATTATTCCGCCATAAACCATGGTGATAATAACGCATTGTGCCGCATTCCCGACCTTCCGCGTTGAACTTCTAAAGGTATTCAACTAACATTATTTTGTTATTAACAACAAAGAGATCTCTTCCTGGTCGATCGACCTTAAATCGGGCTCGTGTGGTAGACTCCACTAAGTCATTCAATTCATTTCATTGATCACTCGTTTCAGGGTCGTACGTTGTTAATATTATCAAGGAGTAAAACTAGACCATTTTTTGACAATAATTACCAATTGGGTTCTTATAAATGTAAATTGATTAAAAATAATCTTTGGTTATAATGTCTTTATTAAATAGGAAAAAAAAACAAGGCCGAGTTTAAGTTCAAGATCACATCTATAACACTAATTTGGATATTTAAAATGAGAATAAGTATTCAACCTAAGGTTACCTGTTCAAGGTTGCTCATATTGCGTCACTGACTCGCCTATTTTTTCTTTAATTCATAATTCCATTAAGCGACAATTTCCATTTCCATAAACGGAATATTTTTCTAAATAAATTTGACTTTTTGAACTTTAAAATAACCTTGAACTTTTCTGTTACACAGTGAAGCTAAATCACCGCTCCCGGTCATTTGGTGTAAAAAAATCTAGGAAAGATGAAACGTGTAATTTCCCAGTTGCATAACTCATTCCCGTTAAATTTATTGATTAAGTCTGTGAACGAATGTGAATTCTTAATGGCAAAATCGTAAAACGTGCCCCACTCTGTATAATAAATATCGCTAACTTTCAGCTTGAAATCGAAGCTATTTTTACAACGGCCCGTTCTTGAACTTAATCTAACCTTGAACTTTTTCATTACAGTTAAATTTGAACGCAAACACCCATTGTGATAAGGCTATTGTTGCTTTATTGTTTGTGTCGACGGCCACGACCGTTACACCAGTCATCCAAAGGTCAATAATACATCTCTGCGGTTGAATCTTTCTTTCTTGTTTGTTTTCCTGTGATCAAGATAAAAATGCCCACGTTTGTGTTTCATTATTTCCTTTCATAACAAGTGGCAGATTGGCTGTCATTTAGATCGTTAACTTTTTATAATCTGGATAAGGATTATCATGTTCATTACATTCTCTGAAATGTCTGGTGTTTAAATAGAGTTTTTGAATAACAATAGAAAGTTCGATAGTTTAACAGAGGAACGGTCTTGACATTTTAAATGAAATTGCACGCCATTGAATAACATGCACCCCTCGACCGATGTCACGAATAATTTGATTTTTTCTTCCTTTGCTTTAGAATATTTCATTTCTTTTCAAAATACTGAAGGCAAACTCACCTGATGGAAATAATATATTTAAAGTTGATTTGAAGATCACCCACTGTTTTTGGTTTTGAAATGACGTTATGCTGAGAACTGCACCCTGCAACAATAATTGAATAAAGATTAATGGTTTAGAATCGATCCTGACTACTAGAATCTGTAATATAGTATGTGTAGATAAAAATTTTCAAAAGCATAAAAGGATTAAATTCGAACCAAGTTGAAGATTAAGCTGATAAAAAGAAAGACTTAGCGAAGACTTGCAGCAACGTATATTGCGATTGTGGATCAAATGGCCTTGAAATGACAGCATTCATTCAATATATTGATCAGGAAAACTATTTCAAGTTTGAACAATCACTGGAACCTTAATTCGTAACTCACAACAATAACACGTCGCAAACAATTTTCAAGGACATTCCGAGAAAAAGATATTTTGTAACCTAAAGGGCTTGAACCCTTATGAAATATTTATGACATTTCTTTCGGATTACGCAAAGAATTTTATTCTCTCATAACTTAACTTACATAACAAATAATATCTAAGGCAAAAAAATGACACAAGGTTAACTAAGCTTCTAATGCAACAAGAAAAACTGCATAATTTACTTAGAATACAAAAAAAAACAAGATAAAAAGTGAGAGTATGTACCGATGGGGTGTGTAAATTGTTCATAATAAAAGGAAAAAAACATATACACAAAATCAAGGCCTTCAAGTAGAAAATTAAACTGAAAATGTTTTTGTAAAAATAACATTTACCCTATGTCTAAATAGTTCTGTGATGCCTGTAAATAAAAGTAGAAAATTAACAATGAAAATTTATTTTATTTTTTTTGAAACGAAATAAAATATTAATTCTAATAGACGATTCAGACGTCTACACGGAAATGCCAATGAATATAAAACGAAAACGACGGACAGTCCGCCGACGCTCTCTCCTCGAAGGCCTTGACATAACGAAATTATGAATTATTTAATAGTCCACATAGTAATTGTCTTAATAATAAAATCTCATAAATTCCAGTAAATCGTTTTATTTCACTCTTGATATTTTCAATGAAATCGATTGTTTCAAGGAGAAAAACGACGTTTTTTTGCACACCTTTGAAGGGGGTGGTAATTGCAACCGTAATTAGTTAAGAGTTTGACCAACGGTGGATTTAACAATTATAAATAATTTTCCGTGAAATTATTAATCTTTCCAAACATGAATTTCAAAAGAGGAAACGGTCATTAAAGTCATCGGTAATAGATATATTTTCCTTTTAAGGTATGCTAAGGTGTTTTTCCCAAACTCTATAGTTTCACAATTTACATTAATAATTGCTATTAAAACTATATTTTTGCTATTTGCTTTCTGCGATTTTTTACAGAAATAATGAATTTTTCTCATTTTCCATTCTATTTCATCCCGTAGGTGCGCAATTTGATTGAGAATCGAGATGGAGAATGTCTGTGTGGGAATTGAAAATAATTATCCTGTTGAAATGTCCAGGTATTATTCAACTGTCTTGTAAAATCTGTAAATATTTAATTTGTTTCTTTTGGTTTTCTGTATAAAGAAATGTTCCTGTTACAGAGGCAGGCATTGGTCCTCATACTTTGACAATGTGAGCCTGAGTGTATGTGAATTTTTGAAGAAACTACTTAAGCACAATTTAATTTTCGCATAACAAATACGTATTTGAACTAGACTAATTAACATTTTTACATGGTGTAATTATAATACATGGGTATTTTCCTGATTATGACCGAAAGGGTCATAAAAACCGTATTATTTCCGCAAGGCGAAACGCAAACAACGGCAACGTTCGGAAAAATAAACGTATCAACTAGTAATTACGTTAAAAGGCGACCTTAACCTTGGTTCCTGTTTACCGTCGCTATAACTGGAAATTGCGCAACAAAACTATGCTTATTGACGTAACTTGATCGAATATCTTAAAGCAGTCGTCCTCTCTTGGTGATAAGGGAAGGCAAATATATAATGTATGATTCCGGAAAAGTCATTTAGGGCAGGAAAAATAGTCGCCAATTGAAACGTGATAATGCAGTTTCAGTTCGAAATGTTCTTGACAAGGCCGATCGTATTTCTTTTATGCAAATCCCTTTTCATGCCGGAAGAAAAAATATCCAAGGGTAATAGTAACAGGTACGGCTATCTTTCAATTATCGCTTTAGTTGAAAACGCTATTAAAATAATAAAGGAAGGATTCTGCAAATATGCACAAAACAGTTCAGGCCATGCTTTTAGCCATGATTCTTTAAGGATCAACTAATGTGAACTAAAATTCATTCGCTGGAAGCTCCCAATGAAACAGCCAATCCGGACAGGTTCAAATTACAAGTTGAAAACATTTTTCTTGCTTATGTATAAGTTAGTCCGGTCCTGGCTGTAATCGGATTATATTCATCTACTTTTTTAGTAGCGATTTACTTACATAGTATGTACAAGTACACTGCCTATCGGTATTCTAGTGTCTTAGAATTGTCAAATGTTCTAAAAATTTTCAATTGAAAATGAAAGTATTTTTGATATGATATGACGCAAACACAAAAATATTGTTCTAGTGTAAGAAAGCGAAAAAAATGTTAATTAAAATTGATAAAAAAAATTGATATCTTTTTTTTATCAATGAAAGAATTAAGTTTTGTTTAACCGCAACAATTTAATGTAAAAATCTCTCTTTCTCAATAATAATTACCGAGAAAAATCCCTTCTAGCCATAAGAAGTCGAAAACTCTCACCAAAAGTAAATGTTTCGTGCGGTTAATTGACCCAGATTCCCAATCACTGAAATCTGAAAATCTTTGTTTTTGTATTAAAGAACTGTTAAATATGTATGTAATTGGTAAAAATCTTGCGAGTTCATAGACCCACTTTCTGAAACGTATATCAATTGTTACTATCACTTTCTTTCGATTCATAGTCTAGGAGCAGGCGTACCTGTAAAGTCCGACAATCTCAGATCGTAAAGAATCTGTTGTTTTTGTCTAATTAACAACATAAATGAATATAAATATATCTACAACCCTGATGCATAATGAGCGGCGAAAGACATTCGCCTATTCACATTCAACTTTATTCTTGCAATATCTTGCACAATTGTATCAACATATCCGCATGCCTTTACAGTTTAACGGGCTTATATGTTTATTTGTTGAATTATTATATTTATTTATTGTTTCACGTCCTCGTGGTGTTCGAACAAATGTCACGCGTAACATTATTATTACTATTATTAATTTGGAACTGTCGAGGCCTACGTAGAGAAGGAATTCATTCTCCTTATGTTACCATTGAACACGCGTTCGCATCATAAAAACGTTTACATTGTTTTTACATAATTTTAGTTAGAACCTATGAAAAAAACAACAATTCAGCCACCCGAGATCATGTACACACGTGCCCACATAAACCAATTGTAAGTTCCCATTAGCCTAATTGAAATAATACCCTTGACCCCTTGCCCTTATTGGCAATATCGAAAACCCACCCCCATCTCCCTCCAGCCTCGAACCAAGTCGTGCAACTGCAGCTAGATGAGATGCAGCTAAGGTCAGGGCCGAATGCTGGCTCTCTTTCCATTCTGCAAAGTTGCGGCTATGCCGATGTCAGATTGGCGAAGGTCGCGTCATCGATCCTCTGGGGCGGATCTATCCCTATTCACGTCACAGCCAAGGATCATGTGGGCTGTTCAGGTATGAGGAGCTCTTAGAATTTTCGGCAATTACAATGTATTCCAACTCAACTGGAATGTTTTTTTTGTATAATTTGCCATTCACTTTCCATGTCGTTTATTTAGAAAAAATGTCGCTTAATTATCTCGAATGGTTTATTAAAAGTGTTCTACAACGAGCGTGCACACCGGTTTGACGTCAATTCAGCTTATTTAGAATTTAACCCATTTACATTTAGGGCCTAAAAGACGTTCGACCGCCCGCCCAGAAACCGCTTCGTGGTTAGAAAAAAAACGAACAATCGGCCTACGATCCCTTGTAACAGGCCAAATTTCGTCCGTTATTCACGGTCGCCGACGCCGGCCTTGACCTTGCTTCGCCTGGCAGAGCTGCATCGATTTACCCGCTGGGTGACCCCAGAATCGTTCTGGCCCAGTTTCATATTTACAATACGTTCACAAATAGGAAAAGCAAATAGTAGTGGGTGCGACATCTTAGTTGATAACTAATTGTAAATCAAAAAAATATGAAAGAAAACCCATAAAAAGCCATTTATATTTGTTTAATTATGTTGTACAATGTAACCTGTCTTGTAAAAGATACAACATACGAGGTTCGAAATAGAGCGAACCCGATTCATTTCTGTGATGAACGGTCTATATAACTGGAACAACTTGTTACTGTGGCACACGAGTCAATCGAAAAAATCACCATTGGATATTTTTATCGTTCGTAAAACAATGATATCACGGCTTGCACGTTGCATTTTATGTCTAATTTATTGTTTGACGATTATCGGTTTTTTAGATCGGAGAATTAGACGTGATATGAAGCATGCAACAATTATTGGAAAATGTGTAAAAACTTATTGTCAATTGTAAAATTTATTCAATAACAATTCTAGTGTCATATACCCAGAATTTCTGAAGTACTTTCTCTAATCTCCCATCAGATTCATGAGGCGAAGTTTTTTGGGAAACATTTACAAACTTTGAAGCATTTACCACATTCTTACTATTAATCTGAATTAGCTCCAAGAGCTTATCATGTCATTCATTCAATTACAGATGATATGAAATTGCGACTCCTATTGTCTTCTATATTTTTCTTGATATACTATGCTTAGAATAGAATTTTAGAAAATCATCAAATTATCCATTGGTGTGCTTCTGTCCTTCTAAGATTCATTTTTATTATGAATGGAATTGGTGTTTATGATTTTTATATTATAATATTTTGGTAATTAAACTGTAAAAATATTATCGCCGGTCATGTTGCCAATGTTAATGCCAAGGTCGGGTTCCATCTCGACGCCAGCCAATTATACATTTGTTATATTAATAAACGGGCGTCTCTAAAATTTCATCAAGGCCTGAATGAACATCTCAAGCTACTTTGAGAATTGAATATATTTTTTTTAATTCGAGCAATAGTGATAAGGTTGAGCATCCTTGATGAAACATACACAGGAGGATTAATATTGACGTATATTTATCATTCGGCGTAATAAAATTTCAAGGCTCGCCCTTGAACGATAACAGAGAAATGTCTAATTATCAATACAGACAAGGATGTCAAGTATTAAGTGGCCGAAAATGTAAATCCTGTTTGTTGTCTTATTAAAACATATTTTGCTATGTACTACAAGAGAAAAACAAGTGGTATTGTCCTACCATTAATATCAAACAATAATTCTCTTAAATGACTGTGGCGATCAACTTTGCTACCGTTGTTTCACTTATCTAAGTTTAATTGCGAGAATTCTTGCAGTAATTGACATCTTCTACATCGCGGGATGTTGATTTAGTCGTCGACCATATTGACATTTTGTTTATGCTCGAATAAAGAAGACGACAATCTCAATCAAGTTGACATTGAAATATTATTGACGAAGTAGGTACAGAACAAACGAAATAAATATTGTAACAAAAGCCCGTCGGCAACGGTTAGGTTCAAGGGCGAAACGTAGAATCCTCTCTGGCAAATAATCGTTTTCATGGTCAAACTGATAAAAATGGATAATTAGCTAATCATGGTCGTTTATTTAAATTATTTCGTACGGGGATTTATTACAATTTGTACCAGGAATCGTCGCTGGCATTCAAGGCTAACAATTTGAAAAACACATTTTTGTTTTTTCGCCCGTTCCTACTACCAGGAGCGTATCCACTGATTTTTTATAATTGATTTTTTCTAACATATCATTTTGCCAAATATTTTTTGCATTGTCCTCGTACAAATAGGTATTTACCTAACTCTTAAAAATAGCCAACCAAAAATTCACCCACCAAGGTCGTAATAAATAAAGGTTAAACAAAGGTCATTGAATATATGTATCAATTTATAATTACATATTACGATCACGAGAATCACACCTGTTTTTGATACTGTTATTTTACGTTTAATTTTTATTATGTTGTATTACGGTAGGAGTGGGTGTCTATTTATTATAACCCAAATTGTTGTTCATTTATTTACAATTTATTTAAACAGTTTTAATATTTTCGTTGAAACAACGTCATACATTTCCGAGATGGCTCAAATACAAATGTAGACATAAGATTACCGGCTTTTAGAAAGTAATAATTTTCTGTTCTACTTAGATATCAACTGATTTTTTTTCGTAAACTAATTTCGCTTTCTGACAAAACTGAAATTTGATTATTTTCCTATAAAAAATTGCTTAGTTCTTCATTAAAACTGACATTTTTAATAACATTTTTATCAAATAAAGATCATTTTCAAAAAATGATATGAATAATTTGGGTTTTAATGCAAATATATACATATAAGCAATTTTTTTAGGAAAATGATCGTATGCCATTTGTAACAGAAAACAAGATATTAGCTTGCAAAAAAGATCAATCTGTACAAATTTTGAAAATTGTCAACAAACAACATACATCCTGCTAACCTCTGAGTTGGATTTTTCCACGATTACCCAAAGTGAAGTACGTATGACGGGCAGGAAAAGAAATATTTATTCATCCGTTTTTCTACTATAATTGATTGCTTAAAAACCTGGGATTTTTTTAATTTTATTAATAACCTAGTCCATTTCATGATTTTTATGGTATTTTTTCGAGCCCAAATTGAAAATTTCCGGCAGATTAATTTTGCGGTAGATAAAAAGAACATTTTATTTCAAATGTTATAATTGATTCACCATTTTATCAAGAAATAATATTTTGACAATTAAATTTGATATTTGGTGCCATCTATGAACGGTTAATGAAATTATTTTTTAATTTCCTTCAAAATCAAATTTTACTGCACATCCTAAATAAACAAATGGAATTATTTATTACACGAACATCATATTCTTAAGGCTATAATTCGGGGCACTAATTTTGTTGCCATCTTAAGTGTTTTTTTAAGAGTGGAACGCCTTATTGTTAGTTGGTTATGGGAGATAAATAGTCGATGTCTACAAAAATATCCCTTGAGCAATATTAAGTTGCGTATAAATTTTGACAATAACATTGAAACAAATATAGCTGTTATCATAAACAATGATTAAAAAAGTATTACATGCTGATATACATATATTTACTTACAAAAGCGAATCAGACGCCGAAAAGTCTAGAAACTCAATACTAATAATCAACTGAAATTCTTTTGTTTTTGAAACAGTTCATGGCTGTGTTGATTAAGAAAATATCAAAAATTGCTAATGTCAAAATACAGGCAGCCAGGTTTACATTTTATTTAAATATTTTTATAGGAAATCATTTTGGTGACTCAATGCAGAATTTTCAAGAATATAATCGTTATCACATATTTGTGTTCCATATTCTATCAAATATTGATGAAAAAAAAATATCAGCCACTTCTAACATTAAATGTAACGTTATCCAGATTGATTAACAAATTATCATTAAATCAGTCTGTACTTGCTCGTTTACATCTGATGATTTTCGATTTTCCAACATAATAATGCACCATATGAAGCATATTTGTATTATACTCGTTCTGGTTATTACCCTGGGCGAAGCCATTTTGAGTACCGAAGAAGAATGGCAACAATTCAAAGTATGTAGTAATTTTAGTTGTTTTTTCCAATTTCACAATCAACTTAATTTTTAGAGTTTACATAATAAATTATATCAATCATCCGAGGAAGAAGCCTACAGGTTTGGAATCTTTAAAAATAACCTTGAGAAAATACGTGAACACAACGAGAAGTATGAAAGAGGTGAAACCACTTACAAGATGGGAATTAACCAATTTTCCGACTTGACTTTTGAAGAATTTGAAAGAATATATGGAAAAGGTTTACTGAACAATGATGATGGTAAACTCTAAATTATTCTTATTATTGGGAATACTTTGTACCAAATAAATTGAATAAATCCACTTGGAATGTTGTGAAATATTTTTATCTATCAGTAGGACTTCTTATCACATTTCTAAAATTAATTCCTTTTGGCCTTGGATTTACCATTTGCGGACTTTTTTCCGCCAGATTTGCCAGTCTTTTTGCCCCTGTGCATTGTTTTTAATTTGTTTTTTTGCGCCCGCATGTCTTTTTTCATCCTCGGATCAACCACTTTGTATCTACCCTTAACGCCAGCGGGTCGTTTCATTCTTTTTGCAGCCATATGTTTTTTGGCGACTACGTATGTAACATCCTTTTTAGGTTCTTTGGTCGCTTTCTTGTACAACCTGAAAAATTTTTTTTACGTGGAATGCTTTAAACCTATTAGCTCGTCTCACTGTTTGATTTGTTGTGCTTTTTCTCTTTCGGACATTTCTGCGTTATCAATCACAGCTTCGGCTTTTTTCTTGGCTTTTTCAAGTTTTCTTAAGGCTCTTCTCTTCTTTCTTGCTTTTGCTTCGACCACTTTCTTTATCGGTCTCACGTTAATCTCTTCCAGTTTCTTTTTATATTCTCCAACCAGTTCCTTAAAAAACGCTTATTAGAATACTTAAATTAAATAATTTTGAATATTACTTTTGGAACTGGAGCTTCCTTTTTCATATGTTTTTCCTCATCTTGTACAAACCAATCGGGCAAGTTATCGTCATTGAAAGCATATCGATTCCAAGCTGCATCAATTAAATCTCTTTTCGCCTTTTTGCTGTTAATCATTAATGTTCCTAAAGCCAGTTCCTCTTCATTTAATTTATGTTTTTTTCCTTTTTCCCTCCAGTAACTCCTAATATTAATAATTAATTTGTTTCAAGAAAAGCAATAATTCAATTAACTTACCAGTCACATTTTTAACAACTTCAAATCCATCTTTTTTAGAATTATTGACTTGAATTTGCATAGTTTTCTCTATATCGTAATCTGAATCATCACTTTCGTCATCCGAACTGTAATCACTATCTGATAATTTCTTTTTTTCTTTTTTAATTAGTTTAGTTTTTGTTTTAGTTTCGTTTTCACCTGAAAATGAATTATACAGTAACATACATATAAAAATTTTCAATTTTAAAATATGAATTTTACCTATTATTTTAGCACCCTGCTGTTTAAACGTTTCCACCATCTTGTCCAAATCAGCATCTTCATCTTTCTCGTCAATCAAATTTTTAAAAACGTCTCTCTCAAACCATAGTTCTGCTTTATGTGTTTTTTTCTGTTCCTTGTCTCTATAATCCAAGTCGGTAATCAGAGGATGTTCATCTGCTTCACTATCAATTTTATTATTTTTCACTTTTTTAGAAGGTTTCTCTTCATTAGAATCATCAGATTCAAACCCTGATAAATAAGAAGTTAATTATCATCACAAACATTAACACGACATTACCAAGCGTCTGTTTTGCATAATCATCAGTTTCATCGTCTGTTTCCATTTCTAATTCTGAATCTGAATCTTTATAATAAAGACCTGAGCTGTCTAAATGTTGCTCATCTTTATCATACCTAAAAAATATTTTGAAACGTCGTTGATTCAAAACTTTAATTTTTAAATAAATTTTACTTCAAATATTTGTTCTTAGGTGCTTTATCATCTTCATCATCTGAGTTTGCTAGAATGTCTGGAGCCTGATCAACAACTTTTTTTATTTTTTCCAAGTCTTTCACTTGCTTGAGCGAGAACATGTCATCAGCCTCCATTTTAGGGCCGTCATCACCTAATTAGTGTGTCATTAAAAATTCGAATTTCTTCCAAACAAGTTCCTTTAATTACCTTTAAGTACCATTTTCAAATTAAGTTTCTCGTTTAATTTCCTCCTTTCCTTTTGGGCCTTCTTCTTCTTCCTTTTTAAATCCTTTTGCTCCTCCTCTTCCAGTTCAACAATCTCTTGTTGAACATTTTTCAGTTCATCTTCTTCATCATCCCCTTAAACATATATTTTGAGCGCGATTTTTATTAACAATTGAGTTAACGTACCTTTATTTTCTAATATTTCATTTTCAAGTTGCTCTGGCTTGTCTTCACTTTCTTCTTTAATTTTATTTTCCCACTCTTCATGTAATATTTTCCACCAATTCATAATATTTCTAAGATCCTTCCTACCAAGAACTTTGATATCCTTGAAGCATTCTTGAATTTCTTTAGTTGTTTTTTCATGTTTCAACATTTCTATATCATCAAAAATTATTTCAGAGGCATGTTGCAATACATCAATCCCATTTTCATGTTTAATGAAATCAGAAACCTTCACCTGATGATGCAAAGTATAATCGTTGTCAGGATAACCTTCAGCCTTGTCTTTTTTTCTTTTTTCTGGATGAAATATATTAAGTTTGTTTTTCGGATCAATTTCTAACTCTTGAAATACATATTTCGGGTTCATGAATTTAGGATCTATTTTATCTGGAGCAATGTAATGTTGACAAACAACAAATATTTCTGCTGACTCATTACGTGAAGCCTGAGGCTTTGTGGCGTGAACTTTTTTAAATAATTGTTTCAACACCCAAATAAGAGGATTGTAATCTTTAGAACGAAATACTTTAGTAACAAACCACCCTCCTTTGCGCAAAAAGTGTGTGGCAAGTTTCAATGAACTGAGAGTCAAACAAGCTTGCGAATAGGCATCATGCAACCAATTTTTTCCCACATTA
The DNA here is from genome assembly GCA_013372445.1 of Hypothenemus hampei. NCBI lineage: Eukaryota > Metazoa > Arthropoda > Insecta > Coleoptera > Curculionidae > Hypothenemus > Hypothenemus hampei. Next base: position 1,278,350 of record JABRWK010000009.1, on the reverse strand, counting down.
GGAGCTCCGTCATGAAGCACTACATCTGCTTTCCATGTTTTAAGTTCTTTACTTATGGCAACCTAATTGTCAATATACATTATTGTGTTTCTAAATAAAATGTAATAATTACCCGGCATTTATCTGTGGTAATATCTCCCGTCAGTCCAATTGTACCAGGAATGGATTTAATTGGGAACAAATCTACCCCAATTATTATACTTGATACTGGCATATTCTGTTTGGCCACTTGCATCCAACCTCCAGGGGCGGCACAAAGATCCAGACATACTCGAGATGTTTGTAGAAATTCAAATTTTCGATTTAATTGAATCAATTTGAATGCGGCACGAGAACGAAATCCTTAAATTTTTAATTAGAATAATCTTTTTTTTTTAGAAAAGTTTAACATTACCGGTCTCCTTGGCTAAATGATAAAATTTATCTTTACGCTGTTTTCCAATTTTCGTTTTTTTTCCCATTTTTAACCAATTTTTTAATAAATATCAATTCAATTTATAATATAGTGTACAAATTTCAAAACGTGTAGAATTGTTTGGTTACGATAATATGTCTTCTTCTTTAGTATACATCTGTTAAAAAGTTTAGCAACAATGGATATTCTTCGGTAAGGTTTAGTGTCCTCTTATTAATTGGTATCAACATCGTATGTCATTTTTAAGTAACAAAATAACAGCTGATCAAAGTTCAAGTTTAAATTGTTATTTTGTATAAAAGAAGTTTTCTGTGTAAATAGCCATTTAATTTCAGATAAGGGTTCTTTAGTGATATTCCAAATATAGTCTAAGTTTTTTTTATCAAAATGTCACTTTCCAAACCCATTATTAACGGTTTAACGTTCTATTTTTCCCAGTTATTTGAACACCCTATAAGAACTAAAGCCATTAGTTGGTGAGATTTTTCAATTTATATATAACTTAGCTTTTTAAGAACCCTTGTTTTAGTTGTCTTGTAAGTTTGGCAGGGAACTATGCAGCCCAAAAAATTTCTGGAGCAAAAATTATTGATTTACATACAGTAGCAGCTTATGGAGCCTTTGGGTTTGTATTTTAATAATATGAAGGTCATAATTAATTCGTATTATCTATTATAGACTTCTGTTTGGGGGTTCAATACCTCACTATTTCTATTCATTCCTTGACTGGGCTGTTCCTGATGAAGCATCCTTTGCCATTGCAAAAAGACTATTACTAGAAAGGCTTGTTTATTCCCCATTATATCAGGTAAATATCATTGTTTAATTTAATAGGAACTACTTTACACTTTGCACTTTTCGTTAAATATTAGGCTTTTGCGTTGTATACTCTTGCAAGATTTGAAGGCAAAGATCATGAAACTGCCATTCAACAGTTAAAAGGACTTTACTGGACAGTTCTCACTTCTAGCTGGAAATACTTAACCATCTTACAATTAATTAATGTCAGTGTAGTACCTCCTATGGTAAGTTTAAACTGTCGAATTAAACTTATTATTTTTAAATGTTCAATTTTTTAGTTGCGAGTGTTGGTGATAAATTTGATAGGATTCTTCTGGACCATATATTTTGCCAACAAGAGACGCCAACAAGAATTAATTAAACCAAAATAAATACACATATATGACTGACATCAATGGGTGATGGGGTTATGATGGTTGTTTTATATCTTTATAAATTTTTATAGGTGGTTTCAGCCCTTGTGATTTGTTAACTGTTAAAATTAATTTAAAATATAGAAAACTAATTTAATGTTAAAATTTTACACTTGATCAACAGCATAAAATAAATATAAATTAATCTAAAATAATAAACAATTGAATCCCTAAGATATGAGAGATGTTTTCAAAGTTCTAAAAGAAAGGAATTTAAAGTAAGGAGCTATATGACCGTTATTGTAATCAGATCATGATAAGCCATATTTATCAACAAACATAATGGACAATACAAGTGAATTGCTGAGAATTACTTGCACATCCATTTTATCCACTACATCTCATTTGTATCGATTATCATATACCTATGAATTCCAAATTTCAAATATCCTCTACAAGTCAATTAAATTCCCGCTACTTTGGAAACATGCCTCATCAAATATTAAGAATGAAGAATTAATAACATTCGTTTGTCTTTTGCATCATTGCATTGCAAATAGTATTATAAACCTGAGGAGTTTCCTGGATTCCCTGATTTTCTTGAAGAAAACATATTCCTTTTTGCTTCATCTTCTTGTTGATCCCTAACAATCATGTGATAAGGCATAACCTATACAGCACGCATAAACTTACTTGAAAAACGCTAGATGCTGTTCCAATAAAAATCTATTATTGCAATTAGCTAATTCTGGCCAATGGGCAATCACTTTTCTTAAGTAGCTTTGTAACCGTTTTCTTCTCTCCTCTACTAATGCAGAATCCTGGAAAATAAAGGTTTATAATACCATATTAGTTAATGTTTCATGATAATTACCTTTTTACCTATACTTTTTTTAGGAGGAAAATCAAATGAATTCACAGCAGGATCCAGTTTTTTCAAATCAGTATGTAACGCATAAAATTGCGCATATCTTCTATAAATATTCCATTCATCATTTCCAACTCTTAGGAAAAGTTGATAGACGTGATGCGCACTGGAACCGGTACCTGTAAATATAATAATTATTTGCAAAGTTTTTGTTGCAACATGAAATTTTAACCTGTAAGAAAAGCGGAGGGAATCCAAATATTAATGCATCCTCTATTTCCTTCTGACTCCAATTCTTGAAGCGCTATTGGTCCCTTTAACACCTCAAGTTCTTCTTTTAATCGATCTAAAAGAGTGTCTTTTTGTTGCAAAGATTTTTGCAACATGACATTGAAGTCCATTAATTCTGCGTGCATTTCTGCCACCTAAATCACTTATTTTGTTAAAACATTAAGCAATATTAAAATGCAAAAAAAAAGATCCACCTGTATGAGTTTTTGTTCAAACATTCTTGCTTCTCCTTTATAATCAGGTTGAGTTTCGATGTCTAATCCTTCTAAGCCATCTATTAAATCGTGATCATCCCTTTTTAGCATTTTAATGGCGCTAACATATTTGCTCACTTGCTCTTTTAGAGCTTGATTTTCTTTTGATAATAATGTGATTCGTTCGTCTCTAAATTGAAATTAAAAAAAATATGTATATAAAATCTCTCAAAATTCATTATCTATGTATAATAAATTACCGTCTCCGAAGTTCTTCTTGATTCTTATGTTCTACCACTGTTAAAACTGCTGAAATATCTGTAGGAACTTCCAATATATCGTCGGAAATTTCAACGGATTCGTTGAAATCTTAAAAAAAAGTTTTACTAATTAAATAATGATTAAAAATGAACATACTTTCTACAGAAACTGGAGTAAGTTCTCCAATTGTATTTTGATTAACTGGAGTTAGTGTTCCCGGCATATTTGATTGGAATGTTTGCCTCGATCCACTATTTTCCATTAAAGTTATAGCTATATCACTTTGTCCACTTTCATCAGATTTATTATCACTAATCGCATCCCATTCTTGGTTTTGCTTAATACCGTTGGCTTCTAGTTCTCCCTTTTCTCGGAGAATTTCCGATTTCTGGAAATCCATTGTTCCCCTTGATTTATCGTCTAATAAAAGAGAAATTTCAAATAAACGATCACATTTGACTATTAATAGCAGGTCAATATTATACTTTTGTGCTGATTTCCTATGCTATTATCTGAACAAGTGCTACTACCAGAAACGGAAGGGACACTTGCAGAAAACATACTATCATCGTCATCAAATGAAATAATCTGTCTAGCGACTCGTCTTTTATTTTTGCCTGACTTTCGATCCTTATTAGCTAAAAATGTCCAGATGAACTTGAATTTTAATTTTCATTAATTACAATTACCTGGAACAGGTACTGTTATAATTGGCTCGTTTTGATAATGTATTAATGAAGCTCTTGGGACAATTGCAACATTAAACTCAATCTTATCTATACTGATAGCAAACAGTATAGACCCAAGGCCTGCAGCCATATTAGATAACATACTATTTTGATCTTCATCTCTAAGAAGTGCCCAGGGCTCATAATGTTCGCTTAAAATATCTTTATCGCTTAAAACTATATGAAAATATCTAGAATTGCAAGTAATTCGCTGAATTTAATTGAAAATTACTTCTTTCAAATACCTTTCAAGAGATTTTTCATTTAATGCGGCTCTAATCCAAGCCCTGCATTTACCAAAATCAGTCCAAATGTGTTTCAAAATATTGAATCTTTCTCTTTCATGTTTTGTCAAGTGTTTTTCAAGAAATGCCCAAAACGCTATACGTGTTCGGATGTTCAAACGAGACAAAAATTAGATAAATAGTTACTTACAAATAGTTTCTTGACGGATATTCAAACTTTGAGCTACAATTTCAGAGACTTGCTTTAGTGGATTTTGAATTGGTTTCGTTCTAAGACCATGCAGAAAAACCCCTTCAAGGCACAAACACAAACCAGCTACACATGAGTCAAATTCCGTTGCCAGCACATTCTTACCGCCATATCTTAAAGAAAAACAACCAAATTATTTTTTTGCTGACTACAAGAAAAAGCCTTACCTTCTTTGACATCTTTGTATGCAATCCAATAATTGTTTCAACAGAATGTTAGTGTGTTCTGGATCGCTCTTTGAAATTAGTGGTACAGTTCCTGTGGACATCAGCAATTCTGAAATGTACAAATCACAACATACAGAGTATATTTCTTTAAGTGATTTTAAATTTCTTAAATGAGCAACATTTTCGTTCTTGAATGCTGAAAGGTGAACACAATGAAATTCAAGCCAATTAAAGTTATTAAAATCCAAATAATACCTTTATTCCTTTGAAAAATGGCAAGTTTCACTTTTAGAAATTTGACCCTTTTGATGGGTGGAAATTTGACAATTGACGAATAATGTCATTGTGTTTTTTAGTTTAGAAAATCTTACTATCACACTTGACTAAATGTAATAAAAAGAGACAGAAAATATGCCATTTTCTGTTTTTTCTTTGTATTTGATCGATTGTCAAAAATCAGCTGTTTTTGACGTTTAAATTAACAACAGTGTCGTGTCAAACTCTAATCTAAACAAACTATGGTCTATTCAAATAAAATGTAAATGGGACATAAACATAGGTGGTCACGTGGGCAAATGTAATCAATATGCTATTGGCTTATTTTATACAGGAACATACTGAGGGGCTCGTGATTGCCTTAATTCATAGAGATCAATTATTATTTATTATTACCAATCCTATGTATGGGTAAGTAGCTGAGCGTTTATTAAATATAAAGGTTAAAAAATATACAATTTGAAAGCTCACTGTTAAGACCACAACTTTTAACCATTGTTAAACAATACGCTAAAATATATGATAAATAATATTTATCATATATTATATTATTGATGAAATGGCTAAAAAATCAAAATAAACTTGTGTTGAGGCTATCGCCGTATTGTAAGCTCAATCTAATTGAGTTCGTGTGGGCAGCCTTGAAAAATTATGTTGTAACTGAAAACACATCGTTTAAATTTGCAGACATGAAAAATATATTTAATGACTCTATTGAAACCATCGTTCCTGAAAAATGGAATAAATGCGTTCTGCAAGTTGTTGATCAAATCGAACCAAAAATGTGAAAGTTACATAATATTCTTGGAATGCACATTCAGCACATTGATTATTGTGATGATAGTACATACATCTAGCTCTACCGAATGAGTTGAAATCTGTTTCGTTTTATGAATCGTATCATGTTAAGTAGTTAATATTGAAATATATTAAAGATTAATATTTTTTGTAACTTATTTTATTAATTTAACTTTAGTTATTTGAATCAATGTCAAAAATACTGTATACCGATACTAAACTGTCCTTAGTGCGGCCCTGTCTCTCTTCACCTGCTAACGTCATGCTTGTGTTTTGAGAGCACTTGCATTTTCTTTGAATAGACTGTAGTTTGTTTAGATTAGAGTTTGACACGACACTGTTGTTAATTTAAACTTAAAAGTTGGGAAAAATTTTACGGTCTCAGACTAGGGCCAAATAAAATGTCGTGTGAAATACGTTTGACAGCCTCTATTCAAAATATTCCAGACATTCGAAAGTGTTTGTTTCCCACAGATGACAAACGAGGTATCACAAATTTTCTTTAAAATTGTTTATAGTTAATTCATGTTGATGTTTAGGATCTGATTCATGGTTAAGTCTTTGTAAAGTCGCTCTGTCTCCCACTGGCGAATTAGTTGTCCTGACACATAAAGGAAAAGTGGTTGTTTTAAGTTCAAAATGGGACCCTTCAACATCATGTAGCACTTACCATATGACCTTTTCCAACTCGATTCATGAATATGACAAAGTTAAAGGTGTTTTATGTCTACCAATTGTAGGTGATAGTCGCCGATCAAACGTAGGACCTGATTGGACTTGCATTGTTATGGGTAGGTTTTTGAAAATATTCTTAAATTTGAAACAGTAATTTCTGTTAGGTTTTGATTCTGGTTATGTCCGCTTTTATACTGAACATTGTACATTGTTAATGGAAGACCAGTTTCACAATGAGAATATTATAAATATAAAATGCCAAAGTCAGCATAGTCCAAGACCAGATTTGCAGCCAGAACTTAGGCCTGAAGAATTGTACATTCAATATCAAAGCAATATTTGTGTTGTTAAAGGGCAACCGTTGTTTGAAAATTTGAAACGTCTTAGAAGTCAATTGGTTAAAGGTAAAATACCAATGTTCACCTGAATTGATAACAACCTCTGACTATTTAAAGATAAAAACAATATTGCGGCTTTCAAATTGGAATCTTTGTGTGTTAGAAAATGGGGCTTTAAGGATCAGTCCTCAATAAATGATGTTGCAGTGATTGGTCTTAATTTGTCCAACAGTTTTGATCATTTATTAACTGCCTCTACTTGTGGCGGTTTTGATGTTAAATATCGCAGCACACCTCCAAATAGTACTTTAGTATTGGCAGCAGGTAGTAAACCATTTTTAGGATATCATTACGCTTTGGAAGGTGTAAACCAAGCAGTTCTAAGTGATGTAGCTAAAGTTGTAACTACCAAGTTAAAATCCGCTCTACCGTAAGTTCAATAAATAAATATACAGAGTGTCCCAAAAATGCCGCCTAATCATCTCACTACGCTGTTAGAAGGGCCCACTAAACATGGGAAAAATCGTAGAACAATTTTTTTTCGAAAAAATAGCGAAGTTATAAGTAAATAACTGAATGCACAATGCGGCAACAATAATTATCCTATGATGACAATTACATAATTCACTTTAATTACAGTATCAGAACATCCTAAAATTTCCACCTTTTAACAGTTAGGACTCTACCTATTTTTTCGAAAAGCTTTTTTCTACGATTTTTCCCATGTTTAGTGGCCCCAGCCTCTGATAGAATCGGGAAGGGCCATTAAGCGGAATTTTTAAGGCACCCTGTATAAAATGAAATGAAGTTAAAGACAAAAGAGTCTGTTAAAGTGGTTGGTTAACTGGTGCTAAAGCTAATGAAACTAAAGAAGAAACTATTGCGATGCAACCAGTCGATAATATAGGTTTACGTTTTGGCCTATGCGACTTGGAACGGACCTCTTTAGAAATATTTTTGTGCCCAAACAAGAAGTTAGCCGCAATATCGGATTATTTAGGAAGAGTTTTGCTGATAGACTGTTTTAAAGGGATAATTGTTAAAGTTTTTAAGGGATATAGAGAGGCGCAATGTGCATTTATACAGGTGAGGTCTAAAAAGCTGGAATAATAGCTTTTTATTCGTTCGAAATTCTCAGGTACCTGATGAACGCAGATCAAAACATCGACTAGGCAGTAAAGTGGCAACATTTCTGTTAATCTACTCTTCAAAGAAAGGCACTTTGGAAATATTTACGATTCAACAGGGCACGAAAATTGCAACGTTTTCTGCTTCAAAACACAGCAGACTTTTATACGTCACGCATGGTCTGATGGGATTTACGCAGACAAGCAAATCTCGGTACGTTTGTCCTTTAACGACAGCATTCTTAGACGGTGACGGGGCAATTCGCGAGATTTTTATTCCATTCCATTTTGCTCTGGCTGAAAAAAATAGTATTCGTGCCAGGGATATTCATCTCTACAAGAAAATACGTCAACTGATAAAAACAGGAAATCAGGCGAGGAATGAACTTGAAAATGAAATATTTAAAATATCCACTGAAATCAAAATGGACGAGCTGAAAATGCAAACTCTAGACATGCTTTTGAAGAGCAAGGATATTTCTTCTGAGTGCATTTTAAAATTTGCTAATTATTTCTTAGACCAAATATCTGAAGAAGCAGATAAAGAGTCCCAAATGACGACTCAAAATTTTAGAATTTTGTGTAGAAACGTTAGAGCCCTTGCGGAATTATATTTATTTGCGACTTTGTCGGAGAATAGTTCAGATGAGTCCAGCAATGAAGATGCAGAAACGCCCAAAAATAATAGATTGAATTTGGACTCAAAAGACTTGGAATTATTGCAAAAACTTCTGGATTTGGCCACTTCAAATACTAAATGGAACACGCCGCATGTTAGATTCTCCACTGAGACTTTTTCTGTAACAGACTTTCTCAGTTCTTTTGACATGAATATGCCTAATAAAGTTGAACTGAGGTCCAATCTAGATGACGATCAGTTATTCAAAATATCTGAGGTCAGTTAAGGCGAAAATTTGCTCAAATTATTGAGAATTTTGTTTTTTAGGTTCTCTTCAAAAATTATATATCTGGAAAGTGTGGAAATCTTGAAGGCCTATCAAACGCTATTTCAAATACTAATTTAACCGTTACCGACATATTCAATTTGCTTATACAGTATTGGGTGAACAGATCATTGGATATAAATTTGAATTTAGAAAGTGATATGTACAACTTTTTCAATCTCGTCGATACCTTGGTAAAGCTGGTTCCAAAAGATGTGCTTGCCACATCCGACAACATTTCTCCCTTCTGGGAAACTGTACGGGAAAATTTAGCAAACAATTCCAGACCATTTCCCGCTTTAATGGCCGCAATGCTATGTAAAAATGTACAAGGTCATGTCATTTTCGAAGACAATATTGAGGTGCTCACTAAAGAAATTATACAATGGTCATTTTTAATAGGTCAGATATTTTAATTAAAAAATAAGCAAGGTATGCACTTAAGAAACCAATTCCAGGAAAATTGCAGGACGTGTCTACTCTAAATATAATTTTATCTAATAAGCCTCACGTGGAAAAGGCCCCATTACCGAAATTAACTCACGAACAAGTCAATGTAAGTCTTAAATACATTTTGCAAAAGGGCAGAGGCTCGGTAAGTGAATTAACGGCACAATGGCTGACTTCTTGTGGCATCGATCCTCAGTATGTTGTAATTAACGAAATCATTTTTAAGAACAGTCTTGAAGGTAAAAGTGTATTTGGTTCTGATAAAAGTTTCGCACAAATATTGATTGTAGGTTCGTCGGAAAGTGATTTGAATGAAAAATTGAACGAATTTCAAATAACTGAAGGTGCCTATTTGGATACAATAGAACAAGTGAAATCCGAGGATTGCTTTAAATTTCTAAATATTTTGAAACAGCAATTTCCTTATAGTTTGGAAGCGAGCAATCTCTTGGTTAACATGTGTTGGGAATATGCGTTGGCCTGGAGAAAAGAAATAACCAATTTAGAATATTTGAGGGTAGCATTAACGTGTTTATACACCGTACCTGATAGATGTGTAAAAGATGGCTTGTATCAGTTGATTTGGAACACACATTTAAAGATACTACTGGAAAATAGTAGCAAACTAATTAATAAAGTAGGAAAACTTCCTAAGTATAGATTGTGCCAACAAGACACCGGATTGTCAGACAAAGAAATGACAACATTTATAGGTAGATTTATTGTTTTTTGACTAAATTTTATATAATTCATGGGATTATTATAACTTTTAGGAATTTGTATGGAGTTTATCAATTCGTTTTTGGAAACTGTTGAAAAAAGTCTTATCNTCTTGCGTCCTAATTTTGGACAACGTTGCAGCATCAATTCGATACCCCCGAATAAAAATCCACCCGCTCCCCTCGCCATCCTCATCATCTCCCGGCGCCGTCGGATCGGCGCCCTACCAATTGCGTCACGACGCCTTGTCGGACAGTACGATGGCGTCGGTCGCAAGAAGTGCGTCAATTTCATCCCTCGTTTAAAAGAGGGACTATTTAATTTTCTTTCATGTGGTGTGTTTAAAAAATTTAGGCAAAATTGGTCAAAAATCGCCCACCATTCATGCTAAATCAGGTAAGATTGCATAGTGGAATTGCATTAAACAAAGATTTTTTCCTGCATTACATTGTGGAGGCATAAAGTTTTAAAAGATTTCTTGGGAGGTTATATAAGCAGAGACGCTGTGGCTTATCAGTGTTTTTCACTATCTTCAGTTTTATTAATTGTGTTTGAAAATAGATTTTCCCATAAATTAATCCGTTGTTGATCAGTTCCGATCTGAGTAAACAAGTAGGGGAGAAAGTCGGTTTGGTGTTCCACTTTAATTGAAGGGCAACCCCACATAATACCATTTAAAAATCGTTGTTCGATAGGTAGGTCAAAGGTGCTTCCAATTTATCCGAGATTGTGAGTCTATATGCTCCCTTAAACGGTCTACGTTAGAACCTCATTGCGCTCTAATGGTTATTTTTATAGCGCCAGAAGTGGATGTAAACATCGTAAACAAAGAACTAGAGCGAGTCAATATTCCATTTTACTGAATGGGAAACTCCTGCAAACGTTGATATGAGAATTTGACATAGCGGTGAACTATTGAAATGTTGATTTTCTTATCTGATTTTTTATTTTTATAAAAACTACCTTATTTTACATTTTTGCATTCAATTAAGTCACGCTATGAATAAAATGACTATGAAAATGAAAAATCATATAGAGCCATGTCAGGTGAATATGGAGTTTTAGTTTTGAAATGCATTTCATTGCCCCAACTACTTTTGATGTAATGCAGAGATTATCAATAACAATTCCTTCCAAAATTCAATATTCTGTTATAAAACATGGATATTGTGCGACAAAAAAATAAATGTCATAGGTATGATAAAACTGGAAAACTTGCCAAAAATTTGCAACGACTTGGCAACAATTCAAAGTGAAAACACTGTAATGTAGATTTTTCGTAATCCAGATAACAGTTTCTCGACGTACAATCAACAACAAAAACAATTTCAATGTAATTTGATTATACGTTCAAACGTATTCAAGTTAATTAGCATTAATAGTGTTTTTTTTTCACTTAATCACTTGCCTCGTTAAAGATTTCATCAGGACATATTTGTTTATTTTTTAAGCAAATTGTCTTCCATTTCTGCTGGCCAACGAGCTTGAAACTCGCAGAATAAAGTGCCATGCGACAGTCTTGTGCTGTTGTATGCCCCTTTCTGCCGACACGAATCAAACTGAGACCTCCGGACTTATGACTACTGTAAGTCACCTATAATTTCTATTAATTATCTTTTTCTGGCTATTAGAATCGTTCTATGAAATCGAAATACTCCAGATATCCATTTGGGGTAATAAATTTTAATCGAGAATACTTAAAATGTTTATCATTGATTAACGCAATAATCATGTCTAGTTTGGGCTGGATAGTTTCAGGAGGTTTTCCTACTAAAAATGAGTTATAATTGATAACAATTAAATTTGTTACTCGGTATTTAATATTTTATGTTTTTTTTTTTACACATCGGGTTGTGGATTTGGGGCCAGAAACAATTTTTATTGTTGTGACAAATTATTTTATAAAATATATACAGGATGGCCAAAAAATGATTCTATATTTGCATGCTAGCAACAATGGAAAAGCAGAAAACAAACATTTGAAACACCCTCTTCGTTGTGGGTTTTCATATATATTTTTTCCAGTTAGTTCTACTAATACTATATACAAATAAATCGTTAGTCGACTATGCGTGTCATATTTCAAGTGAATCCCATAGGCTACCTATCATAGGTAGCATTTTTACGGTAAACTCTATAGTATATGTATGAAAATAGATAAAGTCAAGATTGTACATACATATTTTATATTGAAATTTGCTTTTGAGATAAAAATCTTTCTATTTGGACCATCCTGTAATAACTAATACAATATTGAAGCAACTAACACCAAATAAGTGCGATGGCGGGCACTATAGCTGTTCACCGCCGAAGGAATGTTGTAAGCAGGGCTGTTGTTTTCTGCTCTCTCCCTCCTACACGCGACCACCCTCCGTTCAAACAGGAAACGTCTTTGCAAATCCTCTGTTTTTAGGTCACTGGTGAGTTTTTGCAAAGAAAAAAATGTCATTCAACGTATCGCATTAAAAATTTCCGTATAGGTATTTCTGGTTGGCGGTAACAGCGACGATAGCGGGAATATTGTGTGCGTGCTCGTTGTGGCGCAAACACAGTCAGGGCGGTCTTTGTTGCAGGAATAGTACGAATCAAAATCGCACCTGTTCCGAACCAGATTCGATCGGGTCTTATTATGCTCCACCTCATTACAGTAGCTGCAATAATTTTCAAGCACCACCGCCACCTTATTCTGAGGTAAGGCAATTGTTGTTATTTATTTATTTTAAAATTTTGCCATTCAACCTTTAATAGAATTAGCCGAACGGTACTCGTATATATACAAGTGAAGGTAGAAAAGTATTTACAATTTTAGGTAACATCAAAACCGGACATGTACCCTTTGGTGATCAGTTACAATGCCGAACCCATAATCAAAAGCAACAACAGTTCCACTGGATATTTAATACAATATTTTAGGAATATCATTAGACCAATTGGTAAGCATCAAAACATACACGTGTAATATGGATAATTGAGAACGCTTCATTACATGCCCATTGAATAAGGTTTATTTCCATTTGCCTTCCATTCATATTCTCTGTATGTTTGATTAAAAAGTAAATTTAATTAGCTGTGTTGTTTTAGGTTCCATGTCAGCTACCAGCACAAATGATTCGATTAGTTCCAGCTATCTTTGTAATGCCGTTAATGAAGTAGGTTCATATATGGTAAATAGTAATTTCCCATAATTGGTTTGTTATTTCATAGGCAAACAATATAGTGCCGCCTACTTATTCAAATGTAGCTAGTCTTGAGGAGTTGCCTGTGGAGTCGTTCTCACCTCAAAGCCCATCCAGTTCTGAGAGGCGTCTTCCTAGAAGCGCCTCGTCAGTATCAAGCGCCACCACCGAATATCATCAGGTACAATCTAAAAGAGCTTTACTTATTTATTTAACAAAAAACTGATAATTCTCTGCTTAGATTCTACAGCATAGTCCTGTCATTTTTGTTCATAAGCAAAAAGCTCCCGCACCTTGTTCTCCTGTAGGTGTTCATAATCCACTCAACGAGATTGCACTTACAAGCAAAGAACCCTCGTCCTCTTCAGTGTCGCCACCACCGCTACGCCCTATTCTCAGACCTCGACGGCCGCCTCCGCAACGCAGCCAAGATTCAACTGAAGACGAAGAATTGTTTTCTGCTTTATTAAATCTATCGATTTGCGCACCGAATTCCAATGAGCAAGCACATCCCCAGGTTACCACGATGCTTCAAGATTTGGGCGTCACCAATAGTATGACTGGCTCGGATATTAGTAGTTTGGCCAATTTGGGTACTCCCGATTCACCTCCACGTGCCACTTCACCCACAGTGGAGATGCGAGAACTTTTAGATAAAATACAACAGTTGCCGACACAGAAGAGTCCTTCGGGTTCGGGGGTTCAAGGAGGACGAGCTTATTTTCATAAAATGAGGGCGAAAACATTGTACATGCCTCTGGGTGATGTACAAACAGTCAATTCAGGGAAAAGCCTCAATAAGACTATTCCCTCAGGTAAGAATTCTTTCTATCGATTTGGGGATCTGCAACATATAGACACAAAACACTGAAACAATAAATAATTTTCGAATTTCTCTTTTCTGAATAGTGTTTTCGAGAAGTTGGTTGTCACGTTCAGCTCCATGTACCCCATGTGGAGCATTGGCACCTCAATTTCCCTTAGGAAAGGGAAGTCAAAAGGGCAGCAAAACGAAAATTGCTTCCGATGGAAGTCCACTTTTAAAACAACACACCGAAGAGTTAGAAGATGTTCCTCATAGAGACGTACGCTTATGATTCCGTTTTGTTTGTTGATCTGAGGGAATTGACAAAAGGTCTTTTACCATTGCTGCTGACTTATTCTGTGTTAAGATGGGTGTTTTGTAGTAAATAAGTAAAATCTCCAATTGAGAGAACGCTTATCGCGTATTTTTTTATTTCATGCTAATTAAGAATCGAACTAGGCGCTCAAACTTTGAATTTATTATACGTGTTTTGATAAAGATATTTTAATAATTGGTATCTTACAATTAGTTATTTTAAGGGATGGTTCTACTGTAAGTGCTGCAGGACTGCAAATCTTTGAAATGTCACTAAAAAGTATTGTTTATAATATCCAAACATATGAACTCGTTGTTTAATAATAGAAACTCGTTGCCTACTGAAATCTACTGTCACTGTGTGAGTAATTGGAGCTGACCAATTACAATGCAGGAATCTCTATTACATATTTGTATAGTTTTTGTGTTAAGCCCTTTTGCACTGTCAGAATCCATTATTCTCGCCATGTTAATAATAATCAAATTACTACAGGAATAAAAATTGTGGTCAATAAAGGGACAGTTTTTTCGGCAAATTTGAGGTATTTTTCTGAAATGAGTTGGAGAATCACTCAAACAAAAACCGAAATTTCAATTTAAATGTAGTTTGTGAACACTGATCCAGTTATCTCGCGCGAAGTTCGCGCCAAAATCAATTACACTTTTATTCCAATACAAATTGTGACAAATTTGGTTTTTATTTAAGTGATCCTCATACACATAATACGAAATGGCTTTTATAAAGTTTCATTAAATTTATAATCAGTCTCGTTGACCACTAATGTATGTGTAAGAAGAAGCGAATTATAGTGCTGTTAACATTATTTTTCCCTTTTAAAGACCTATTATTATAGTATTGTTGTGCATTTTTTGGAAATTGTTAGTAGGAATTTTTATGTGAACGTACAAAAATATTTATTAATTGTATTTAAAATATTTATTGTATTTTTAAGATATAGATTTTTTATTTATTCTTCACTCGTTCCAGAACCACGGCAAGTGTCTATAAAGATGCGAGCAAAACCTCGCTTTCACATAAGTAGTCACTTCTATTTGGATTTTTTTTTAATCAATAAAATATTCCATCTTCAAGCTCTTAAATGGAACTTTAAGAAATATATTTTTACATAAAAAAAAACTCTATAACAGGCAAAACCTCTTACGAAGCCACATAGACTGCTGTCTTGAAAACGATGTTGAACGTCTCGAGATAGGTTGGTGGTTACAAAGGTATTACAACATGAAATATTACTGGCCAATGTGCTTGCAGATGTTCAACATCGTCTCTAACAGAATCCCAAATTAATTGCCTATGGGCCTGTTTCTACTGAATCAAAACGAGACTTGGTTTTGTTCGCGTCTGCGTTTGTTAAAATTTTATTATTGGAACAATTGCGATACATTGTTGTCAAATGTGAATTTTTACGGATTTTTCATGACGATTGAGTGTAAATATTTCATGGAATTATTTGTGGTCATTTCTTCGTTGTACGTGTTGATTTTTTACACAAACTATACCGGTTAAAGTATTTAGTTTTCAGAAATTTGTTATGAATTCAGTGGCCTAGAAAGACGCAAAATCTCTATTATTCCTTGAATTATTGTAATTTTTTGATATAATTAAAAGAATATAGTAATTTTAATAGTAGGTGATTGTGTTCTTTTCTCCTGCAAATATAAACGGAAAATGTAACAATAATTTATGTTTATTCACAGACAATGTTAAAAATTGCTAGAAATAGAATATGACACATTTAACAAGACAGAATATTATACAAGATTGATTACTCTTTTCTATACAAAGGTTTTTAAGTGCACTTACGAATTGCTTTTGATTGAAAAAGACGTCTTCATGCATTTACAATAAATAATACAAAAACAAATTTTAACAAATACACGGATACTGCGAAAGAATCATAAAACATACAAAATGTCAAAATTTTCATTCTAAACTACATATGTAGCGGTTATGGTTGTTTCCTTATCTGGTATAAACATTTTAACAACTTTATCTACCAAGGAAATGAGGCTCCACGCTAAATGAGTATTGGTCTGTTGGCCTCCCAGGTTTTATCATTGGGCGGTAGGCTAAAGATTTAATTTACGTTTCCCACGAATACCAACAATATAAGAACCTAACATCGAACACTTGCAATATTATTATGAATTTTTGTTTAAAACGTGATGATTCTTTTGTAGTAACCCTGCATAATCTAGATTACATAAACACAAGAGACGCCCTCATATTTAAATCTTAGTCTAAAAATTTCAATAAATAAACTCACAAATTTACAACAATTAATAAAATGTTCATTCAATTGTTTGTCACATTATTTCGTACAAGGCAAAAAGTGAAATTTGATAACATTTCTTATCAATCAAAGTCCAATAATGTAGACAAATTGCTTATAAAGTTCAATAATCGTAATTATCAAAGTTATTAATTGAGAAAACAATTGTTTAATACAAATTACACATTCGTTTTAATTAAAATGTATGTAATAAAGCCACCGAAGAATCATTAATTAAGTTAAAAATAAGCGTAATCTCATTTTAGTTCAGGCCGTAATAAAAATATATAAATTATTATTAGATACAACTTACAAACCTATCTGGCACTGATTGATAAGTATATGTATTTCAAAGCACCCATTATTAGTAATCAATAATAGCTCGTGTGATTTTTTATTTTTTTTGTTCTGAGATCGTTAGAATATCAAATGGTTATGAGTGCTTTCTCAATCAATTTAAAAATTTTCAGTCTAATCGACACGACGTTGATTTATATATGTAAATTGAACACATCAGTGAAATTGACTAAACACATGCACTCTCACTAATATAGTCCTTAACGTCATTAAAAAAAAACCATGTTATAATTTTTTGTTATTATTAGTTTCCAATTTGTTATTTTTCGTTTTCGTAAAAAAACTTCGCCACAAACACTGCTCGATCACTTCATAATGGCAGTGCGTTCCGTATTGGGTTCCCAAGTTTTATGGCAATTGTTTTAATCACTAGAATGGTACCCGTTGGTCCTCAAAGGCTGTCTTTCAGGGGCCGCTGATGGCCGTTTTCGTTTAAAGAATCCGCACTGAAAAAATTTACAATTTCATTGTATTCAATGTGACTTTAAAACCTTTCTTTATACCTTGTATAATAAAAAGATGACTAGCAACAAAATAAGAGTTCCCATAATGGCTGACAATAGAATGATCCACAGAGGTACTGCTTTCGGAGCCAATTCCGGCTCACCAGCAGGGATATCTGTGAATATCTCATGACTATGTAAAGCTTGATCTTTCGGTTTACCTATGAAAGGTAATTTGGAAATTCTAGCCACCATCATCGAAGACAATTTCACTGCTTGAGTAGTACTTAGCTAGAAAATACGTAATTTTTATTTTGATTCTTTTTAGAAGCTATACAATAGTCTCACCTGGCGCACTGCTCGCACATTTAATCTCGACCTCAAAGCTATAGAAATGAATTCATCCTTTTTCAAAGTGCCTACTACGCATTTTACGTAGAAACAGTTGGTGGCTGAACATTTCAAGATTGCATCAATGTCTGGATCGATGTCTTGGACCTTGTTATTAAGTTAGCATTATTTATTAATAATTTATTGTAAAGTATTATTATGAAAATTTTAATAACCGACCTGTCTTCTACCTCTGTGCCTATTGAAATCAGGTCTGTCTGTAGCTACGTTGTCTCTATAGACTGGTGGCGATGCAGAAGCATCTTCCCATCGTCTTCTCTCCCATTCTGAACTATATTGATTGTGTTCCGACAATCCACCTTCTAAAGTGCCCGAAAAGGTTTCTCCTTTAGTACGTTGTCCTGTCGTTACCCATTGACGATCATCAGATGATGATTGTCTAGATGAATCTAGAAAAATAATACATTTTCCATTATTCATTATATAAGAGGTATTTTTACAATGTTTTACCTGCGCTACCACTTCGGCTTCCAATCATACCTAAATCAAGGGTCTGCGTTCTAAAGCCAGTACCAGAAGCAGCTCCCTGACCAAAATTAATTTGTCCGGATTGCTCTTGGTCAACATCGTCAATTGTAGCTGTTCCTTCAGCGGTCCACGTGCGATTAAATATAACTTTTCCATCACGATGTGAAACATCGGAAGATTGATCATGATAGATACCCTGAGCGTCAAAATATCCTGTACGTGTACGACCACCTCCATGGGAAATAGCACCTTCCTGTAATACATATTTATAAAATAAAGATTGTCGTTTTTAGTAGAAAGAAACTACGTACTGAATGTCGTGTAGAACTACTTTGACGTTGTTGTTGCTGTTCTTCCCATTGTCGTCTACGTTCCTCTTCTACACGACGTCTGGTTTCAATTTCATATTCCCTACGTCTTTCTTCTTCTTGTCTGATGCGAATTTCTTCTTGTCTGCGTCGTTCAGCTTCTTCCCTGCGTCTAAGTTCCTCCTCCCTTTGTTGCTGTTGTCTAAAATGAAAAGAGGTAATTATTGTTTGTTTTGTTAGGCAATCTATTTACCTTCTATAATCATCATTTGTTACTTGTGGTAGCCTTCGTCGTTGATTCTCTGATTCTTCTTGACGACGTCTCTCCTCCATTCTTCTCCTCTCCTCTTGTATTCTTAATTGTTCCTCATAAACGCGATGTCTACTTTTTTCTTCAGCAATTCGAGCCTCTTCCTCTTCCTTTTGCTTAAGTTGTAATTCGTAATTTCGGCGTTCTTGTTCTTGGTTTAATAGAACATTTGGAGCTGAATAACAAACATTTAAAAACTTTGAAGACTTGCTTGCAAATATAAAAGTTACTTGGCTGGCGGTTTTGTTCTTCAATTTTCCTTCTTTGTTCATCTTGTCTTCTACGCTCTTCGAGTTGCCTTCTTTCTGTTTCTTGTTTCTCATATTGTCTTCTTTGTTCATATCTAATACGAGCTTCGTTGGCTTGATTAATATCCTGTTGCCTAACGTGTTGTTCATAAGACGGCGTAGTACTGGCACTTTCTCTAGGACCACCTCCAACTGTATAGGCATGCTGTTCTTCGATTCGATTTTCATTGGCTGATCCACTCGAGGATTGTTCATGAGCTGAATTTACATTTTTTAAAACAAAATCCACGTTAATTTATTTAAGTTACTCACTAAAAGTTCTTCTTTCGTTTACTTGCTCTTGAGCTAAAGAATTATCTTTCACACCACTACCAATTCTAGCTGAAACCGAAAGGTCTTCTTGACTTTCAATTACATTGCTACCACCTGAAGAACTATAAATAATTTCAGGTTTTTTCCTGTGAGTTCCAGAACTTTGTCCGAAACTATCTGTGTTAGTACTGCCAGCCACTTGATCATCATCCGAAGAATAATAGGTTCTGATAATTTTCCCATTTGCATCTTTTACAGTGGTCACATTAGCCCATTTAGTGACTTCACGTCCATCCACAATAAATGTACGCCATTCGGATTTTGTATATACAGTTTCTCCAGCTTTACTAATTGAACCTGTAACAAATGATGAAGAAACGTGTGCGTTTAAAATAGATTTTTCTCTAACCACTGGTGTCTTGTCCACTATTAATCACAGAACTATTGTGTCTTCTTTCAAAGACATTGGAAGCATCTCCTGAAGAACTTTTGATCTCTTCATCTAATCTGGATGTTTGTCCGATTACCCTGGTGCCTCCAGCAACACCGGTAATATTAGCTCTGGATTCCACTTGGACGGAATCGTATCCGGATCCCACATCGTGACTGGATGCGTCAATTTGCAACCTCTCCCAAATCGGCTTGGGATTATAATCCAACTTGTAGTTTTTATAATTTGCCGGTGCTAGATCGCATTTAACACCCTCAGGCACATGAGGCTGTTCCAATAAATACAATAAGTCATCGCCTAAAAATAATTAAACGTCGTAAAGCCCGTTAAGAGGAAATGCAGCTGTTTACTTACCAGCCAAAGTTTGATAGGGCCATAAAAAGTACATTTCCGCCTCGTAAATTGTTGCTGGTCCTTTATTTCGTAGCGTGTACAAGTGGGTGACCTGCGGCCCAATTTCTGACTCTTTGACGATGGTCTCGCTCATATATTGAGTTGCGTTTGAAAGGTAGACCTCCTGGGGTATTGAGCGCCTTTAAAATTGATTACGATGCAGTTAATCGTGTTCAAATATTGATTTTCGAACCTTACCCGCTAAGATATAATGCTGAATCTACCCAAATGTCTATGGTTATGTTGCTAAAATTATCTTCAAGAGTTTCATTTATTTCAGGATTGGTACTATTAACATGGACATTAAATTCATACGTAGGAGCTATGCCTTGTTTATGATATGGAACAAAGATCATTCGAAATTTGGCCTGGACAAAAAGTTTTCTTTATAGAATAACTATATACGTATCTGAAGAAACTCACAATTCTTCCAGCAGGAAGAGGATTACCAATGTCACAAGAAATAGTTCGATTCTCATTGGCGCTACACAAAATTCCTTGTGTGTTTTCTACAGCTTCAGTTTTCTTATAATAAATGCCATCAGGATAAATCAAATCTAATGTAGTTTCAAAAGAATCTTCTCCTAAATTCTTCACAGTTACATCAAATTCCAGATTTGTATTAGAATCTAACAAATATTTTTCAACATTCCTAAAAATATAATTTTCATTAAAATCTCACTATTGAGCCGCATTCATTTCTTGTAGGAGCCTTACTTTGTAATACTGACGCGTAAATCTGGAATACAAATGTTATCACGACCGCAATTTTTCTGGATAATAAGAGAGTCTTTTCTGGATGGTGGTAAATTTAAATCTAAAACTGGTTTCAATTGCGATTGGGGATTTCTAACTCTACCATAACCAAATGCGTCTCGTTCTTCTTCAATCATAAAATATTTAACTTCGGCTTCAAGAGGAGTTAATTTATCCCTAATGTCGTTTTTAATATAAATTTCTTCAGTTTGACAGGCATCTTGACCATCTTTAAACAGTGTAATCGTATCGTTAATAGTATGAGAATTTCTCCGCAGGAACGCCATCCTTGGTAAATTGGGTTTTTTCGTATCCAGAATATATTGTACGTTCAATTCTAAAATGATTCTTTTCTTAATGGTGAAGATGAATTAGATGTTAAACCACTCACGAATTTGTTGAGGAATTCCTTTTCCACTGTATTTAATACAAAAATCAATAGATGTGCAAGTGCCTCTTTGTCCATTTGGTAAGTTGCAGTTCTTCTTTAAAATGTCGATTTGTTTACCTTCAGCTCGAAAACGAACGGAGGCTTCCAGCCGGACAACTGGTCGAGATCTGAATAGAGAAAGCTAGATGAAGAAGTTTAAGTAAAAAAAATATTATGCAAACCTAAAGAAAAAAGCAGAATCGGATAGGTAAGCTCCTACAGCCATATCGGGATAATCGTTGCCATCCATATCCAAACCACCAGTAATAGAAAATCCAAAAGTGTTCACTGGAACTCCAGTTCGGGTATTTAAATCTTCCGCGTAAATTACCTGTCCGTATTTTTTCAACACTCCTTTTGACGAACCATAATAAATATACACAGCACCTCGACTATTTTCACCATCATACGGAGCTCCAACAGCAAAATCTAATACAAACATCATCATTAATAGAATTTAAATCTTTGAAATGTTCTTTAATACCATCGTATCCATCCTGGTTCATGTCTCCCAAAAAAGCTACACTGTGTCCGAAACGTGATTTCGAATTTACCCCATCCAAAAATGAAGTTTTATTGAAACTTCCCTATAGTGAAGGAAAAATTGTTAAATTGAATAGTCACGTGACAGTAATGGGATTCTTACGTATCCGCCTCCCTGATAAAATACATAGACTCTTCCAACATCGTATTTACCTTCCGTATTTGGTTCAGTGTGCATCGGAGCGCCTACGATTAAATCCAGTTTCTTATCACCATCAATATCTCCTGATGTCAAGGAGTAACCAAAATATGAACCCAATTGGCTACTGGAAATATTTTTGTAGTTGGTTAGGTTCCAAGTGAATAAGAGAACCTGCAAGACGAATTAGAATTTAAATTAAAAAAAAAAAGCAACCACATTTGGAAAAAAAGTTGATGTTTACCAGAAAATAACAAAAACATGCAAATTTAAACACGCGAACATGGCATGAATGTTTTTCAAAAATTACAAAAGTTTTCCCTAGATTTTATCAAAACTAAAACAAATTAGTTTTAAATACTTTTCCACGTAATTCCGCTCCTCTAGGCATTCCTACAGCGATTCCTTGTTCTCCATTGCCTAGAAAGTCACCGACAATAGTCGAGTAGCCCAAATACGAATCGTCGTCCTGCTGTTTTCCTTCTCTGGTCTGAAACACGGCCGGTCTGGTTTCAAGACTTTGTTGATGAACCGAGCCTGAAAAGCAACACGACATTAAGACAAATTACGTTAATTTTTTCTTGGATTTAAACCAGGACAGTTATGGATGAAGATGAAGACACTCAAAGCTTGTAAAAAAGCACATTTTTTTGCACACGATAAGAGTAAAAACATGTGACTCTGCGTTATGTAACGGTACAACAAATACATGTACAGGATGGCCGCTGTAGCAGGATTTTATATCGAAAACAGTGAAATTGGTTAAAAAAAATGTTCTACGAAAATTGCAATTTATTTCCATGTTTCCAGCTATTCCAAACGGAATAAATTCAGTATAATTAACTTTGAAGTTTGCATGTCAGTGGCAGAGATTGGTTAAAATGGCTTAATGATATTGAAGAAAACAAAAGTGCAAATATGAAACGTTTTTGCGACTATTATTATCAATTTGGGCAATTTTTATGATTTATTTAATTCGAGAATGAATTTTATGAACAAATTCTAAGGAATTTAGTTGGAAACAATTTAGTTTTCTTTGCAAAAACGTTGTCACTCTTAAGTGGACCACCCTGTCACGTATGAGTTTTAACGTAATTTCGTTACTTTATAAGGAGAGCGATTTCTAGCAAACAAATTACATTTCCGTACGAATTCCTACGTCGATAAATTGGTCCCAATAATAAAAGGGGCGCGGTCACATTTTAACTTTTGTTTCCACTGACTGATTATCGGTTTATTATTTTACAGGAATGAGAAAAAATCAGGTCGTGTAGCATACATAGATTTCCCTGATCGGTGATGCCGTAAAACTGTTTGGAATTTCGAACACTTTGGACTTTTAATGAGCCATTTCCCATGTAAACAAAACGGCATTTCGAATTTGAATATGTAATACTTTGCGCGCGAGCAAAGAAAAAACGTTATTTCTGGACTTCTGGCTAAAAATATGACATTCAATAGTGCTCGGGACCTATGTATAATAAGAGTAAATCGTTCTTGACAGGTTTTGAAATTAATTTCCTTGTTGCACGTGAAAAATTAGGCCACAATCGTTCCGCACAACAATCTCCATTATAATAACAATAATAAAACGCTATCTTCACCTCAGCCAGCATCTAATAGTCGTAAATCGAATACCGATACCGAAATAATCTTTCAAATCGATCTTTAAGACGCTTTTTAAGGTGAGTTCGTGATACTCCTATTCGGATCGATATCGTTGAGAGAATAAACTTTTATGTACGCGAAATTTCGAATGGTAATTTTTCTTTGTATTTTTACACTCTCGTATATTCAGTCTGGATAAAGAACGCGTTCAAATACCTGGTGAGGCCCCCATATTTTTAACACTGTTGCCGGCTATTAATAACGTCATGTTCGTAATGTTGTCGAGACTTTAAAAGCTCCAATGCGAATGAATTTATTGCAATATACTATGAATCTAGAATGTTCAGGTGCTTCTAGGACGGTGTTGTTTCTTTTGTGCACTTTTTGCCTATTTTTTCTGCACAAATCTAATCTAAATCAAGCATTACAAACCTCCACATTCCAAAATGAAAGTCACTGTTTGGACAAAAAGAAAATGAATAAAAATGAATGGAATTGTTTTTTTTTTGAATAAACGTGTAATCTGTGTTGAAACATCTCTGCATCTAACAATCGAAAACCAGCTCTAAAATAGAATTCTAGATGGTCAAGTGTAGCGTTATGTATTTCACATTAGGTACATATTTTCTATTTTCTATACCTTTAGAACTCGTAGTCGTAATTTTTATGAACGATTAAAAATAGGATCAGGTGCTGAAACGCTCCATAAAAATCTTCAACACCTCTTATATTAAGAAAGAGCAATTCTATTTACTCGTTTTTTTTTCGCTCAAAGATCCTGCAGCAAACAGGAATTCTTTATTTTTAGTTAAATATTGGCTCAATAACTTACAATAAAAATGTTATACATTTGTTATTTTAAACAATCTATGTAAAATTCCTCAATATCGCATAAGTTTATTTTTGTTCTATTATGATTATTAAAATTTATTAGTAATGAACCCTCCCTAATCTAAGGTGGCCTGGTATCAGGTCCAGATAATTTATACAATTTTTGAAAGAAAAATGCCACATATGTCATAGTGAACCAGACAAGACAATCGCCTATAAGCATTTAATACTAATTTTTGTTCAAATCAATAAACTAATCCGGTTTTCAAATGGCTTTTAAATGGCTTTTTTTTTAGGAAAAAGTTAAATAAACCTACATATTATGTGGATGTGGAAAATTTCAATTTTTTTAAACAAATGATTGCTTTCGGTATTTGCTCAAAATCGTAGTTAACATACCGACGAAAAAAAAATGAAAGTGAACAATTGTCTAAAAATAAAAAATTACCGCATTTGTCATATTCGTTCGCGCAAACTTCAACGGACGACCTTTATGGGTAAAAGTGTTCGGATTTAATATCGCCTTTTTAAGTAACGTACCATTGAGACAATTAAGATTGTGTGGTCAGGTCTCGTTCTCTTTCTTAAGTACATATGTATGTATGTGGTCGCGTAGGCCCAGCCGCCACGTAATAAAGCCGACCATCTGTCAATAAAATACTTTTCCTACTTGAATACTAGGTCATCGATTTAATAATAATCAAATTGCTCGAAATATGTATATAGGTATATGGTACTTGTTTCGGACAATTATAAAATTGACAAAATAATATGATTATTAAGACACGTTATCATAATTAATAAATTAATATATAGAATTTAGTAATTTTATTATGAATAAGCGATGTCTAAACAAATTTAGTAGGTACTGGATTAACTTGGACCATTAGTAGAAAAACTGCACCCGTGAAGTTAACACTCCTACACCAAAAAAAAAATTATAAATATGTATGTTTCAACAAATGAATGGTTTTTATTTGGATATGCGCTGTTTCTAGTTTGGTATGTTTTATTCAATCTTTTTTTTTTTTTTCGAGGAGAGGCTTAAATACGCGTGTTGCAATAACGTTTTCGCATCCCATCGAGTCGATTAATTAATAATTATGCAGAGGAATAAAATTTATGACAGGAGAAAGAGTGTTTTTTGTACGCATTCTGCGATAGTACGTCGTAATATTTCTTCTAATAAATATTGGTTTTATATGGTTAAAGGAATGGCGCTGGCACAAGTTCTTAATGAATTCTGAACATAAATTTAATGTATTAATATCGATCTGAATACAGAGTCGTCAACATAAATAAAAACATTTTGTTCCGATTAAGAAAAAATCCTGTCTACCAAACGAGATCTGATTAAAAAACTTTTTTTTTAAAGGTCGAGTCAAATGAAAATAAAAAGAAATGATATGTATTCGCCAATGTCATACTGCAGGAGAAATTAAAAGACATTAAAATTTAGAAATGCCAATTGCGCTAGGGAAAAACAATGTGTTTTGCACAGAGCAAGAGTGAATGAGACCTATAAGGCATTCGAGCCTTATGCACTTTAATAACTACTAGTTTTACGAAGGGACAACGGTTATTTAATAAATGCAACAATGTATTTGTTATGCCTCTCCTCCAAAAATGAATTAATTATTGTTGAGATATTATTTTGGAGTAAATGAATGGCGGCACTGATTAGATTTTGGTGTATGTCCGACGCTATCTAAGAAATACCTTTGGCGCCGTACGTCGTGCCCAGGAGACCGGGGGTATAGTTAAAACTTGCATGGGCATCAATTGAGTACATTTGCCCTGAAACATAATTAAGAAAACACACTGTCTTTTATCTGAGCAACAGAAATGATCAGATCCTAAATCTTTACTTAAAAAAAGCGCTTTTACTACTGTAAAAAAATCCTGCAAAATTATTTTGAAAAATTACAAGTATTAGAATTACTTCTTTACCTTGCCAGTAGTAGCTACCGGGAGCTCCGACAAATAAACGATCTCCAATCTGGAAAAAATACAAAAATTATAATAAAATAAATAAATAATATAGGAGAATTGCCATCTAGAGCCGTAAGAAGCGTTTACGGATGGAAATGACAAATCGCTATTGCCTAACTAGTTCTTGTATCTTTAGCCATTTAAAAGCTAAACATCGACGGACCGTAATGTTTCTCTTGATCGTAGATAAGCGAAACGGAAGATACTCGACCATTGAATTTCAACTCTTCGGCTTATTGCCCATGTTAAAATGCATCACGCGTTTTTCTAACCCACAAAGAGATAAATGTTGTTTCTTTTAATGCCAAGTCTACATTTTGAGGACTTTCTTAAGGGACAGTTGTCAATGAACAAAATTGATTTTTACATTGTACTTTTTCAATTACAGGTTGACGAATTCTATAGAAATGTTCCATTTCACTCAACTGTTTCGTATAGCTGCACCAAAAGTGAGCAATGAGCTCTTAAAACAAAAACTAAACACCCTTAACTTTGTCGAATAGAAAATACTACTGGGATCTGAGAGGTTCCGTGGGATGATCCGTTCAAGTCTGAACACCACAACATGTGCCTCAAGTGCTTCGTTTTCATTGTCTTGTAAAATCACTCTTTAGAACATTTTATGTTCCGTCCGTCCCATTCCCCAGATTTAGCAACTCGTAATTTTTTCCTAACATGACACGAAAATAAATGAGTATCCTTAATAACTCAATAAAAAGCGGGCAATCTTAATGCAGTATGCATGTATTTCGCGTGCTTGAAAAGAAAGATGAATTTCTTCCTAATAAACTCAAATACCGTGAAGAAATTATGACCAAATGCCACATAGAATTTATTAAATCGTTGGCTGTTCTTCCGCTTCTCGCTCCTTGAGACCGTTAAAGGCATTTTCCGAGTCCGAATGCCGTATATAAAGGAAAAATCAACGTCAATCACATAACATTACCGATGAAAAGATTGCTCGGGCCGTATTTATGTCACGTACAGAATGGATGAGCGGAGTTGAGAAAGGAGGCGAAGAATACGAAAGAAGAAAAAAAAACGCTTTAATCTTAATGACTATTTTGACAAGTCGATCTCTCCATCTATATTCGAAGGTATTAAACCTAACGCCTTTTACGTACATAATTAGGCCCGGCATTGATTCATCACCTGTAAATTGTGAGTTGCATAACGTATCGGAGCTCTTTAATTCGTGACTTGGCGTTTATTTCATATCTGACGATTCACTTAAAATTGAGAGTTTTGGGTGTGGTGTGGGAGAAAAGAAGATCAAGGGCGATATTTAGGCTGATGATGACGCTTAAACGTAGTGATATTTTAAAAAAATTAATGATTCGTTATTTTTTGGTATGAGAGTTGTATGATGTGGAACTCAAAAAGTAGCCAGAGAAGGAACTTCTTGGAAATTCAATTGAGTTGAATAACAAGTGCCAGTTGAAGCAAAAAGGCAAAACTGTTATTTTCTCTTTTGTTGCAACTTTAACAAAATCATCAATTTCAATGACGACCGCTTCCATTTTTAGTACAGAGGTCCAAAGAACCACGGAGAGCTACACATACATTAATGTCGACCAAATACGATTCATTGTACATTTATTTCGTCTCATATATTATCGTATATAATACCGGCCAAATCGAATAAATTCGATTTCGAAAAGACATCAAAATGACAAATCGTCCATCCTGAAATTGTTCTTGAGAACAACTTCTTGTATTCTTCGTGGCGTCGTTTAAGAGCTTAAACGCCATGCGAACCCGCAAGGTAATGTTTTAGATTCGCGATAAGGAAAACTTGAAAATGCTGGTCATCGAATTCCGAAATATTTTAAAAGAGAACGGTTTATGGGCATTTGCGCGTGTCGGTCTTCGTGTTTGAGGCGCGGAAGATCTTTTCTTGTTTTTTTTTATCACAAGTTACCAAGATGGTTAACGCAAAAGGGTATAAATTCATGTAGAGGTGGATTATTTTAAGCGAATTGTTGTGTATTGATATATGAAGAGGGAAAAGTGAATAAAGAGAACGAGTTAAAGTGGCCGCTAAAAGTTTACGCAGTATCTGGTTGCAAGAAATGAATATTCCTAATTTGCATTGAAAATGATTACTTTTAGTGTACGAGGGTCGCTCAAAAATTAACTGAAAATAAAAATTTCAAAGTGTTACATTTTATTTTTCCATACCATATTCACCTTTTTTATATAGTGTTCCTATCATTTAGACAGATCAACAACTACTAAATTAGTACGATATCACTTGGAAGCTGTCTGAGACGATGATTGAAAAAAGTTATTATTGATTGATGAAGCAAATTGATGAAAGAACCCACTGTGTATCACCTTAAAAAATTAATTAATCCTGCCTCAAGTAGTCGTTTTTTTTATTGGATATGAAAGCCACTTGATGAATTTTCAGTTCGTCTTCAAATACCAAATAACTTGCTCATCTATAGAGGCAACGATCAGCCAGATTTTTCTCCCATTAATAACCCATGAATAAATTTCATTAATTAATTTAGGAATTGTTTGTTTAACAAGACGCTTACTGGGCCGTGTACAGTTAGAAAGTAATTAGGGTCAATTTGTTACAATCGATTGTTGATTTTTAATTGAATATTTGAAAGTTTATTAAAACACATTGTCAATATTAATATGTGCATATCTACTTGAAAAAACGAGCAGTTTAACTCGTCTCGTAAAAGGTTAAATCATACCGAAATGGTGAGATGCCCCTAGTGATACATCAAATTGCTCTACACAAGAAACGTGACGAAATCTGATGTGCATAGGTACGATCTTCGTGGGATCCTTAAACTAAATAATTTTTCTCGCTTCAAGATGCAGAGTTGAAATGAGAAAAAATAAAAGCGAAAGGTCATCGGTACCGTCACTAGCCCTTTTTCTAACATTATTCTCCATTGACAGAACGTTGATTAACAATAAGGAATTTATTTAAATGAGCTCTTCAGCAAGTCTTGTTACCATTGTAAAGTCAGTTTTGATTTAAAGGATTAAAATAGAAAAATTAGTAGTAACAAGTTAACGAGGACCAACGCCCAATAAAATATATAGTGTACGGAATGCGAGCCTTAGTGATCCCGTAATGAGTAAAAGCTGCAAACTGACGAGCCCATAAGTTGCACATTTTGATGGATGGCCGTTTTGTCGGCGAACGTTAACAGCTGGTTAACAGGCCCGAAAGACCGCCCGCTGGGCTCCCTACTTGCCCATTTAGTACCCTGTTATTTGACAACGAACCGCGATTTTTAATCAACCTGGCTGCGCTTTTAATTTATTTACTCTTCTTATGACAAATTGTTTTCAAGATTTTTCCCAGTTCCTTATTAAACCTACATACATAGACATGCAACTGGGTATTAATTGGATTTCGACACGCTATTTTTAGCTCATACTTACCGAATTGATGGCCGCACTAAAACCAGCCTGGCAGGATCCCTGCCTATGGTATCCCCAATTACCTGAAAACAAACGACAAATTAATCTCAAACACGTGTTCGACATTGATCTTCTTTAAAATGTCACTTTTAAGCTCTAATTAAAAACAGACTAAAAAACATTAGGATTTACATAGTGATCTATGAATAATACACAGGATGATTGAATTAATATTGCATTAGAACCAGCTCTCATTGGCAATAATTTAGAACGTAAACATTCATTCGTTTATGCAGTGGCACATTTGAAATATTCTCGTACGATCAGCTGCACAAACAGGTCCTATATAGGGTTTTACTACAGTACATTTTCTATTTTCCAATAGAATTCTCAACCAAACCATAAATTATTTAAACATATCGATATATATATATCGAGCAATAAAACACAAAAATAGCAAGTCAGTACAGAAATATCAGTTCCTGAAAAAAGATCATACATATATTGGTACTTTGACTTCTGGTTCGATTTTGGTTCATAAAAGTAACGACCATAAAAATAAATCTCGACTTACTAACCCTCACGGTAGTAAATAGGCATAAAGAAATGGGTTCTGTTTATGGTATCCGGATATGGTGCACCGGAGGAGAGAATCCCATCTGGTACGCAGATGGAAGTCGCACGTGCGCACCAAGGTTGTCTAAAAATTTCGTAAAATTCGTCGTTAAACGGTGCTAAACGAAAAGGCATAACTCGACGATCGCTAAACAGAGACGAGCGCTTAAAAAGTTTTTATGCAAGCCTCACGGTATGTGTACCCAAGAGACTTGTTGATTGCTAAAGCAAACTATTAAAAACGTATATACTCTTCGGTCAACGTTATGTAAATAATGTGAAACATCTTCAGTGTGATTGCCACTCTTTCAAACTCCTAAAATGACAACAAAATTAAGTGTTTTTTGACAATTTTTATTGTGTTTACTTTCAATATCCAAAAACTCCCTCTTAGTCTCATTGTTTCCTGAATTTCAAAGTTAATTAACAACTTCCCTTTAAGAAATAATAAACAATCGAAACCGAAAGTAAACAGGAGGGAGTCGCCATCCTTTATCCGGCAGACTTTCCCTTCGAAGAAATTGAAATAATTATTTATTCGACAATTCCGTTCCTGCAACTATTTTTGGATTCGGCTTCTGCGACTTTTCCATTGAGAACGTGATACTGAACAGAACCCTTCTTCAATTATGGCGCTGAAATATAAATGGAGGAATACTTGAAGGGGTGGCTTGTCTCTCGAAGAATAAATGCCCACTTAAGATAGTTTAATTACCCATGGGAACCGGGCTTAAGGGGAAAATTTAATAGGTGACTTTGATTTTTTCTCGTCTATACGTGACTTTTATGGTTGACATGGCTGGGATAAAACCAGACGGAGTGTTCTTGGTTACTAAAAATAACAGATCAATGTAAGGTCTCTAATTTGTTAGAATTTTCTTCTATTTTGGCATTTTTATGAGCCCGTATACAAAGATAATTCAAAAAGGACTGTCAAGTATGACGTACGTATGTAAATCTTCTGCAGTTTTGTCTGGAAATGATTTACATACATTTTGCAGTGGAAAATTTACGACTGCAAAGCTCTTTTTTAATCTAGGACTGTTTATTCCCTTTTCCACATCTACTACAATGTTGCTCTCATCGAAAAAGTTTTAGAGTTACCCTCGTAATTGAAACCAAAGCAACGTAGTCAATATGACAAAATAATAAAATCGGCAGCCAGTAACGAATATTGTTGGCTCCATGAGATCATCAGCTTTCTTGGTTGAATTTAATGAAAAAATATGAATAAGCGACTATAGTAGGTAATTTAAAACAACTTAAAAGGTTAATTAGACCTCCTCGATGTCCAGATTTAAGACCGTAAAGAAAATTAAAGCATAAAGATATGAAATGAATTGAATTGATTGTAAATATCGTAATTAGGTATTCAGTTAACAGATGCCTACAATCGATAAATATTAAAATGTCATTAGTAATTGTTTTGCCAAAGCGTTTCAATTGTCTATTATCTATTAACGTTAACTTTCATTATTAACGATTCCATGATGACATCTTTTTTCCACCAATCACCCTGTAAACTAATTCTTTTCAAAGATCAAGGATTTGTCCAATTAAAGCTATTAAAACATAAATTCAGATTCTCAAAATATAAATTGTTTAAGAATCTGGGAGTGCGTGAGTAATGCGGCGAAAAATAGCAACTTACTCGTTCTGCATGGTGAATATTCTTCGAATTTCTCGAACAGTGAATCGGAAACAAAGCAGGTTCCTACGGGATCTCTTCTATTCATCTCTTTGCTATACCACACATATCTTGGGGCACACGCCTAGAAATTAAAGAAACACATCCGCTATAAAAATAACAATTATTTAGGTCAACAAATAATATTATTTTATTAAAAGATTTATGAAGAAATAAAGGATTATTTTAGATGCCACAATGTGTCTAGCTTCTTATCAAATAATAAGTTTTCTTTTAATATGTAGTAGTTTATAACGGAAACCATAAATATTCCTTTATATCACACACAGTTTTCTGAAAAAAAATAGTCATTTAAAGATAGAATAAGAAAAATTGTGAATTTATTATTAGAACAAATGAAAATTGAATAATAATAAAGTGCGGACCATGCATCGGGCATTATTATTGTTTTAAGTGATCCACGTTTCGGATCCAGACTTTTGGTTTCGGATGTCGTTGTTCTATTTCGGTACGGCGATCCAGAAATATCCCCGGTCCTGGATGCGTCCCCCAATGCCGTCCGTTGCGAAAGTCTCGGTCCGGATTTAACTTGAAATAAATCCGACGACGGCAACGTTTCATTGAATTATACATACAGAAGAAAATTCTAGAGGAAGCCATAGGTATAGGGAATACAACAGTTGATAGAACCGTTATTATCCAATTATGATCGATTGCTTAAAAGTCTCATTTTCCCATTAAACGATTGTCTTTAACTTGGGGCTAATTAACAGCATGACCTTGACTGGGACTCTTAATTGTGAAGCCTAATGACGTTTGCAATGCTATTTGCGGCATGACAAGTTGAAAGGTGATGAAAGTTATTTGCTAATTATTGGTAAAAGGGTAATTCCACGCGAGATTTTCTTAATTCTTTAGTGGTTAAGTGCTTGGTACTTTGTCCTTATCATGTTCCAAAATGCACGTTATTTTTTTATGTTTGCATCGAGGCTTGTACTCTGTCGAATTCTTTCTCGATTTCATTTAAGATACCCGAAATTCTCCAGATTACTTTCGAGGTGTCGAAGAAATTCTTATACTTACCACAATCGGACCGCCTAAATCGTTGCCCGAGGTGCTGAGAGTTGCTCCAAACCATTGGCCGCTTTTCTGATCCATTTCTCTGTTACTAAAATATTGATTGCCTGAAAAAGAATTGAATCTATTATAGTTTCCATTAAATAAAACCTGTATATTAAATGAAATAATTCTGTACATTTGAAACAATTTAATAATTAGATACAGGGTAGTGTTTGAATTATTGTTAAGCCGCTCTGTATAACATGAGTGTTCGGTCCCTTCTATACTTTAAATAGTTTAAAGCGCACCCGTACAACGAGAAGATTACGTTCGTAGCATATCTACATACAATGCGACGTTTTAAAGGATCTTTTGCAAAATGTCACCTACATACGTACATATGTATGTCTGTATGTGTGGCGGATGGTCAGGGTGAAAAGTCGACTTTTCTTCTTCTTCTTCTTCTTCTACTTCTTCTTTTAGTATGCCCGTATTATGTTCTTGTAAAACATGATGTGAACTTGCAAGGAAATCCGTTATCATTATTTTCGTTCGTTATGCAAACAACATCGGTCATTATGAGCGGAAGGTTCTCCAGCAGATAATAATACAAATTACAAAGTCGTCAATATTGTTGTTCTTCTCCTACTATTCTATTATCATTATCGGTAAAGATATCCTCAGTATATTTTTTTAATGCAAGAACGAGTCGTGGATGTACGAGGGAGCCACTTAAGATTCGGGCAACAACTCCTCAGAAGTTTTTGACCTTTACGTGGCAAGTTTATGGTTCGACATGAATTTTAACATGTATATCTTTTGGCCAATGACTAAATAAAAGTGCATCGGGCTCCGTGCTGAATATGGAATCGTGCCACTCATCCGAATTGCTTTGAAACATGTTGATGATGATGATGTCGATGGTCTGGTAAAAGGATTAAGGCCGTTCCGAATGTTTGTATACAATTTAAATATATACAGGGTTATTATTAAAGAATGGGTGCAGTTTACATTAAGGTAAACAGTTGGAAAACAAATTAATTCAATCATACTTTTAAGAACGACTGATGTATACAGAGCTTCATTTATATAGAGAGTAGGAATATGTTATTTTTAGCTGAAAACAAGTGGATTATCTTCTATATGGAAAAACTCAAACTATTATACTACGAAAAATCCAAATCAATGAGGAAAAAGCAACCTGATTCAAGGATTTTAACGAAGGCGCGCGCGTCAATAATAATTAGATATTCCATTTATGAATGGACAGCACACGTTTACGTGGTGCTCGGAACACGTGGGCTCTCGCTTGGTCACCTCGATTTTGAAAAACCGAAAGTGACTCCCGGCGCCGACGATTACAAAACAATCGTCTTCCATAATGCGTGGGCTTTCAGGTAATTATGTGTGGTAGTAGCATCGGTTTCTCGACTGAACTGATACCTGGACGACGTAATCGGGGATGTCGATGTAAATTGATATGTTACCACTATGACCTTTGGAAAATCATTATGAATAGATAAAAAGCTTAATGAGAAGTTTCCAATAAATCTATTTAAAAAAATTTAAAATTCAAAGGTCAAAGGCTGTCTTTTCTAAAAGACGAGTTTTTAGGTGAAGTTTTCAAGGTAGATTTTAATAAATAAATGTCGTAGACATTTCTTCTATGCAAATTTACATATAGTATATATATGTATATGTACATAGGTCAAGAGAAAATATCAAATTTAAGGAATCTTAATACTCATGCGAACCGGAATCAAACACTTACCATCTCTGTCAAAAGGGATTTCCTGGCATTCATCGTCCCCATCTGGTCTGCACTTGTAAACGGCACCACCACGGTCCACTTTCGAAATTTGGTATTGCGATTGGGCGGAAGGAGCACCAACTAGAACCCTGAAAAAAATGTTGTTTCAGTGAAATTTTCAGTCATCAGGTGGGAAGATTGAAAATAATTTATTAGTAATTTACATGAAAAACAATTTTTGGTGTCAGTTTCCGTTTTAGTCACTTTGCGATACTAATCGTGAGTCATTTCAGGTTAGTTTCGCCCACGCAGACAGTTAAATTGGCTGGTGATCAAAAAAATTGACTTTTTACTATTGAAAGAGTATTTTGTATACAAAAAATAAGTTTTAGGAATACACACAACACTCTTAGTTGCACCTATATTTTCTGTAGATTTATTTATTTTCTAACTTAAAAATGTAGTATATATTTCACACAGGAAACCCATTAAATAAACACAGTTGCATTGAATATCGAGGTCCCATGAAAAGTCTCCAAAAACTCAATATCTGGGGAGCTTTGATTCCATGATTTCCAAGAAAGCTAAGGGTAAATGTGAAGTTTAAAAATGGGAGCGGATTTGCCTTGAAACCCTGCCCTACTTTGCCTATTTTATAGATTTCATTGCTCGTAAACTAACAATACACTGTACAAAACGTATCTGAAACCTACTGGTTGAACTTAAAAAATGATGTCCCAGTAATAAAGAGATAAAAACCTTTTCGAAATCGTCAAAAATATAACAGCAATCAAGCGGTTCGTTTGTGGTCTCTTTAACAAGGCAATATATCATGGTTCTTTCTTTGAAAATATACAGATAATCCTTTTTTAACATTTCTCCATATCGTGACACAACCTTTTCCTATTTTTATTATTCGGATCACACAAAAAGATGGCCATTACGATGCGCCCTCTTCAACTCGACACCCAAAAAGTGTCACGAAAGAAATTAAAAATGATAAATCGGGACGGGTATTTTTTGAGTCAGACAAGACAGTTTTTCTTTGAAACCGTTTAATATATTTGATGAGTTCCGACAAGAGAAAATTTAAAGAAACGACACCCTTCGATGGCAATAAAGATATGTTGTTTTTTTCAGGTTAAAGAAACTAAAACGTGAACATCTGTGCGAGTACCAACAACAACATGCAATAACAAACAGCCTTTTAAATAAAAATAAATCGGTGTCATTGTCAACGCGAAATATCATCGACCTACATAATATGGTTGTTGGTAATACCTCTGTTTAAATGCAATATTGCCACCTCGCGGACCTGATCTGACCGCTGTAGACCAACCATATCTTGTATAATTTTAGAACGAATATTATTAAAATCATAAATATTTTCCTAGTTGGCACCGGTCCAATTTGACCATTAAAAAT
Organism: Hypothenemus hampei; assembly: GCA_013372445.1. Taxonomy (NCBI): domain Eukaryota; kingdom Metazoa; phylum Arthropoda; class Insecta; order Coleoptera; family Curculionidae; genus Hypothenemus; species Hypothenemus hampei. The sequence continues at coordinate 1,241,972 of JABRWK010000009.1, read as the reverse complement.
TTATTTGATAATAACAATCGACTCGTAACAGATTTTCAAACTATTTTTTTTTCTTTACTAAAGGTCGAGGATGATTGATGAACTGTGGCTTCTTTGACAGGCTTCATTTCCGGTTTTTTACGCTCCGAAAGGAAAGTAAATTAGCGACAACCCTATGTCATTTGCGGAATCAAACGTGAAGTAGTTACATCTGATATTGTTATTTTTAATAGAAAATGTGAAATAAGGTAATAAAAGGAAACATATTTCGAGAGGGAACCAAATAATGTGTTTTTTAGATCATCAAACAACAAATTCGATCTGTTTTGTAGTAGATAGAATCATCTTCGCTGAACTAAGTAAATCACTTTATTTCACTTCCGAATAAGTTAATTGCTCATGTTGGTATGACTAATAGATTCTGAACGCAAGTATTTCGAAATTTATCGTTAAACAATTTTCGGACAATTAACCAGGACCAAAATTACACCCGACGGTGATAATTTCATGTTAATGAATGGAAAAAATGTAGATTCACTATCATGTTTGCTCGATTATATCGTTTATGGTTTTTTTTTAAGTCGTTTTTCAGCTAACATGGAACATTAATAAAATCCTCTCGAGTCATTAAATAATTTATTCGACATTCGCAAATTGCTGCTTTCAAGGCTGATTTAAATTTACAATTGAGCTCAAATTATTGAATATTATAAAGGAAAACCTACCACGATATACATACATATATTAGTTTTTTCTGAAAAATTGATTTATTAGAGGTCTTAATGTACGAGGTGGAGTTAAATAGAAAGCAGTTCTATAAAATTTCTTAATAACTTTCCTTTTTTTCAATAAAAATGATTCTTTTCTTTTTCTTTATGTGTTCACAGCCTGAATCACTTCATCATTGCTCTGAAATTTCTTGCCAACTAATGCCTCTTTAAATGAATCAAAGACTTGATAATTGCTTGGAGCGAGGTCAAAAAAATAAGGAGAATGTGTTAAATTTTATATTGCAGCTCTTGCTGCCAAGAATATCAAGGATTTTCATTTCTTAATGCAATGCTGCAACGGAATTGCCATTTTCAGCTACCACTCAGTCTCAACATGCCAACTTTTATTTGATTCTGCCTCGTATAATAAAATTCTTGTAAAAAATGAAATAATTTCGTTTTTGTTAAGACGACCATATGTGTCAATAGAAATAAATATTGGTTTTAAAGTCCTTTGCAATTCAATTGTTTCGTTCTAAAACAGCGGAATGCTTAAGGGCACGTAGCTTGCCATAAGTGAACGATATGGTAAAAATTAATATTTCCGAATGAATTTTTGGTTAAATTCAGTAATAAATATGTCAGGAATTCGAAAGCACATCAAAGTATGTCTTCGTTGGAAATGAAATGAATGTTTGACACTCTTTTTCATAAAACATGTGTTATAATGATGTTATTATCATAGCGCTTTTTCAGAATGCGGTAAAACAGATATTTCAGATTTTTTATTAAATGTTTATGCATGAGTTCAACTAAAAACACAAATAGAGATTCCTTTAAGATGTTTATATACAGGATAGTGAAGAGATAAATTCATGATACAGTGTCTTGTCAAAATAATATCTTGTTTTAGAAAATCTGTCATATTCTGAGGTCAATGAATAGAAAATGTTAAAAGCCATATATCGAGGTCGAATAGTTGCTATTCGAAAATTTCTCTGTCAAAAAGTAAGAAATGTGAACAATCCAAAAACAAATTGTCAAAGATGCGTCCGTTATTGTAAGAATTGTCGTCCGTTCGAACATTGACAAGGAGCCATCGTTGCCGTTTTGGTCAGCGAATAAAAGCGTCACGTTCTTCGGAACAAAAACGCCGTCACGAACCACAAAAGGAGCGCGCTATGCAAATGCGGCCCTGCCAAATATGGCCGCGCTCGAACCGATTGTCGACAATAACCGAAATTTGTATGAAGCAACCATCCTGACCAATTCCATTCTTCCTTTTTTTCCTACTTCTTCTTCTCCTCCTTTGAACGATATACGTTTCTCTATAACCTGATGGTAATTCGTAATTGCGTGCTACAACAACAACGCTTTTTCAACACAAAACGTCTCCGAACCATATCTGGAAGGAACGCAAGATGTTGATGATGTCCATCTCTATTCGAGGGTTTAATTCGAGGGCAACTGAAGAAAGAAAAACCACACAGATACAGAGAAAGTCAGTTTCTTTGATCGACCGATTAGCGTGATCGTTGTAGGATAACGTTCAGGCGTCGTCGTCTCTAAATGCGGATGGGCGCGCCGGGGCGAATCGGGACGCCCAACTGGGTCGTGCACTTTTATCGCTTGGATGACCCAATTCAACCGCTTCACTCGATTTACGATCCATCGACCTTATTCTTACTCTATTAACACAATATTGTCTCACAGCTGATAATCTTTATGTACCTACCTAGGCTTAAACACTGAATAAGAATCAGGTTGTCGATTCTTATTTAGGGAAGAATTTTCCCAAATTCTTCAATGATATAAAAATAGAGTTAAAAATGAGAATTACGTATCAGATTTTTCGAATGTAATGGCGTTGTTGAAACGGTGGTTACTTTTCGACTCTATTCATTTCACCCTTAAAAACTAATTAACAAACTATTTCACAATTTATCAATATTTGTTACAAAATAGACGTCTAAGTTAACAAAATGTTAATTACATATCGGAGGTTGTAAATTTATTTGTTATAATTTTTTTAAATGACTTTCCTTCAGGCTATCCTCTGAACCTGCAATTTGATGATGACAATGTTTTGATCACAAATTACATAAATCGATATTTTATGTAAGGTCAAATTAATAAAGGTTTATAAACTCTATAAATTTCAGAAAAATTATATATTAAATTTAAAAACTTTACGAACACATTTCAGTAAATTTAGGCATTAATTTTGAATAAGGCAACCTTGTAAAATTAGGGCTTGTTTAATAAAGCAATATTTTCCCCTTGGGTTCTAGCTTTTCCTCCAATTACATACATTTCGATGTATGGACGTAGATGTACTGTTGTAATTAGCATTGTCCTTCAGTCATTCTAAAAAACAATTTTCTGAAAATTAGCCTGTTGGAGGAGTGCATATTTTCTCCAAACGCGAATGTATGCCAAAAAAAAATTGCAGCTCGTTGAAAAGACAATGCCGTTATAATGGTTGCCCATACATAAAGTGAAAAATCTTATTTAAAATGAAATTTACATAATATTTTTCACTTGATCTGTACATCTGAAACATACAAGGTTATTATACTACAAACAGCAGCACTCTTACGTAAAAAATTTATAATATATTCACGGTTAAATCGCATATTTGTCAATTAAGGGAGGAGCAGGAACAAGACAACGCGCTTTGGCAAACCATATTATTCATCATAATGGTGCTAATCTCTGGTAAACATGTTGTTCTTGAAATGAATAGGTTACCTACAGTAGTCGTAAATGGACGTCGTCGTATAAATATAGACCAGAGAACAGTGGCGCAAATTATTTAAATCGGTTACATGTGTATTACGTAACGTGGCACATGGCAAAAAGGTAAACCGAACGAAATCGAGCACGAGATAATGATGATGATGGTGATGATGGGTTTCTTGAATAGATTTCAAAAACGCTCCATTCAATAAAGCACATTATATATTGACCTTTTAAGGGAATAACGCATTGTTAAGAATTGTTATTTTTACAGTCATCGTAAACAATCGTCATTTTTTTACATTTAATATCTGGAAAAAGAGATTTCTCAAATTAAGAAAAATACTATGAGTTTCGGTTCAGCAATATCATTAGCCATTGATTCTCTAGTTAAATTTTCATCTCCAATTTTTCTTACAAGTCAGCAATAACGCAATTCTTCTCCATTAGACGTAATCGACGGTACAAATAAAGCGAATGCATCATTCTACGGCAACTCTATGTACCGTACGAATGCTAAAAATGCGGTATTGACTGGTTCTCTTCGTCTATTCCCATTTTGATTTTTCTTTTCTCTAATGTTTCTAGGGAACGACCGTTCGAGAAGAACCAGATGGCAAAAAAAACGGTTGATGACCCGAGTTTGGCGAAAAAATGAAGGGGTCCCACTTTATTATTTATCGTATTTTCACTGACCTTTTCCTGAGGGCGTTTATTTATTCTTTCTTTGAATAAAAAAAAATTGTGGGTGGCATAAAGTGTGAAACGATTGCATTGAATTGTCCGTCACGGGCATATTAAACAACACAACTCACTTCATCGCATGTAAATATTATAAATATTCAGTAACGTTTTGTTTTTTATTTAGAAATAATTGTCGCTTTGTCGTTATCATTATTCAGCGATTGAGAAACGTTGATGGCATTTTTAATGTTTTCTCTTGAATCTACGTACTACTGCAAATATGATTTATGTTCAGCATCAGAAATTGCATATGTTTTGTTGTTAAACTTTTCAATGAATAAATACGTGTAAAGAAAAATAAACCATTCACAAATAAAAGTCAGTTGTCAGGTAAATATTCTGCCCGCTTTATTTTTGAACACTGTTTTAACATAAATCGGGTAGATGTCTTTGGGAATGACAAGTCAACAGTTTAAAAGTTGCTAAAAGTTTGTTTTCTGAACTTTCTGTGTAGCTTAAAACAACAGATGGGATATCATTTTAACAAAAATTCAAAAATAACCACTAAAAATTGATGAGTGACCAATAAAAATTCGTCAATCAAGGAAAAATACCTTCTATATTTTAAAATGGCTTAACTATTGCCCGCCAAAGAAATTAGCAAGAGAAAATCGTGAATGTATAAAACATGAAAATAGCGGGAAAAAGTTGGATCGCTCGATGCAACAACGCAAAAAAAGAAAACTCGAAACATTCGAAACGTATTAATTTCCATTGCAATTTTTATTGCAACTGCCCAACATGGAGTTGCGAGAGTAGTTTGCAGTCGGCGTTGCAAAAAAAAAGTGCACCGCCTAATTTTGTGACAAATAACAACCGCGCTGAAATTTATCTCCTGCGATCAGTAATCGTCAAGAATTCTTTTGTTTTCCAGACGCGTTTTCTACTTTTGGGATGGTAGTCGCTGCACGCCAGGACCGTACCGATCTGAAACAAATTTCAAATTCCGCTCGTTTGCCTTGTTTCAAACCTACATTAATATTTTTCTTTACGCAATAAAATAAATATATAGTATAATATGTATATATACATATATATCTATATGCGTGTGTGTATATATATGTGATTGTATGTGGGTTCAAAACGGAAATCGTAAACATCAGCGCGTTTATTTTTTTCGTTATTTACTCGCCAATTAACATCTGTCTAATTATGGTAGTAAAAAGTGAAAAATAATTAAAGCTTACCATCCCCTATTGTATCCCTGCTTATGTATGGCAACCGTAAAGCCAAACATGGAACTGTCCTGAGTCCCGTAGACGGCATAATTGAATGCATCGATATTAAATCCGATTACGGGGAAAATGTTTAAGGACGCTACGCACAATAACCACACTGTCCAGAAATTCTCATTTTGCGCCATCGTCCCTTACTTTTGTACCTATTTATATTATTGCACACGCACCTATTTATTTAATCTACTATTTCTCGAAGAAAAACTATTAAAAACACTAAACTGATATTTGTTTACTGCATTAATAATGAAACCATTATTTCGTGATTTAAATCGACCGGACAAAAAGCGCGTTACGAGCGCTCATTTTAATGCGATACCCAACATTTTTCTTCTTTCGCGGGCTTTCATCGACTAAACCACATAACACCTACTATATGAGTAAAGCGTCCATCCTATCAGATTTTAAATTGGATTTTAGCGCCATCTAGGTAACGAATACTCAACAAATCGTAACAATTCATTTTTGAAAACGTTAATACATTGCTATCGCCATCTAGAATTATAATATGTAATTGGAAAAAATATAACTTGGTTTTTAACACACTAAATTTTTCACCAAAGTTTTCTTTTAAAAAGTTGACAATATAGATGTTTGTAACTACAGAAACAACCTTGAGACGTCCAACTTGTATTGGAAAAGTGTTCGCTTACGCTATGCTAGGATATCTTTATCTTGTATATTAAAATGGAAATAATAATTATTCTATTTCTCTCTAAAAATGTTGGAAAGCATTTTTAGAGGACGCTGTATTCGTGGATTAAATTAAAAGCAGAGTTAAGTAAAATCTATTTTAAATAATTAATTGCGAATATAGATAACTGTATGCAATTATTTATGAAAAGGCAGAATAACATTTTATTTGTTATCTGTATCTGTCGTTTTTTTCGCAGATACATTATGCGTTATTGGAAGTGGATGTGAATAATTTTTTTAGAATTATTTTTTATTCTTTATTTTCGAATAATTATTTGTATTTGTTTTTTTCGAATAATTTGATAAATAACCGTTGTCTTTTCTTTATTCTTAATTTTATTTCTTTAGTTTCGAATTTTAAACATTTCACTGTTCTGTAACTTTTGATTTAATTAACTTTTTTTAAAAAAATTTTGGGTAGAACCATTTTGAATTATTTTAAAAACAATCCCAAGTCAAATATAAAAAAACAATTTTTTTTTGTTCTTGAGAAAAAGACAAAATAGGCCTTGGGTTTTTAACCCGGAAACAGGCACATCACATCTGGACCTATTTCCGACGAAATAGTCAAAGTAATATTTCTCGCTTAGTTGATTGTCCAACGCTCCTTTCTCAACCCTGCCTTCTTAGAATATCTTGATATTTATTTCTATTGGACAATAGTTGTCAGAAAAAAAAATACTTTTGTTAATAAACATGTTTCATGCACACATTTCTCCTCCAACTTTCAAAAAAACAAGAAAGGTCACTTTTTATTATTCAATCAAAAGAATGTTTTTTCATTTCGAGTGAATTTTTTTTGAAACACTGTAGATAGTTGGTTTTTGCCATTTTTTAGTTAGAATTTGCTTTCAATAATAAGGTAAATCAAAGTTTTTTTTCAAAAAGTGAAACTTCTTGTCAATTAATCACCCAGTACATACCCATATCATTTACCAAATTATTCGAATAAAAAAATAAATCTAGGAATTTCATTCCAATTGTTTCGAATAACGAATAACGTATTTACGTATAAAGTACCTGATATAGATGACAGATAAATTTGTATCTACAACGTTATTTGAATAAGGCGCGGTTTTTTCATTTAAATAAAAAATTTAACTGACAGTTAAATGTCGTGGTTATGCTGAAATTAACCAATCAAAGTAGCGGTTTTTTTGCGTAATCGCGACAATTAACTGTCAGTTAAATTTATTTGTAGATGAAAAAACCGGACCTAAATAGTTAATCGAATAATGCCCAACTCTGGTTAAAGGATTTTATGGCTTCTGTCGTCAAGTAAATGGTCTTCACCATTTTATCCGCCGTTTTGTACCATATTGGTTGACATTTTATTGTTGATGTTGACGTTTTATCGGTTTTAAAATTTTGTGGATTTATTGCTCGTATTTAAAGTATTTTTCCGAATTATTGATTTATTACTCCATGCCTTTAGTTAATAGACTTTACCTTCTGTAATATTAATATTTCCTTGTTTTTCCTTTTGACATACGAGTTATGTAGAAAACATGGGCCTGGTATTCGAACCACTAAAATTATTTCAGGTTGCTTAAAATAAAAATTCAGTAATAACACTGACCAATACATTTAGGGGTATTTTTGGTAACATAGAATAGAATACCGTTTTCTAAAAGAATTTTGTGTGCTGAACCCAAATCTGGTCCCAGAATTGCTTTAACACGTCAGAATTTTGAGATAATTAATTTGAAATAGTCAAAAAATGTTGTTTTTCACCGATTGCAAGTGCTTATATCTGAGTAACAAATTTTTTTAAATAATTTTTGATGACCGCATTAAATAGAGCCATTCTTCACCTTCCAAATGCATAGTCGGTCTTTATTACACGATTTTTTTTTCGCCGAGATATGCAAGTTTGAAGTTGTACGCTCAAACGCCTGTGCCGAGCTACCTTTCATTAATATCCTAATTAGCCATACCTGCCAAATTAACACTTGTCATATATGTATGTATATCTGACAGTAGTAAGAAAAGCTTGTGAGAGGCAGGGTAAGGTTTCTTACCCTGCGTCAAATTGCATATTCAGAAATTTCTAGGTATATCCGGGATTTTTACAGGCGTCTCCGGGAATTTCTAAGTATATCCAAGACTTTTACAGGTTTTTTTTACATATATAGTGTATTAATTAATGTATGTAGCATGTGCTAATCTTGACAAAGATTTTCTAGATTTAACGTTTTGAAAGCCTCGCAGTCTTCTTCTTTTTTTGTAAAAATATGCAGTTGTCCGAAAACGATTTGACTATCGTTTAACTTCATAAGGAAAAATTTTAAATAAATGAAAAATTGTAAAACAAAAACTGCCTTTTGGAGCCACCAAAGTACTTTAATAATTGTTAAAATTTTTCCATTCTTAGAAATATAATTTTCTCCGTTAAATTTTAAATAGGATCCTGTATATTTTTTTATAAATTATAAGGTATTTTATATCTTCGGTTATGGCACTCTTTACATAGTGAAATATCGGTTAATAATTAGAAAAGAAAAAGTCACTTAAATATACTTTTATGCATGACGTGTTGTGCCAAACAATTGAGTTTAATAACTTCACGGCTTTTTAATCATTGTCAAATTTGACTTCATTAATTACAGTGACTAACAAATTTAATTTTTCATTTTTATCTTAAAAACGACACAGATACATTTAACTCGATTTTTCCCGAAAACGGTGCATCCGAGAGCTTTGAAACAACAGTATCTTTTTCATGTAGAAAATATCAGAGAATAATATTCTTGCAGAAAATTAATAATTAATTACAAAGGAGAAAAGTTGGGGTAAAAAATGTATAGGGCTTCTGCCTCCAGTTCAACCCTGTATATGATATCCACTGGCCTCTAATTACTAAAAATAGTAATTATCATTGGTATCTAAAGTAGTTTCAGAGTAATTAATCAAAAACCACTTTTGGGACGGTATGATTAGAGAGCCGTGGCTCCCTTAAGAAATATTTCCGGACCCTAGCTTATGAACTTTTCTCAATAATTTTTTAAGTACAATCATCCGTCTCAGTATGATTGCTGAATTTCTGCATCTTGTATATAAGCAACAAAATTTCACACGTCACTGAATTTGGGGATAAACTGTCACTTAAATTGATTTATTACTCTGTGTCTTTATTGAATAGACTATAATATTTTCCTAATTATAAAACAATTTTTTTAAAAAGAAATGAAAGTTAAAATACCAAAAATTATAAAGTAAATCAATGCTCCCTGGATTGGTCGTAACCACAGAATAGCATAGACATATTTTTGAAAGATTTGATAGTCTTTAAAGTAATGAAAACAGAGAAGTTTGGGCTATTTTCGTTTTTAGCAAAGAGGATTAGTCCTCTTGGGTTTTTAGTCTCTCCTGTAAAATCGCATTTTTTGATGTTTCGGTACCATTTTCTTCAACCCTAATTTACTTGTTGAGGTGTTTTTTTAAGATGCACGTATAACGCCTGTAATGTAGCTCTGCGAGGCGATTGTCGCATCACATTGAAGGCAAATGCCAATAAAACTGGGGTGACAGCTATCTATGCAATATCCGCGAAACCTTTCTTTTAAAACTTCTAAAATATAATTATGGCTCCCCACACAACAGTGTCTTCGAGACCGAACAATGCCAGTAGACATTTTAAACAATTTTGTTTGTTTTTTTTTGTCAATTTGTTAATTTTTCATTCAAAATATGCGGTAACAGTTGATTTAAACTTCTGATGTGTCACCTCAGTTTCGCGATTCGCATCCGCTAGAGCGGCACCGTTTTTGCCACGCTACAGGCCTATAGAATGCAATAAATGTTGTTTTTTAAAATAAAGATCCGTCAAAAAAATATTCAAAATCAAAAACTTAAAAAGATGTTAAAAATAAAAATTATTTTACTGAAATAATATTATTAATCTTATTTCTTATTTTACTTCATTCATTATGTTCACATAGAATTTTTAAACACATGTTCCAAAAAAAGAAAATAGTGCTGAAATGTCGCTATTTTCCCATAAAGATAAAATATGTAATGACCTTTTTAAGGGGTGAAATACAATAAGACGCGACAAAATTTCTCACTTTTGAAGAATTTTCTTTTTACAAAAAATGATAATTCTACAATGAAACTTTAGATCCATATAAAGTTTAAAAGTTTCATAAATAACAATTGTTTATAAAAAAGAACTTAATTTTTTTTAGAACTGAAAACTTGTTTGAATCTTTGACTATATACTTACATAGATATGGACTACTAGTTCCTTATACCTACAATGATAANTACTTACATAGATATGGACTACTAGTTCCTTATACCTACAATGATAAATTAGCGATCCAAGATGTGGCCACATCCATCCCCGAGGCGGTGACTAATGGTATTAATTTTCGATGTACGTAATTTAACGAAAAAGTATATAATAATAATAACAACATAACGTTTCAAAACTAATATTCTATAAATTATAATCGATTCAACGGTTTTTGAATGCAGTTTAATATAAAAATGTGAGAAAAAATTCTCGAACTTAAATTGCGGTTTTGCTTTCTTACCTAGAAAATCTAATCATCCTTTTTTCATTACGATTTTTGCAACTCTAAGTGATACAGTTGCCCATATAAAATTATTTTTTAAACATTTGATAACATTTAAAAAAACAAATTTATCACTTCTAATAATACCTCATATTGTTTATCACCATAATAACGGTGGCTAAAATTAGTACCGTCAATCACCACACCGGGGATCGGTGTCGCCACATCTTGGATCGCATAATGGCGGCTTACTAGCAGTTCAATTTATATAGTGAAAGTTTTGAATACTTATGGTGCTACTATATAGCAATTTGTAAAGTCCCTAGATTTATAAAGTACCGCAATTCATTTGTACGTTGATTTGGATTCAAAATGGCTGCCATGTAAGGTTGATTGCCTATTAATTTGTGACAGAACGTGAAACCGCACAGTAAAATACGTCAACCATTTTATTGAATTTAATTTTAAAAATTAATTAATTAATTAAATATTATTACGACTGTCTAACTCTATAATTTTTGTAAATTCGAGCGATAAGTAACTAACTTTGGTGCGTCATAGGTCTTGCATGCCGAGTCAAATGTCATCTTTATAAAAGGCCTGTTCCAATTAGCGCTAGGAACCGTTCACGAACGGTTCCAACTGCCAGTTGGAACAGACCTAAAGTTTCCATAGTTTTGGATTCAAAATGGCGGCTAATTGCAGTACTTTTTAAATCTAGCAACTATAGCAATTTGCCAAAGTCTGACAGCTGTAAAAACGTATTTACTTGGATAGCAATCGCCATATAATTACTAAAGAAGAAGAAAATAAAATTATGAAAAGTAAGGTTAAGAAATTCACCAAATAAACCATAATTTGTTAAATTATGATTCTGAACAATGTTTTCTAAAGATTTTGATAATTTTATGGTGAGTAATAATCTAACAGTTCTCAAAACAAAAATTAATAAATAAAAAGCAATTAATAAATTTTCTTATTTTATTCAGACAAATGTTCATCAAGCCTTAAATAATCCAATTCGAACACGTTGCGCTGAACTTACGGTTCTATTGGATAGAGCTAGTCTCCTGGAATTACATAATTTCTTTCCCATATTAATAGAGAACATTTTTGGTCCTCAAGGTACTATCAGTTGGGGTTTGAGGAGCATCACTGATGGTTGTGGTGAAGATTTCCGACAGTTGCACCATTTTTTATCACCTTGTGGTCCATTATTTAGGCTTATTTATATTTTACTTAAAGACCCCAATATAAAGTACGAATTTCCTTTGGTTTATTTGCCGGTAAGATTTAATCAATTCGATTTTAAATAATTAAGGTTTACTCAAGAACTTTTCAGGCTAAAATTAAAGAATTTTTGGATTCCTCTGCCGGTAATCCTTTTTATTCAGAATTGGTAAACATTAATACGCAAACTAAGAAAATAACATCATTATTACTCAGTAAGCATTTTATCGATTTTCCTTTTTTAAAATGTTTAAAATCTCTTTATGTTCTAGATCCTTTTGATTACTATTTTTTCCATTTCGCATATCACTTAATCAATCCTTGGCAGCAGCGTGTAGGCTCAACTGTCACCTCATGGAACACCGTTTACTATTCTTTATGCTGTGATTACATCATTTATTTTTTACCAACCGATCCTGCAGCTAAAATCCTGCCAGAAATCTACTATAATGGAAAAAATCCATTAAAAGGCTCACCATCAAACACGACCCGGTAAGTGTTTTCATAGAATTTGTTCAACTCATTGAGTTCTTTATTAGCGGTACTTCTTCGAGAATATTAGGACAATCCAGCCCTGCATCTACATATAGTAAAGATGACAAAACGAGCAATTTACATTCAAATCATCCAAGAAATGAAATTTGGCGTAGCGAAACTGTATTAACAGTTTTAACAGACATTTGGCTGTATAATGATTTGGTACATCAAGCTATTACTACCAACGATATAAATGATTCTTTTAATCAAACACCAATGGTATGCAATAGTGAATAGTGAATTACGAGAAACATTCAATACAAACTTATTTGAATTGTACAGTCCTCGTATACATATTGTTTAAAGTCATTTTAATATTTTTAATCAATATTTCAGAGGTTACATTATAATGAGCTTCCCACAGGCGAATATATGAGAATAGTAAGAGTGTTCATGAAGCAACTGCACGCCTTTTCCGATAGTGCCAAATGTGATGACACTTATTTGTGCGAATTAAAAAAAATTGCCATTCCAATGATTCAAGGAAAATTCTATGTGTTTATAAGAAATTTAATTCATAGATGGCCTTTGGATGGTTCCTTTAGATTGGTTTTGGAATTGTGGTTAACATTTATACAACCCTGGAGGTATCCCGCCACAAATCTCATTAAACAATTGTAAGTTATTGAATTTGAATGAATTAAGGAAATTAAAAAGGGAACTTGTTACAATAGAGTGCAGCCAGATAATAATCAGGATGCCGATGATGTTGCTTTAGGGATGGAAAAACAACAATTGAACCCAACAACCAACAACTTAAATTTCATTGTTGAAAATTTGTTGTGTTATGTGGTGGTATTTGAACAACTTCTTCCAAGATTTTGCAGAATTGATTTAGTCAGTCCAAAAATATCATTGATGCTTTACAGAATTACAAAGGTTCTACAGATGTTACTGCATTTCAATCGCTGCATTTAAAAAAAAACTTGCAGGTTTTCGGGCAACCAAATTTGGCAAATTTCCTACGCAAAGTCGAAGAATGTGTTGAAACCCATCACTCATCGCCGTCACATAAAAACTTTTCTGTTTGGAATCATGATTTAACTTCAAATAAATGGTCCAATCAACCTATTTCACCCATTAGAAGTGATGATAGTAACATAACTAATTAAATTATGTTAATTAAATACTGATGAGACTTTTTTAGATTTTGTGCCAAGAAACATGTCCCCAATAAATAGTACCATAGCTTATTCAGACAAAAAATGGTCAAAAATTCTTAGACAAAAAATCTATGAGTTTGAAGGTCCCCATTTCTGTTACAAACCTTTATTTACTTATCCCCCTACACACGAAGTGATCGAGCTGTTGATTCAAATAAGAAAGTCTATAAAACAAGCTCAAGAACTCATAAGACTGAAGGAAGAGGAAGAAAAAGTGCTATATTCAGGTTTTTGGGGATCAATAAAGTACTTTTTCCAGACACCAGTGTCAACAGATGAATTCACTTTAGATGACAGAAGAAAAGTGCCTATTTATTTAGAAGTAGCACTAAATAATTTAAAGGATATATTTAGAATTACGGATGAAGTATAAATCACTTTATAACTGTTAATAGTTTCCCAAAGTATTGTAATTTTCAGGTTTTGGAAGAGGGCCAAGATACAGAAAGTAACACTAACGGTAATAGCTTTGATGTTGGAGCAGATTTAAGGTTTTTGACTCCAGAGAAAGTGCGAAGTCGTTTAAAAAAATTAAATATGATGGAGATCCCGATCTATTACCGATAAGAGGTGACGAGAGCACTTTTTTGGTTCGAATTTTATATCAGTTGGCTACCAAACTAAATGAAAACGTAAGTTCAATAGGGGTTTGCCCTAACTTAAACTTATGCTACTAACTTTCCTTACTTTAAGCAGTTTGGTTCCACCTTTTACCAACTGTACCACAACCGGAATTATTCTGGAAGACTTGCTCGGCAATTTCTTCTGCCTCCTATGACTGTTTACAAATATGATAAGTCAATCATAGGATCACCAAGAGTGACCGAGCATTTACCCCCCAGAATCAGTTTTCGTCGTTACTGCAGCTACAAATTTTTGAGTTACCTTTGTTTTGGAGCATTTGTAGCATGGCTGTTTCACTACAGATTGGATGTTTATCTACTTTCAATTTTCTTCATTTATGTTTTATTTAAAATGCTAAAAGCAATCCCTCGACATGGATTTGCTCTCAGGCACGGTTATCCAACGGAAGGTTTTGGAAATATCAGTTTTAACGACTCATTTTGAAAGAAATATTTTTGTATTTTTTAATAAAGCTATTACATTCACATAATAAAACATTAATCTTGAGTTTCTTCTTTAATGTTTCCCAAATGTAATTTTTTAGAAGATGGACTGTGGCAACTCAACGCTTTATTGTCGTCGCTATCACCCTAAATGTTAAGAAAACTAAGAAAATAATTGCAATAACAATGTTTAGAAATTCCTAACATAAACTACGCGAGAAAAATCCGTATCGTCATTATCTGAACTATCATCGTCTTCCGAACTTTCTGCTTTCTGAAGAAACAACTTTACTTTTCTCATGCTTTTCAGTGAAGATAAACTTGAGGAGCGTATAGGTTTATTGTTGGAGAAACTAGTAAATATGTCTTCAGGCACTGGAGGTAAATTAATAACGTTGTTAAGATCAATTAGTGATTCTCTAGACAAATTTTCAGGGTATTTTTCATTGATGTCAATCTGAAATTGGTTTTTTTTGAAGTTGGATTTTACTTAGTTTTTTAAATCTAGCCTTTGAGCTTCGGGAACTTGCTGAATTCACTTGGATATTATTATCGATAAAATTTCGATTTTTCGATTCCAAAAAGCGAATTTTTTCAGATAGCTGATCAATATTTAACATCATATCCGTATTCACTTCAGGCATTACTTCCAAATTATTTAATTCCCGATTGATTACACCTATAAAGGGAATTTTCTTAAATTTGATTTTAAATTATGTCAAAAAGTTACTCTGAAGATTGTCATATTCATGTTTCAAATGCAATGTATCAGATTTAGCCTGAAGCAATTTTTGAGCTAAACTTAGTGACTCTTTTGAAGTAAACTGCAAAGCCGTTGCAGCTTTTTCAGCCCCTAAAATTCATTTTGAATTAAGTTAATCTAAAGTAATCTTTGGCAATTTACCGTTAATCATTGTTTTTAAGTAATTTGAGTATTTTACAATGAAAGTATAACGTTCTCGAAGGTCAATCGCTACTTCTGTCAAAAATAGTGCCTGATTCAAAAGAGCACCGTCTATATTTTGTGTAGAATTTGGGATGTCCTCTGAAAACATGTTCTAAAATTTGACTTGACGTAACGTTAGAGAGAAAACTTGTCACAATTTTATACAGGAGAGAACAATAAATAAGAAAAATTCACATACTTGAGATAAATGTGTATTTGTTTCACAAAACAATTGCATATACCACAATGTTGCAAGGAAATAAAAAAAGCACACTCGTAATTCGTTTAACGCCGATTTTTTGAAATTGAGGTTTGCTGTTGCTGCTTATTTCCAGATAAAACAACAAATGGTGACTGAGTCTCTTTTTGCTTCGCTTGAAGCATATTTAAAGTCCCAAGGGGCGTATCCGTTGAACTCATTTTCTTCATTAGCTAAATAACAAAAAAATGGAAATAAAAATAGCTATTTATAATCTAAGTAATCCTTACCTGTTCCTGTACTCCCTTCTTAATACGTTTTTCGACTTTATTTTTGCCAGGACCTTTGCCATGGAACTTGTGCGACAAATATCGAAAAGCTTCTTTTGAATTGAGAACGTGTCCTTCATCGTCTATGTATTCCAGTTTTACATTCGGTTTAAAGCCGTCTTTTTCTTTAAAGTCTTGAATTGGACCAGAATACCTTTCCCGTCCTAAACAGTTACAGATTACACTCAAGTTTGTAAAATACAATATCAAATTAATATTACCTCTAGTGCCTCTTTCGTTGGTTTCCTCACTGTAGCTTTTATCTTCGATAGAATAATGTTGGGCTTGTAAATGGGCAAATCTAGAATTACTTGGTCGATTGTTTTGCTCTTTGTCCAAGTAGCCCTTGCTCATCGCCAGTTTCAAGGCAGCTCCAACTCCTGTACTGACATCCGGTTCTTCATCCAAAATGGGTATTTCCTGTAAATCGTAGGTTTTAGTTCACTGAAAATTCCTATATAAAAATGTTATCGTACTTGTTGTACTAATTTAGTCAAATCCACACTTCCGCTAACAGGATCTACAGAATTCCAGCCAGATGGTTCAACAATTTCGCAATCGTCATCGCTTTTTTCATCGTTGAGGTTGTCCTTTTCGAAATCTAATAAATCTTCATCTTCGTCTCGATTACCCGCTTTTCCATATGTGGGAATATCACCTATATCGGACTTGTTAAGACTTAATTAGATATTAAAATTTATATATTTACCAAGAGTCCTGCAAAATTCAGCTGTTGAGTTTAGAACGATATTCCCACCATCAACATTGCTTTCATCCGGCTGTACTTCCTTCACTTCAGTTTTGAGAATTTCAGATATAATATCTGCTTTTTGTTTAATCCGTCTCGCTTTGTGAAGTGCTTTTTCTAATAAATCGTCCTTTTCGTCTTCTAGCTTTATGTCCTGTACAACTTCCACGTCTAAAAATTGAATTTTTTAATAGAGTTTCATTTTAAAAAAGTAATATTTTACAAGGAATATCATCGATATTTATTTCAGGAACGTCAACTTCCATTTTCATTTTACTCTTTCTGGATCCACTCTCTTCTACATTTTGAACAGACAATAGATCATCTGCAGTTAATTTCCCTTTGGTTCGAATCTTTCTGGTTTTCTTTTTGGGCTTTTTGAACTTTGCCAATTCTTCTTCATTATAATATTCCGAGGCCAGGATCAAATTCTTTTCACCAATAGATTCGACTTTCTTTTTAGCAAGTTTTTCCTTGACTACTTGAGCTAGAGCTATTTGCTTTTTGTGTATTGCATGGTTTATTTCACCAATAAGAAAACCATCACGTTTTTCTCCATCAATTTCTTCATCGTATTTTGAAAGAAGTGACTTTTCTTTCGAGTTTCCAAACTCGTCATATTCCTGGTCTTCATATGCATTGTATAGTATTTTCTTCTTTTTAATTTCAACATTCTGGAAAAATCAAACGTTTGTAACAGAAAATTATATATGTATATTGTATATTACCTTTTTGTATTTCTCATTATCAATCATATTTACATTCACTAAAACATCGTCTTCATCTTTTAAGACTTCATTGTCTTTTAGTGTTAAAATGATTTGTTTTTCTTCAGCGAAAGAATTTATATCGTGGTCAACTCTTAAGCCACGAATATCCTTTTCCGTGTATTGTTTGCTTCTTCTTTCTCTTTGCTCCTGTTCTACAACATCTCCTATACCAAACTGAGCGTCCAATTCCTCCAGCATTTTAGCCTTTAAGGTAAAATTAATAGGATGTTAATAAACTGCTCAGTATTATATGGCATTTTGCTCAGTAAAAGTGCTGAACGCGCAGTATTTAACACAGGAAGATCCCAATATTTTGTATAATTTTGCGCAGTAAAATAATGCATTTACTCATTTATTAAAGTTTCATCCGTTAAAAATCTCTAACGTTCGGTAAGTAACGATCAGTACAATAATGTGTTACTGTCCGTTTTCTATTTAATTCGATTAATTTATTATTATTTATTAAAAAAAAATGATTAATTTGTGCTGAGCATTAAGTTTTTTACTGAGCATTACAATAAAATAATGAGAATGTGAATAATGCATTTGTCTATAATACCGAGCATTTAATCTGTAGCGAAATTAATATCAACACCTGTGGTTAAATAAAATTCGGCTACTCTTACCCTTTTTTTTGCCTCCACTTTAGCATGTTCAATTTTCCTGTTTTTATCAACCCAATTTTCCACATCATCGTCACTATCACTTTCTCCAAGCGTCTTGACTTTATTTAATTTTCTATGCAGTTGTCGTTTTTCTTTATGTTCAGCCAATTTTGCTCGTAACTTTTCATGTTCAGCTTTTTCAGCCCAGTTATCGGCGGGTTTGTGATAAAACTCCCCCCAATCATCTTTAATTTTCCCATCACTCTTGCTATTACTCTGTTCTGACGAACCGACTTCAAGGGGTTTTAACCCAAGTTGAGCTCTGAGTTTATTAGTCTCTGCAATTGAGAGACTCTGTTGTGAAGAGGATTCTTCCGTAGTCTCTCTTTTCGGTGACTCATCTGAAGAAATAACCTCCACGGTTTCTGTAGAAAATGTTTTTAGTGACTACTGATGCCGTTAAACAAAACATTACCTTCGTCTTCATTTTGCCTTGGTTTATCTCGTCTCCTCTCTTTATGATGTTTATGTTTGTGTTTGTGTCGTTTTTCACGCGGAGTTTCATAAGAAGTTTCAGGACTGCTGTGGCGTCTTTTTGACGATTGCCGCGACGACTCTTTTTCCTTATATTTCGATTTGCTGCTGGAACCCATTACTTATTTAGTATACAAGTACAGAGTTAACCCAAATAAGAACACACCTAGAAATTTTATCAAGGAATAAAATTTCTGGATTTATTAAGACAATTTTATTAAATATTTTTCTGACTGACTGACAGCTGATTGTCAGATAACTGTCAAACGGCTGTCAAAGTTTCATCAGTTCGACGTTGCTAATATTCTATTTACATATGTAAAAAGCGTAAACCCAAAATAGAATTAAATTTTCTCCAAATAATCAATTAACCGTTAGCGTGTAGATAACATTTTTTTAGTCACTAATAATAATAATAGTTAATTTTATATCATATAAAAATTTCTTCTTCTTTTTCATAATATGGCATATGCAATTTTAGACAAAAACTTGTGGTGCATAAAGTAATTAACGTTTTTTTCATAAACGAATAAAATTTAAATAACAAATTAAGGCTAGTTTGAACTTTAAAACGTCCTTAACATTAATAGAAATAGAATACTGTTTGAATTAACACATATTATTTCTTAATACTTTATTGACAAAATAGATAGACAATCAAGTTCTCTTAACTATAAAAATATTACAATAGTAACAAAGGCTTTTTAAGAGGGAAGACACTTATGACACTTTTTCATTCTTATTTTTGACTTGGTCAGAGGGCAATCTCTTCTAGAGGCATGGATAATACCTAGAAGGGACCATGAATCTCCAGTTCAGGAGGACTATATTGCGAAGCCATTGAATACGTTGAGAAACCTTCTTGCAATAAATCACAGCCAACAAAAAGTTCCTTTTCTTTGTTAAAGAAATTACATAATAAAATTTTAATTGACCTAATTTCGTATTATCTAAGCGAGTTACGAACATCATCCAATGGAAATACTAGTATCGTCGATAAGCTTGAGATCACAAATTACGTATATAATAAGCTTATTTTTTTCGTTTTTTTTTTGTGTTCTCAAGAAAAAAATGGATTAAGTAGGGATAAAAAATCAGAAAGTTTTTAAAAGATAATTTTTGCGAGTGAAAAAAATATGTTTTGATGCCCTTGAGGGAGCTTTTAGAGAAATGAGTACGTAAAGTTGCCCAAAATACATTAAATACTAGTTTCTTCCTGATTTTTTCTTTTCCCTAACATTAATAGCATTTTACGATGACATTTCAAGGTCAAGAAAAATAAAAGAAACTGCTCAATACTGAAGTAAAATATAAACCGCCCGTTTAAAAGAAGAGTGTTCTGGCATGCCCTAAATGCCAAGAACGTTATGAAAATGACTGCTAGAATCATCTACGTTGATATGTAAGTCTAATAGGTCGAGAGATTCAAGCTATTTAGAAAAATGGTTTACTTTGTTAATATTTTCAATAAATTCAGTTCTTAAAAATGCCACAAGAACTTAACTATTTAAACCCTTGAAATGTCACGTTCATTTTAAAATACCTCCAATATTATCCCAATCCGCAAGCATGGTTAAATTAACATTTTCAAAACGCCACTTTTGAGTTTTTGAACTATCATCACACGTTGTCACAAACAGTCGTAAAGCACCCGGATCACAATCTAAACATCTAGGATTGCCTCCATGTAAAAAGTGTTGTTTGTCTACGTCATAACGCCAATACTGATTTCCTTGTTGGCCATGACAAGGGTATAAGGTAACGTCGGCCTTATCATTGGGATCCGATACATCAAAGCATAAAGTTTTTCCTTTAACTCGTATATCTTTGTGCCATGTGAGGGTGAAATTTTGGTCCGCTTTCTTATTAGTCCTCTTAGCACACTTTGCAATTCTCACCACTTGGTCACGCTCTTTGAAACCAGAATCTACGCACAGTTCCGGAGCTCCTAAATTTCGAATTTCGCCCACACCAAAATCATCTGGTTCGATTGGTGGGTATTTCAATGGTAAATCAAATGCAACATTTTCCATGAACCATTTAAAGGGTTTGCATTTTAAACGTTCCCTTAAAGCTTTCTGTTTCGTTAGATCGCCAGGATCTAGCATTTTATAATGAGTTCGTCTCATATATAGATACTGAGCATATTCGTCCATCCATACTTCAGCCACTCGTTTATAATTTCTACCAACAAAATCTCCTTTGCCGGGATTTGGAAAAGGTGCATATTTTCGATAAATATGTCCCACCCGTGAACAGGGCGCATCGTACATTTCCCCACCGCATTGCCAGATTTTGAAGCTCAATTCATATTGTTCACCACCCCATATATCGAGACCCTCGTCGTAGCCTCCCAATTCCCAAAAAAACTTACTGCTAATTGCGAAAAGTCCACCTGCCATAACGGGACTCTTAAAAGGCTCTGCGGGATGTTTCAAGTCTTCTGGAAGTAATGGAAGACGTTTATAGAAGAATTCCCAATCAAAAGCGCCTCTAGCACCCTCGTCTTGCGCTCTATACTCAAACGTTTCATACTGGATCACATCAATAAATGGACAAACGCACACTTTGTAGTCCCTAGCGATTGGTTCAAGCAGTGGTGGCAACCAATTTACATTGCATTCCGTGTGTGAGTCTAGAAATATAAGAACTTCACCAGTGGCCACTTTAGCTCCTGCTAATCGTGCTCGAATCAAGCCACTTCTTTCTGGCAAGTGAATGACGTACGCCTTGGATAAATTGGCGGCCAAATAGTCATCCAGTGGTTTTTTGCTGAACTCTTTTGAACTGAAGTCATCAACGAGAATAATTTCTTTTAACAACTCTGGAGGAGATCTGTTGACAACACTAATGGCTGTACGAAGAAGCGTAGTCCAATGTTCATTATGAAACGGAACTATTACACTCACTGAAGGTAGATCTTTAAGATATTTCTTCGATTTACACATTTTGTGACGAATATCGGGTACGGCACGGTCCAAAGCAATTTTATCACTTAGAGCAGCATTAAAGCCGTTCACTCGGAAGAGTTTTTCATAATTTTCACTTTCCACTGAGTTTAAATAGGCTGGAACTCCTTGTTCGCCAGGGCCGGTACGTTTAG
The DNA here is from genome assembly GCA_013372445.1 of Hypothenemus hampei. NCBI lineage: Eukaryota > Metazoa > Arthropoda > Insecta > Coleoptera > Curculionidae > Hypothenemus > Hypothenemus hampei. The sequence continues at coordinate 1,220,118 of JABRWK010000009.1, read as the reverse complement.
CATCTCGCTCGATCAAATTGTAGTTATGCCAATCAATTTTTTCATTGTAGGACTGAGGTTTGGCAAGAGGCAGCTTCTCATATACAGGTACTCGATTGGAATTCTCTATACTTCGAAAAATAAGTACAGTCACTACCATGGTTACTACCGATATAAGGCAGAATTTAAAAAAACTTTTAAAATTACGTCTCATTTTTCCAACGTTTTTCCATAACGTAACGACTGAGAAACACTTGCACCTGCCCGCCTTACGTTACACTGTTCTAATCTTTCTGATTTTACTGTTATCTAAGCATTTTAAGGATTTTTAAAAAATGTTTTCCTGTCATAATTACCTTGAAATACTACTTGTAACCATATATAAAACGTAAACAAAATGATCAACTGGTTATGGGAGGTGAATAGTAGTTGACAGTTGCATGTAGCAAGTGCCATATTATAGAAGAAAGAAATTTTGAAAATTCATTCATAACCTAGTAATTGAGAAAAAATGAATTTAGGGCTTAGCCAGTTAAGGTATTTAAATTGCTGGTCAGCAGCAATTACAAGACCTCACAGACTGACTTACACAAGAACTCATCCGACCATGTTAGTGCAACCTGATGGTTCCACATACACAATTCGATATCCGGAGCCCAGAAAAATTATAAAGGTTTTTCGTTATAATTATTTCATATTAATAGTAATGTAATAGGAAATATTTTAGTTACCTTTAAATATTTGGACCTTGAGTGAATCAGAAAGGAAGGCTAGACTTGATCGTAGAAAGCCCAAAAGGAAGGTGGTAATTGAGGACGACATTGAAGACTCATTCGATTCAGCTAATTACTTGAAATATTTGAAGAAAAAACGATAATTTAATAGCAGATTTTTAAATGAAATAAAATCCATGTGTAGTATGTACAAGTTTTATTACAATCCAATCTTTTCACAAATTTTTTAGGCATCCCACTATTAATTAGATCGTCAGCTGAGAATTTCGATATACTGGGACTATATTGTAAAACAGCCTCCCAACAAATTTCGCTTAATTTTGGAACGCATACCCAAGTTGAGTAAACTGCATTACTCCTTCTCACTTCATCATTAACACTAAAAATTCCTCCGAAAACATATAGCCGACCTTCAGGTGTAATAGTCACAGCGTGGAAATATGTTGGTTGAGGAAGTTCACATCTTTCAAAAAATGTCCATTGTAAAGTCTTTAGATTCAAACGCCAGAGATCACTGAATATTGAAACACCATCCGTTCCTCCAGTGATAAATACTTCTACAGCATTTCCATGATCAATTTGAGCAGCACCGTGACACCTTCTTGCCCGGGGAGTGTCTAAAACAAACATATATTTTATTATTGTTGTTAAATTCAAGTTGAAGAAACTTACCATATTTATGATCTGGAATCGTTTTCTGACAAATCCAAACTTTTGTCTCTATATCAAAAACTGGAATGTTTGCCATATCGTAAACAATATCTGCTGTGCCTCCAGCTAAAACAAATATCCTTTTTCCATCAAATCCCACTTCATGCCTATATCGTCCTTCAGGCTCATAGTCTCCCTGTCCATTACAAAGGTACACGATTTCCCAGTCGAACGTTTTTATATTCAACCTAAATATAACAATTTATTTTTTTAAATAAACCATTACCATAGTTAATTACCTATGAATATCACATGTGTACTCAAATCCAGTAGTTCCTCCAATAACATAGAGATATTCATTATGATAAACAATGGCTTGGCCATATTGAGGCAATGGCAATTGTCCTGTTGATTTCACTTCTATCATAGGATTAGTGTCGTCATTTATATTGCAAATATATAGTTGATTACTACATCTTGTTCCAAAAGGGGATCCAGTACCACCATATACCTTCAAAATGTTTAAATTACTACAAATAATTCTTTTATTCTCTTAATATCACCATTAAAATATTTCTATGTAAGATAACCGCATTGGAAACTAAAACTTCAGGTAGTGTTGGTCTATTCCTGAATTTGGTCCATTTCCTGGAAGCAAAATTGAAGCGCCACAATTCTTGGAACAACGGATAGGAATCTATATACGAGTCATCTTCATAATGATAATCTTCTAGTCGTATTAAGGGGTTATAGCCTCCAAATGAATAAAAATTCATTGAGTCAGCAGCGATCCGATGCCCGCTCCTTGGATGGGGCAATTTCTCATTATCAGGAGAAAAACACGTACATTTATATCGAAACGGTTTCAAAGAATATTTTGAGTTTTTCCTTATACAAAGGCTGCTGTTGTACATTTTTAGAACACGTGCACAAATTGCGCGATATATACGTTTTAAAAAAAGGGAGAATTGTTTGGAAAACATTCATTATCGTCTGACTTGGAACACGGCTCGCGAATCAGTACCATTTCGAAGGATTTCGGAGCGTTATTTCTCAACGAATTCTTTCAATGAAGGCTGTATACAATGATCCGCTTAAAACAAGTACCCTGTGATGTAATATCTTCTATGTATATCGTGCAACAGACAACCCGATCACCTTCACCGCAATTTAGACTTGTCCAAGCCTGAAGCACATGCAGTTTCAAGCACATCAACAAAACAAAATTCCAATTTTAAGTCGTATACACATTTCTAGAAACGCATTGTTTGTTCAATTCTTGAATTTTACTTTACCTTCGTACTTATACCAAAGTTGACACGTACACAAACACGTTAAAAAATGGACAAGAAATATGTTCCAAATACCACGAAAAACCTAAATTCTTGTAAATATATACGCGGCTTTAAGAAATAATTATTTGACTTTTATATGTCAGTATACATATCATATCGACTAACTTAAGGTGCAACTTCATATAGCGATTTTGTTACTCTGTTAGGATCAGTTGGTGTCACGTGTTCTATTGCTTGTGGCAAGCATGAATCGTTAGAATTAAATTTCTTCAACTACGAGCGACAACGCCGTGATTCAAATTCTTTTATTTGCAGTATTCGAAAGTCTGCAAGTATTCGACTATTGACTTTTAGATGGCGTTTCGTACTTAAAAGAATGGGGAATCAGGTAATTACATATTTGAGAAGAATATGAGCATTCCGTTAATACCTGTAATTCATAAATTTTATGAATTATAGGTTTTCTAGATATTGCCGTTGATGAAACGAGTAGATTTCATTTCTTTAAGTATTTTATTAATAAAATTATGACAAAAGGATTTAATTTTAAATACTCAGCACTAAACATGATGATTTAAACCGGACAATCTCGAAATCTAATGCAAGCTTCAACAAATTGTAATACGGAAGACAGAACAATAAATGCAACAAATGCTTTACCTGAATGTTTCTAAAATCGACACTTTCTGCACAATGATGTCACAAACAGAGTGATTTCCTAAAATTTAAAGGGCTACTCTGCACAATTTTCTACTTTGTGTTATTGGTATCCTGCTTTGGAACTAATGGTCAATTAGATTTATCAGTTTCTGTAGTAGAACAGTTGATAGTCTTAAATAATTATAAAAACGAAGGACTTTAAATGTAATTTTGGAAAAATAGCGTATAAATATCCTTATTATCTCGCTCAATCAAAGTTTGGACTTAGTTCTTCTTATACTATCATCGATCAGTCATGATAAGAATAGTAATGGCAGCAAATTTTTCTTATTTTCTCTTGATATTTGTAAAGGATTTATTTATATAGCGATAATTATTCAATGTATAATTTTTTCATGACCTTTTAGCATCTATTCCATTGTAAACAATTGTTTAAATAAAAATTAAATAAGTATTTATGGTATATTGATACGCTCAATAAAATCAATCTTATTTTATTTAATCAATATACAGGTTTGGAACAGGGTTTAATAAATGCAGCGACAGATGCTGGAATTTAAAAATTGTCACGTGACATCCCGTTGCCGCAATTTGGTCGGTTCATGAAGAGTCACCTTTAGAAGCCAATGTTGTATGTTTCGTTGAACCCTTGCATACTTGGTCTGACATTCGCTTGCGCAAAAGGGCGAAAAAAATAGGACTCATTTTTATTAACTACATCTTATCATGCAAATTAAGGCTGCTGGGCGTAACATCAAAGAGTTTTTTCCATTAAGTGGCATAGAATGATCGAAAATTCAGTAACTATGTATAAACAACTTTCGGGAAATTAATATATTCTAAATGCTGTCAATGGTTGTCAAATTAGGAATGTCAAAAAACAGCTGATTGTCAAGTATTTCTGTTTTCTTGTTTATAATTTCATGTGGAATAGATAAGAAAATGGCTCATCTTCAATATTTAGAAGAACTAATTCGCGAATATTTGGTATTTAGAGGATTTTCCTCGACTCTAAAATCATTTGATTCAGATTTGAAAGTTGATAAAGAAAAGAGTTTTCGAGTTGACAAAATCATCGAGCAAATCATGCAGTATATTTCAAACTATGATCTGTCTGGACTTCGTGAGCTTTGGGCCCATTTTGAAACTCACATTTTTAATAAACTTGAAAGCAATTATACTCAAAGTATAATCATATTTCCATAATTCGTTGAATTTTACTAACCTATAATGGTCTTTGCAGCTGTGAAGAAATTGGAAAATGCTGTTCTAAAACTGTATGTAATAAATGCAGCATCCAATAACAAACCTGATAAAGTGATAGATTTTTTTCTAAAACTGACGCCTGAACTGCATGCTCAATCTGAGTGGAAAGAATGGTTTGGTAAGCTTTAATAGCATTTCTTAAGAATACATCTATTGGTCTCATTTTTAGTGTTACCTTATATCAAAAACCCCGAAGATAACCCAATATTTGCTTTACAATGCACCAAACAGTGGCAAGATACTTTACTACTATCCCTACATAACTTTCTAGCAACAATATTCCAGGTAGTAATAGTTAATTAATTATAACAAGGAAAATAACAACTCCATTTTTTCGTAGTACATGCCAGTTCCTACTTTAGCTCATTACGAAGAAGATGCCAATAAAATCTTCAGTTTAGAAGAAAAAAATGACTCACTCAAGAAGAGACTAGCTCTACTCATTGACAAGGGCGCAGATCCTAATGTAGGCGCTTGTCAAATTGAACCTCCTCCTCATTTATAGACGATTTTTATATAATTGCCCAAGAAAATACTCTCTCTGAAAGTCAAGGGAAGAGTTTGAAACATATAATTCGCAATATGGGCAGTGGGTCAGGTTCCAGTCCCGTTATGGGCCGAAAAGATAATGGAGGTGGTATTAAAAAAAGAAACGTGTCAGTTGGTAGAAACCCCTGAACAGTTACTGATAATCACAAATTGTTTATTTCTATTTTAACATAGTGATCTCACTCTTAAGCACCATAATTTATTTGTAACATATAGATTTGTACATTATTGCCTTATCCAGGGATACATTATCACATATTATTTCATTAACATAGTAATCATTCATATAAAATATAAATTTTTTGAAAATATGTGATGAGTTTTATAGTGTTTAATTTTTACTTAAAAAACTGAAATATCTACTCAAACACTACAGTTATTGAGATCAAACTTTGCCATGTTGACATTCTATGTCAAAAGCAGCTTTTATACTTCATTTTTCCTCTTCGTTTGATAGAACCAATACCAGCTTGAATCTAGCGCCACACAGTGTATTAAAACTGCTTTCAAATAAAATCAATGATAAATGTCACATTAAATAGGGATTATTTTAAATCGAAAATCTCTATGAGCAAAGGTTCCACTTGGCAAGGATTTACGTCTAGTAACACGTTAATCAACTCCTCATTAACCTTGTGCAATTCCATAATTTTTTGTATTAACTTTAAAAAGATGGATTTGGCCTCACATCCTTCGTAAATGCTCTCCAAATATCTTCTCAGAAGATAATAGTAGGAGTTCTACAAAACAATTTTTGAAGATCACGATTACTTAATGCTTAGGGATTACCTGCTCCAACCTAATTACATCCTGATGAATTACACGAGGTCGATCAGGAGTAAATAGCACGATGGCGCACAAAATTAAAATAATATTTTCATCGCTCCTCCATTTAGGATCAAAAGTTCGAATGAACTGTTCCAATTCTTGATAGGCATTACCCTTGGCTAGTTTTAATACGTTCACGTTTACATAACTTTCTTGTATTGATGGAATCTTTTAAAAATTGATAAATGATCTATTAAAAATTCTGGGAAGATAATCAGTTTACCTTCCAACTATTTTTTGATGAATCATATCTTCTGGCACTGATTATCATCATTATTTCAGTGCATCCGCCTTTGAGTAGAGCCACTTGATCTTCTTGACACATGTTTTTAAAGGCATTAATTTTTTTGGCCATTTTAATCAAACGTCTAATTCCCAGAGCAGTTAAATTAATAACATCTAAAAGAGCAGGGTCGGTTTGTTGTTTCTCAGTTCTTGAGCTTTCGTTCTAATAAAAACTCGTTTGATCATAAACAGTCCACAATAATAAATGTGTTATTACCTCAACAACATCTTTAAATTCATTTTCAATGAGACTGAGCTCTTCTTCTACTGGCGTTAATAGTGCTCTATTGGCTAATATTAGTTCATTGAGTTTTGTTTTTTCAGCGTCATTCAATTCTCTGGATGACGAGCTTCCTTGAGCAATTGACGAGTAACATGAATATTCTAGTTTTATTGCTTCAGATAGTATAGATTCAATTGAGCCAGATAATGTTCTTGAATTATGATGTGAATTTAGTCTGAAAAATATGCCAAATTATTAACTCAAGTGGTAGATTTTAATCTAAATGAACACCTGCACAATTGAACACGATCTTAATTTATCTGGTGATTGATATCATTTAATTTGGCAAAAATACACACCTTTCCACATCTCGAAGGACATCTTTTGCAACGTCTTCCTTGGCTGGTGGAAACGTTGCATGATTAATTGAATTATAACCAAGATTTATTGTATTATTATTGATAAAACCACTTAGCAACGCTGGATCAAATTGGCTAAAATTGCTTAATGGACTGCCAGCGGCTATTTTATAAAAGTGTTGGGTTAAAATATTTTGTAAAGATACAGAATCGTCGCTTGATGACACTAATCGTTCCGTTGAGGACGTTATGAAGTCTTCATTAGTAACAGTTTTATTGCTATTGTTATTTACGTTTGGAACATTTGGCTGATACCCATCGGACACTGTAGGATCTTGATCTGAATCGGTGTTACATGAGCTACTATCTTGGGAATCCGGTTCCACGCTTTCATTCTTAATTTTCTTGTTACTGCTGCTACTACTGCCACTGGGTGAATCTAAGTGACGTTTTTTTGCTCGATTTTCTTCGATTTTTTGTCGTTTTTGTGCTTTATCCTCCTCGGACATAATCAAATCTTTGCACATTCCGATAGCGAAACATTTATCTAGTCTGCATTTCTGACAAAATCGTCTTGTAATTGTGGTGATCTTGCAATCATTTGTAAACGGACAACGAAATTCCTTATTAATAAGTGCATTCCGTCGAAAGAATGCTTTACAGCTCTCACACGTAACCGCATTGAAATTATAGCCCAATGCTTTGTCACCACACACACCACAAACTTTTGAATCGAATTTATTTTTCATTTTATTTTTTTAATCCTGGGATGTTGTTTTTTCACGCACTACAGTCGCCCGAACGTAATAAAAAATGATACGCAATTTTGATAAAAGAAAATCATACTTAAATTGCGGTTTTTGATAAAACTCGAGTCGATAAATATTTTAATAATTGCTAATTCGCGTTTCAGATAAATTACATATTTGTTTATTGTTGTTCTTTTGACGCTCAAAACAAAGACATTGACAAAAAAAAATTGTAAATGTCTAACCGTACGTCAAAGACAGCTGTTTCGAACAATTTTTCACATCACTACACTGAAGAGATCAAATTTCGTAATAAATAAACAGATATTTCTTTTCTTGTACAGTAGTTATATTTCAAAATGCAATTTAATATAAATATCACAATAACAGGAATAAAATTGATAAAAAACAAGTAAATAATGAAATGTGTATTGATTGGTGATTTATAGTTTAAATATTTAAAAGTAGATGTCGCTGTAATAAACTGTTAAAAAAACGAGTAGAATGATTAAAAGATGGCGATTAAATCGCAGAGAAAATTTTGAATTTTCAGTTTGAAAACTTTACCTGTACAGTTTTTGCATTGTGACTTGATGTTTAAGCAATTAGATTGTGTGAACTGCACAGTCTGGACAGGTACTATTTGGATTTTTGGATTGTAGCTTGCACAGCATAATGTATTGTTTTGAAAACTCCTCTACCTGACCTAATTAAATTGGCTGACCAACGTTTATGTCTTGAATAACAACGACAAAATTTTGGCTTTTAATATCTAATAATGTCGCGCTATAAAATAATATTTGTTCTTTTATCAGTATTAAGTGTTTCTATAAAGAGTCAAGATTCGTTTTTTACAATTGATACAAGAAAAAGTTTCTATAAGGTCAGTGATAAGTTTCTGAGCGTTTCAATTGATCCAGCCGTTCTATTAGCAGGAGTTAATTTGAGGTAACAATTCGTATCTTTAGACCTACGACAACATCCTAACATTATTCGATTTTAGTGACACTTCACTAATTCTTGCGAGCCACTTAAGTCCAGCTTTCATTCGCTTGTCCGGTCCATCAACCCAATTTGTACAATATGTGGATAACGAAGAAGAAGCGACTACTTTAAGGGGAAAACACGATAAAATCTATGTTAGCCCTTCGATGTGGTTCGGTATTAATGAGTGGTTCAAATTAGCCAATTTAACGCCAGTTTACGGCATCAATGATGAGGACACAGAAAAAGGAGTCTGGAAATCGCAGGACCTTTTACCTCTATTAGAAATTACCGATAAATTCGAGATTACCTGCTATTGGCAACTTGGAGCAGGTAAATTCGCTATTCGCTATTAATCATTCCATTTCGCTGAACCTTTTATGGCTTAATTTAGATTGCAAAAATAAGAATTTGGTGCAATACATTGAAAATTTAAATATTCTAAACCAAACTATCAGAAGCTTTACCAGACATAACGAAACCTGGAAAATCGTTGGCAGCGATTTGAGTTCGTGTATCTATGATGAGACTCTAGGAAATCATTTAGAAAACTTTATTCGTGAACTGGACGATAGTGTTGATGCAGTAGTTTGGCAGTCGTAAGTTAATTTTGCATACATATACCTTGAAATTAGTGCTGAAACATATCATCCTTAGAGATTTAACATCAAAAGACCAACTGGGATTTCAAAAAACTTCTTTATGGACTAGCATACCTAAAGATTCAAAATCAATTAATTTCAATTCCGCAATTAACTGGGCTTTAAAAATTGCAGAAGTTTCAGCGTTGCGGTACGATGTCATCTTCAGGGAACCACGGTTAATTGAGTTAACCCATGATACTCCGGTAGAAATGATAAAAAAGTCCCTTTAATATGCAACAGTTTTAATAAATTTTAGGTCTATTGGGTTACCATTTTTCACAAGAAACTCTTAGGAACCACTGTACTTGAAGTGAAAACCACCCATGCATCAAATATAAGTATCACAGCGCATTGCAGTAAAGGCCAACATCGTTTTTTGCGAAGAGGTGCTATTACTCTAATGGTTATAAACAATTTGTTGAATGATGATTTAATAAATATCAGGCTTGGAAATGGTGTTTTAATGGAAGAAACTATGGAAGTGCAGTCGTATGTTTTAAGTGCAGCCACCGAATCAGACAGGTGAAATGTACTTTTCGTAAATTTATTTAAATGTAATTGATTTCAATTCAGGCGAGTGGCATTGAATGGCGAACTTCTTACGGTAAAACAATTAGAAGAGAATGTTTTTAAGCCAAAACTAAGAAGAGTAAAAAATCGGGGACACATTCAATTGGAGGTTCAAGCGGAAACAATTACCTTCTTTGTTTTAACAGGAGCAAAATGTCCTTTATGTATGGAAAATGAAGACGACCTTCCAGATCTGATGCAAGAAATTAACAACGATCAAAAATTGACTTTGACTGAAGGAGTTCACTTTAAAATTGAACAAAGGATGCCTGAATTCAATAAAAACTCATTATCACAGGTAAATAATACAAAACGTCTGTTATTGTTGTTGGAGATTCTTTTTTTTTTTTAGAAGACCACTGGTTTACAGAGTATTCGGAAAAGTCTGTTACAAGAAATCGAATTAGACAAGCCTTTTTATGATCCAATTGTTAAGAATGTCAAACCAAACAATCAGAATACTATCAATAGAGATTATGAAAAATTTAAAATAGACAATTGGCACGATAAACTTAAGTCGTATGTAAAATCTAAAGAACCCACTCCTCCTGGTTCTTTAACTGCAAGTAATCTTCATTTAACTATAAAGGAAATTGAAGAAATCTTAAAGAATAGAGCTAAAATCAAAGCAGCAACTAAAAATATCCAATTAACCAGTTCAGAACTTGATCTCTTAATGGACAAGGCCTCACTGAAGATCCCCAGGTATTTTATTACCAAGGGACAAGCAATTAATCGTGAAAAACGAAGTATAAACATGAGGTTGTTGAACTTAAAAGCCATGTTAGAAGAAAATGAGAAATACTTGTCCGAATATAAGAAACATCAACAATCGGGCGCTGGTAAGAAAACAAAAAGAGACATAAACTTAGATTTGTTAAAGCAGAGGAGTCATCAAGACCATCATGAACATCATCAACATCATTATCATGGAAAAAATAAGATCGTTGTACAACCCAAGCATACCAACAACCCACAACCGAACACATCTGAAAATTTCGGTACGTAGATGACTTTAAAAATTCTTTTATTAAATATTTTCTTATAGACGAACTCTTTGGAGATATTTTACATTTCGAAGAAAAGGCATTTGAAGAACTATTGGCAGCTGACGACTCACCCAAAGAGATTACTCGAAAGAAACCACTAGGACCTTTAAATTTATTTAAAAACCCCCCGCTTAGTAACAGAGTGACCAACATAAAGAAAATAAAAGACAATCCGAGTCAGAGATTTTCCGTTCAAGAACTTGATCTGTATTCTTACGACAAAAGTAAATCGCCTAAATTAATAAAAAATCAATGGGCTTGCGTGAGTGTTTTTTCATTGTTGTAAAAGCGTTTTGAGCATTTTTTTTTGTAGATTGACTGTGAAGACTTGAACATGTCTGAAGAATTGGGTCACGCGTTCTTCCGAAGAAAACGCAGCCACATGAAGAGTGAATTTAAACAACCTGATTTACATACATTCGGAAAATACGAACCACTTTCTTCAGGAATTAAACACTGGAAACCTGCAGATATTTTAACATTGTCCAGTGGAAATAGAGTTTCGAAATTTCCATTTTTCAGTTGGCTTAACGACGAAGATTTGAAAAATGCCATAATCAAAGGCAAACATTCAACTATTGCAAAAAGGCGAAAACGCTTGATAAAAGACACTGAATGGATTCCAGAGATTAACAATGAAATTGATAGTAGTACTGGCATAAATTATGAGAGCAACAGTCATCAACAGAACATTAATCAACATAATGTTGATGTTTCACTGCCAGTACAAGCACATACCGAAAGAGTTGCACACGAGGAAATGACAAGTGACAAAAATAATGATAGACATATAGGAGTTTTATTTGGGACCATTGGAAATGAACTAAAGAAAATGTCCTTTAAAGTTGTGGATTTCCTAAAGGACTTGTTTTAATTAAAATGAAATTACACACATTAAACTGTAATATTTTATTAAGACCTCCTTTTTACAATAACGTTGCTGGTGGTTTACAACTACAACAACAATCGAGTCCGACGATTTAGACTTATTATTAGTTATATAACAACGTGAACAGCCCTTAACTACTAAAGGTACTCAGCATCTACCAGAAATGCAGCGCCACTAGCTGCTCTCAGAATTGTATGTAAAAATAATAAGTGGTATTAAAAAATAAAAAGATTTTGTATTGTACTTCACTTCATGTTGAAGTACAAAATCTTAAAAAAGCAACAATATCCACAATTCGAGTAATAATAATAACAATACATCATTGTGATTAGTTTAACAACAATTCGCAAATGTTACTGAGTACGACCTTTTGGTACTATTATTAGTTTAAATATACGAATAAGCAGAAGCCTCTTGAATGAACGCCATTGGTCATAAATATCTATGACCATGAAGTAAGTAAGTGAAGTATAGTAACAGTTAAGGTACTACTTTAAGATTAAACAAATTTAAGTGTAATGTGTGTGTGTCGTTGTCTCTAGAATATACTCAAGTGGTACCCTAAATGTAGACAAAGGAAAATGTTTATTCCTCTGTATTGATGAAAAACTTATACAGCACGTTACACGTAAGTTTACCAATCTACGTATATCGACTAATTAAAAATGATATAATTAATAAAATTACCTAAAATACGTTAAGTATATCACACACCTGGTTAAGGTAAAACTACGCATTGCTTTTAATTTCTTTGTCATAAGATTAAAATGGGGAGGGGCTTCTCAGACAGCTACACATTTTGTCGTTTGAATGCTGCAAATTAGGAACATTTTTATTCTTAGTTTTGGATAATGTACAGGGCGTAATAAAAGATTCTTGAGGAGGCGTTTATTCCAAGAGCAATGAAGTGAAGTTTTAGAGAAGGCGTGTGTTTTTCAATGTACAAATTTCAACTGACTTGCTTAAAAGTCCCTTTTCAAAAAAATGGAAAGAATTAATTTCATGATAAATTCGGTTTTTTTTTTTAGTAAAAAAAAAATTAATCAATTAAAATGTGTTCCCACTTCAAAGATTTCTAATTAATTAACTGAAAGTTAATATTTGTTGCAAAAGTAATGATTATTATTCAACATTTTTAAGGTTATGACCGTAATGATGTATACCCTGTTTAATTAAAAATCGTTGTTCGCATTTGAAAAAAAATCACATATTAAGGGAAAACTTTACACAAAGCAGTTAGTTGATGCCCCAAATTGAAACACTAGTTGAAAGTGATATTAGTGACTAACAGTACAATAATTTGCATTGGTTTGCATTACGTTTTAAATAGTGATTAAAAAGTTGATAATTTACTCACTAATTCACAATTAATTTATCAACAGTAAGAAGAACAGTGGGTGCGATCATTGTGATTGTGATTCGACTTTAAGATGCTTCCAAGTGGATTTCATTTTTTTTTTTTAAGCCAAAAGTAGGCTTGCACTTCTGCATTTTCATGTTTGAAATTCTTGAAACGTTTTGCCAAAATGACACACAATAGAAGACAATCAAAAGTTGATCAGCAACGACACTAACAAACAATTCATTAATAAATATATAGTATTTGAATAAGTAGATGAAGAGCTTAATATAAACTACAATTTGCAAATAGATTAAGAATACACACAATATAATTACAGTCTACATGCTGTAGAATATAGTATAGTATAAGAGAGAGAGAGTGAGAGAAAAAGACAATTTACAGACCTAAATTATGTTGATATCAATATTTAGGAATGTGCTAAAGCTGAGCTCGATTTTTGTACATTTCTACATTATCGCAAAGTGTTTGGAGTGTCTTTGTTTTTGTTGGTTTCTTTTTAAAAGGAGAGGGGAATTTCAAGAATTTTTTTTTTTTATAACGATTAAGTTTTGCATTCCCCGTTAGAATTCTTCTAAAAACTATCTCACTTTTTTGTCTCGCATTACGTTAAGAAATGCACTTAAGAAAACATATGAAAGCAATTCGAAGATTGAGCAAAAAAAAAATAAGAATCTTGATTAATTAGGTATATGTCGTAGTTACTTGATGAAATCCCTGTTTTCATGAAAAGTCTAGGCATTTGTTACTAAACTTTACTGTACCTTACCCTTAATAGTTACTTAAGTAAGATATGGCTTGGTTTCACAAAAAGAAGAATTAGGCAATGGAAATTGGCCACCAGTTTAGCATAAAAGTGTCTAGGTTTTTCATAAAAAGATAGATTTCATTAAGTGACTACGACATACAAAATGACAAAAATTTATTGATAATGATTTGTTTTTGTCTTAATTTTATATTTTTCCTTAAACGGTTTCTTATAATACTAAATTTGTATGTTCTTATAAATTATTATTGTCTTAAGAATTATTTGATAATATTAAGAAAAATAAAATGAAGAAAAAAATTTATTCTTTCCAGGGAATGCAAAACAACTATGAAACTCACAATTAGAGGAAAACAGTGGCGGAAAACATAATACTATTATTATTATTTATTATTATTATTATTATTATTACTTTTACGAATCACTCCTGGAATAAACTAATCAAATTTCCAGAAAATAACCGACCATTCCTAAAACGGCAATTAAACAATTTTTTTCAAAACGGTTATATGGCTGTTTATTTTGGTCATATTCTAGTTCTTTGGTATGTAACTATTTTTTTTTCATTATGAATATTATTATTAAGAAAGAGCAAGAGAAGGCAACAACAATAAACACCGAACAATAATTATTATAAAACATGCTGTAATGAATAATTATAAAAAAAATAAAAAAAAACAAAGTAAAAGCAAAAAGATTTTTTTGGTCTGGATCTGCTTTTCGTAATGGTTAACGATGATTCTACTATACAGGATATTTGTTTAAAATTAACCATTGAAGAATAAATTTGATATAATTTGTAGAGATAGTTTGTTCATTGGACTAAATTGAGTCCAATTAAACAACTCTATTAAAATTCTACTAAAATAAATTTGATTTAAATTGAATACAAAATGTTGGTTGCAGCAACTGTTCTAATTTCAATGGTTCATTATAAACGCTCTGTATATATTGCAGTGTCCTTTCCTATCTTTTCGATATGCTTTTATTTAAAAATTATTGGCTTTTGTGTGTGGAGAAAACGCAGAAAGATAAATTGTAATAAATGCAGAAATTCGGTGTGAGTGTTGAAACTTTGAAAACAGTGTGAGAAAAGTTGGAAAATCTCGATAGAAAAGCGTCTCAACCATACCAGAAAATTCACACGTCCAAAACGTCGTCCGCTTATTATTTTTTTTTGTTTGGCGTTACAAAATAGGTTTTTAACTTTTTTTTCAAAATTTCTACCTAATACAAAAAAATTGTAACAACAACTATTACAAAAGTATTATGAAAAAACATTTGTCATAATAATTTTGTTACTTTGTCAATTGTTTATCGCAGTCTCTTTTATTCTTGTGGAGGAGGCATTATATCTGCATGGCCACGTTTACTCTAGCAAATCAACTAAATATTTTATTGGATAGGGCAGGAGTCAGGGAGAAACTCAAAAGACACGTTCATTTCTAACACGGTAATTATAAATAACATCGTCATCACAGGTGTTACGACTACCAACTAAATTAACAATAAACTTGTTTTTTTTTTCAAATTTGTAAATTTTTATCGATCTAAGGGGTGGTGTTTAGCCGCAGAAGGCCAGCAGTATGTGCCGGGTAGTGTGGGGGTTGTTGTCTCCTTATTCATTGCAATACGCATTTACTTTCAAGTTGAGACCTGAGCTCATTTACGCTCGTTTCTATTGTGTTCTTGAGTTCTGCAAAAAATAATTCTCATAAAGGAAACGAAGCTTATTAGTTGCGAAGTTAGGCTACGTTCACGTGCACTTCTAGCATGCAATTCTATTGTTTCCAGATGGCAACTTCAGATTCCAATGAAATAGTCCGACTTTTTCAGGAACAACGTGTGTGCTATCTGGGTTATTCAGTAAGGCGATTTTTATTCAAAAACTGAGAATTAAAAGTAGAAACTTCATTAATAAAGGCTGAGTGGTTCTATATGTTGTTGACTAGTATAAGAAAAGTCAATGACCATTGAATTGATGACATTTTTTAATTAAATTTAATATTTTATGACAGAAATTAATTAAATTATCAGAGGACGACTGTGTGATAAGTGATCATATTTAATGAGAGTTGCCGTGTTAAAACAATGGATTTAATCTAGTAAATGTAGATGTAAAGAAGATACAAAAAGTACTATCGTCTAGTAACTCATTCAATTCACCAACTTTGCACATGAAAATGGTTTTTTTTTTGCACATTTTATATCGATTTGATTCTAAACTAAAAAGAAAACGGTCCTATTTGGCCATAAACAAAATGTTTCTTTTTAATAAGAAAACAATGGCATGGCCACCTATGAGAAAAGTCCTCGTATTTCACAAAGTTTTTGACAAAAATCACCTTATATATGAAATAAATATTTAAAAAAGTATTCTAAAACATACGATATAATAAAATACAACGAAGTGAATAACGTAGAATTGATAGATAACAAGAAAATGTCGATTTTGGCAATACGAGTTTTTCAAAATTTTGTAAATCAACGTTGCCAAAGTGTTTTTGGACGTTAAATAGAAAAACCGAGACAATTTTAACATTTGAATTTATTAACAACATTTAGATAATGACAATATAAATTTCTATAACATCAAAGGATTAAAAAAGAAAACTTATTAATTTGACACTAATACACGTGAAAGAGAGTAACAGTCGCTTTTGATTGTCAAAGAGTTCAGTCTCTAAGTTCGTTGGATATACATTAACTTGGGGATCGATGTAATTATCAGACAACAACAATATATGTATATATACAATGTATATTATACATATTTATATACAGGATGTCTCAGTAACTGTTACAATGCCGAATCTCCGTCACCAATAGAGACATGGGAAAATGTTCCAGGGACATATTGTTTACTAATTTCAGTTATAATGAAAGCCAATGTCACTTTCTTTATTTCAAATTGAACGGCCTATATGTTTTTGTTTTTCTTTTTTTTGGATTCTAGGTATTAATGTGATTAAATATTTGTTAGGTTTTCTCATACTTAAGCCTAACCGTTTTTGAGATATTTTGATTTAAAAGAAAAATCTTCGTAAAAAAAACTATTTCTGCAAAATGTGAAATTTTCGGTCATTTTAAAAGTTAATCTTATGAAACTTTGTTAACATATCAACCAGACCTAGTAGATTAGGTTGAAAGAATAGTTCTTTTTTTTATATATTATACAGTGTCCGAAAAATCATCTCAAATATAATGAAATTTGATAGTATAAAAGTTGTTTATTTCAAATGAAATGCCCTGTATCATTTTACACATTTTGATTGTAAATTTAATTTTAAATTGATTTCTATTTGGCGGTTCTTATGCCTAAAATATATGTTTTTGTTATAATTTGCAACTTTTAAATATTAATTAATAATAATTCAAAATATCTTATTACTAGTTATGAAAATAATATGACAGATTTTTGCCAAAATATGTAAATGTAATTGACAGTTTAATACTTTTGCTCATCAGTTTTGAATAATGAATTTTAATAGTAATTATTCAAATAGTTACGTTTAAAAATTATTCTTTATTCATGGCGAGTGCAAAGTCCAAAATAAAGTTTTGAAGAGAAAAATCGAGAGAAATCGATTTGGAATGAAATATAGAAAATCATCAAAATATATTAAATGATACAGGGTGTTTGATTTAAATTAAACGACTTTTTTGCTATCGAATATCTTTAGTTTTAAGATTAGTTTGGACGTCCATAATATTTGTAAAAACTATTTTTGTCAGCCTAATTTACTAAATCTAGTTAACATGTCAACAAAGTTTTGTAAAGATAGTTCTTAGAATAGACAAGAATTTCACATTTAGCAGAAATGGTATTTAATTTGGAATAAGGAAGTATATTACTTCCGCTTATACCGGAAGTAATAAAAAATTATTCCCACTATTATCCGTAATTTAGTCGTTTCTTCCGCATATCTCTAATTGTAACGAAGATAGCACATTGAAACAATGCCACTGAAATACTCTGTATATATATATATATATATATATATATATATATATATATATATATACAGTGTGTTCCCTAATGGTGTTGACAAAAAGAAAAACTTTCATATTTTTGAGTTTTCAAAAAAAAAATGATTATTCTTTATAAAAAGTTCCTCTTTTACTTAAATTACTAAAGTAAAGATTTAATTGTTAGATTTCTATACAGGGTTGCTGAAAATTTAAAAAATGTGAAAAATAACCAAAAGTAAAATATTTTAATTTTTCGAAATTCATAGAAAAATGTTAAAGAAAAGTTGTTTCTAATTAAAAGTTTAAGTTAAATGTAAAAAGTTAACAAAAAGTTTATTAAAATTAATTCAAATTATTATTTTAAAGTTTATTCATAAAATTTAATTAACAATTTTCTATTATTTAAAATTTTCACATTTTTATTCTATACTTGTACCTGTTTTGAGATTTTTCATGGAAGAGTTCAATAGCAAATTAATACGATATATTTCCAGTTCCACAACATTGTATTAAATGAACATGCTCATCCTTAATTAGTCTTTTTTTTTAAATATCAACTCAAATCAAAATATTGATTGACGTAAACTGTTACCGTTGATATTGTAAATCATAATATCAATGTAATGGAACTGGAAATGAATCGTATTAATTGGCAATTATCAATTATTTATTTTTACATTTTACATTTAAACTGAGCTTGTAATTCCAGTCAATTTTTCGTTAAAATATTTTTATGGATATCAAAAAATTAAGGTACTTTACTCTTAGTACTTTTTTTTTTATTTTTTAAATTCTTGACAACCCTGCATAAAAATCTGGCAATTCACAATCTTTGGTTTGTTAATTTGCGTAAAAGCAGAAGTTTTTATGAAGAATGACTTTTTTTCGAAAACCTAAAAAGAAAAAAGTTTTTCCTTTCGTCAATTCCATCTGAAGACACACTCTATATAAATATATCAATATATCAATTTTAGAATATTTACCATGTAATTTTATGCGTTATAATAATATATGTAAGTGCATTTCCAATTAAGGACCATCAGTCTGTTGTGAGCGTAGCATTAATAACAATAAAAGAAAACTAAAATAAAATTTAAAGCGACTATTTAGCAAAACTTTAAATAAGTCAAGAGCAAAATAAGCATTTAGTTAAGAAGAGTGTAAAATAAGATAATTTATATTTCAACAACAATAAACAAAAACAACACGCTTCTTAACCAGAGATGGCGCTCTATAAATGCAGCTTTTGATTTAGATTCATTCAAAGAATGGTGCACCGTTTTTGGATTCGTCTAAGGGCCGCTACGCACTCACTTGTTAGTTCATCTTCGTCTTCGGCTTCCGCTTCCCTGGCCAACTCTTCAGGTGTCTTTTTCTTTCGCATCAATGGATTCGGCTCTTCTTGAATTGGATCCACTACTTCTTCTTTTTTCTTTATGTTATACTGCAACAAGCAAAAATGTCATAAATATTTTATTGAACACACGTCTTCAAATCAATTTCTCCTTCATCTTCAGTCGTTGATATCCCTCAAAGGGAGTCAACCTGACTCCGTTAGGGAGTCGCTATAAATTAACGGACTCCCTACTAGAGTCAATTTGACCCCGATTAAGATCTTCTTCTTGTAAAGCGTCATTTTATAATCTGGAAAAATTTATTCGAAACATAAAACTGAATATTATTTAACATTAAATTATACAATGTCCGAGGCTTAAAGTATCGTTCTCGTCAGAGTGGGTCAAGCGAGAACACACGTGATTAACTTCTACTACCCCTGTGCCAGTTCTGATAATTCGTCCTGCTTTCATGATGATAACGGACGAAAAAAATTGCCCTGCACATGACACTACTGACTTTGATGTATGAATTCGTCGACAATATCAATGCAATGGATTTTTTCTCCCTTTTTTTTTTTAGAGTAAATAAATGGAAAAGGAAACGCGTCCCTAATCATTGCCCGTCGTTTTTCCTCTGTTAAGGCCTTCAAAATCCTTTAAATTAATTAATTGAAGCTCTTAAATTAAAGAGCCCATATAAAAAAGTCTGGTCCCTTCAAATAAAACGTTTCGGAACGGGCGTAAGTGTAAAAAACGACGAAAAAGAAAGTATAAAAATATCCTTTGAAAAGAAGCGGAATTAAACGAACTTTTTCCAACCATGAACGGCGTTTCGTAAAACGAATTACGTAATTCCGAACGAAATATTAAACGTGCGAGATGAATTGTAGAAAAAGCACGACCAGGACAAGTGGTTCCTTTCTCAAGGAGTCGGCCCCCATGCCGTATAAATCATGCACACGATGCAGTTTTTCAGCTTTTGAGAACAGGAAAAAGGCGGTCTCTTTTAAGACTTTTTAAGCACTACCATGTAGTCAACATAGTTTTTCACAGATTTTTCTTTCCTTTACAGTTGAGTTTTTTGCTTAAGAAGAATTGAATAAATTTATTGTTTTCTCTTATTGACATATAAATGTTTTTAATTAAGAAGGGATAATAACATGTTTTGCTCAAATGTTGCATTGTATATTATGCCAGTCACACATGACGCCTACAATTCTCCCCTTTCTCTCATTTTTATATTTATACAGGTTGGGGAATAATAAAGGGAAAAGTTTATTTCGTTACTAACCTTATTTTAGAAATAATTTTCCTCTACGGTAACTAACGAATTATAAATGTTTTTTTTTCTGGACGATATAATATTAGATGGAGGAGACACCTTCTACGGAGTCCAATTTGATTCTACTAATTGTGCTAAAGATGCTGAGTGTATTAAAACTTTCCAACTCTGTTATTGGACGTGTTGATGCAGCAGTGAAAGCTGTCAATCCATTTGTAGCCTATAGTCTAGAAAATAGCTTATTTAAATCGTATTCATTGCTGACGTTACATGATGTTGTCTTAGTTAGTTGCTGGAACCAAATTCCTTTCCGAAAAAATGAATAAAAGATAATTGTATTGGAAAATAGTGAAAGAAATAAAAAGTTCATAAAAATAAAAATCAACAAATGTGTGTCACAGCCAAATCTATTATGAAGCCGTATAATTACTTTGAGTCTCTTAAATAAATTAATATTTCGTGCTTCTTTATATAAAAAATGAGATTCCTCGTTATCTAGCTATTCTATCACAATATATCCGCATATGGATTGATACCATCGGAGCTTCATATGGATAATAATAAAAGAGAACCACGCAATCCTTTGTTAAGGGGTCAAATGGCTTTCAAGACTCGAATGAAGGTTTTTCAATAGGATCGCTTCGATAAACTTTTAGCGCACAAACGAGGACCGGTTTCCATGTTTTTCCTCTTTTGCGGTATTGTGTGAAGACAGACGAAATTCTCGAAATTTGCCTGACAGTATTTAATAAACGTATCAAGGGTCGACCCTTTTGTTTATCTCCTGGAACTAAGCAAATATTTATAAAGGAGTTTAATTGCAAAATAAATATCACTTTGTTGCGGATCGTATGAAACCGAAATTTGTTTTCTGGAGGGTTCTGAAATTGGGAAAGTTAAGCAAGTTTTAAGTATCGTTGCGCAATGAGTTATCGTTTAACAAGGTTGTTTATTGGATAATTAAGGCAGTCTTATCCAAAGTCTGGAGTGTCTTTTTTCGATTTATCTCGGTCATTAAGATTAGAAAATTATGAATTATGGATATAATAAGACAGCTAGCGCGTCATGGTAATAAAATTTGAATAATTTAGCGATTCTCTTTGTTCCTGCGATGTTAATAACATAGCATTGAACGTTATAGTTCCTTCTTGAATTTCAACCGAATGAGTGGGAGATTGAAAGAAAAAAAAATGTGTTTCAATGTCGCATTGAGTAAACGAGCGCGGGGTCTTAACGAAATTACCAACACTTTTCCCGAAAAGGTTCTTCGCTAAAATAGCTCCGGGGGCCCATAAATTTCCTTTTTGTGACATGCACAAGTTGCCAAAAGCGGGGTTGCAATAAATTCTCAACCGCGGGCCCTGTTTTTACGAATATACTTACACACATTTTAAAATTATGGGGAATTGATAAGAAAAATGCGACCAACATTTCGATTCCGTTCTGGAAATGATCTTTCAAGGAAAAACGATTTTGTCACATTGGGTTATATTAAATTGCCCGCCCGAAATGTAACCGAGCGACTTAATCCTTTCGAAAGGAAATATGTATAAGCGAGTCTGGGGGGCATTGTAAACTTTCGTTCTAAAATACCGTTTTCCTTCTGTCAGATGGCAGTCGACTGGACGATTTTAATTGTTTTGCCACTATGAAAGCAACTAAGCGAGAATATTTCAACACCGATGTTTATTCGTTTTATACCATGCATATGAAGATGAACAATAAAAAACCAAAAAGAAAAACATACAAAGAAAAAAATATTAATAAAAAACATTCAAGCGTCCTCTGAGAATTATAAAAATTAGGTCAGTTTGCCCGAAAGTAAATAATAATTTAAGTAATACATATTTTTATGTTTAAGACACACTATTTACTATAATATTGGATTAAAGAAGACCATTAAGTTTTCTTTATATAATGACTAAACTTTTTTATACGTCACGATCGTGCAAACTAGTTATTTCTCAAAAACACGCAAATATAAGTGGAGTTTTGATTGATTTTTTTACATTTAAAACTATCTGGAAACATACCCTTGCACGTTTACGTTCAAAGAAGTTTGTCTCATAACTGGTTTGATTATAACATTTGGCTTATTTATAGTTTTTTATAAATTATGACGTAACTGCTATTTTTATAAAGACACGTTTGTTTCAACACGCAAGCTTTTCGTGTTCGTACACTTAAAATTTCACAAATGATTGGCTGATTTACATGAAGTCTAGCATTTAGTTTAGTTTATTATTCGTGGCCATTCTGAATATTAAAAATTACTATACTTTTTTTCCGGTTCTGTATATTATTAAAAATTAATATTAAAATTTGAAATGTTGTACCTTATCCCTGATTTCTTGTCTCATTTTTTCACGTTCCTCCTCCATTTTACGGTGTTTCTCTTTGCGTCTTTCCTCCGCCTCACGGATTGCTTCCAATCGTTCCCGTTCGGCCTCCTCCTCTTTCTCTTTGTCATCGCCATCGTCATTATCACCTCCGACGGCACCTGCAAATCAAATAAAACAGTTCCTCGTAATATTCTACTAATAAATATTTAGTTTCTCATGGACTTTCCGAGAACCGTTGATAACTTCTTTTCTATTTTTTTTCCTCAATTACTCTGGAGCACGAAAAAGCGGGGCCGTAAATACGAATGGACCCATAATCTCTATATCGAGATGGGGGGTCATAAATTGAAACAGGGCACCTTCTCGCACACGTGTCTTTCCTTATTTATTTTACGTGGTTCGTCACTTTTTGTGCATTTGGCTGGAGGGTAATTTTGTTAAATTGATTTCTAAGAGCTTCTTCTTGCGGGTAAAATTACTTTTCAAATATCAGTTTTTCGTTTAGTACTCGAGGGATTTTTATAGTAAATTTGCATTTTTCTAATTCAGTAATGGATTTGGGGAAATCTTAATATTCATATTAAAATTAAAAGGTCCTGGCAGGTTTTCTCTATTTGAAAATTTGATTTCTAGACTTTTATAGACTACTAATGTAATTTTAAATAAAAATTCTAAATTTTTCTGTGTTGGATGATTTAAAAAGAATTTGTGGAAAATAAACAGAAAAGGGTGCATTCTATGTGTATGTCATGGACGATAAAAATCGTTCATTTTTAGTTCAAATTCTTCGCATTTTTATTCATACTCATTACCAATTACTATATTTATTTATAATGCTACTTCCCTTTTCTTAAGAAAGACTACTTTTGAAGTCCATTAAATCTTAAATTTTGCGATTCCGAATTTTTTTGACACCGAATACATGTCACTTTAAGAACGTAGATTTCTAAACTAATCGGAAAATTTATGGGTATTTAACCTAGGAAATCCGATAAAGCTCAACTTTTCAGTACGGCTAAAACCCGGACGCCGGATTCGATTCAGAATTGCCGAATGACCCAGTTGGATCAAACAAAGAGATTGCCAGTTTTCGGCATAACTCCGGAACAATCGACGCCGATTTATCGTTATTCCGGAATTTATTTTTTTCCAATTAGTAATTGGCATAACTCCAAACTTAAAATTGGGCTAAAAATTAGCAATCAAATAAAGCTCGCTTAATCGAAAATGGAGCGATCGGGTTCTATTTTGGTAGTTGCTGGAACTGATGTCTTTTTTCTCTCTATTCGTGTGTGTGTGTGTTTATCTGGAGAAAGTTTACGCGCTAGAAATAAAAATAAAACATCACAAGCTGAAACAAGTTTTGTCGTTTTGCAACTTTTCTTCTTGTTCGAGAAAATGTAATACCGCACCCGATAAAACTTTTGTGCTCCAGCATTTTTACGAAGACTTTAAATTTACTTTTTTTCTAGTAAAAGTAGAAAAAGATTTATTACGATACCAACTAAATTAGATTATAACATCGAAATTTATCTCTACCAACTTATCTTAGGGTGTGCTTTGTGTCCAATTAAGAATTTAAGGTACAAGAGAGGATGGGGTAATTTCCGGCTTAAGACGGAAAACTAACGCTATATGGGTAGTCAAATGTAGTTCAATACATTCGCTTCAACGATTTTCCATAGTTTTACGCTATCCTTATAAGCCGATTCCTGCAGCTGTTCGAAATATTTACTTGTTTCTAACATATTTAGGCATAAACTTCAGTTAGAAAGCGCCAACTCAGACGTGTTAAGTCTTTGGACTAAATATTTCTTTAATACGTATAATAGTGAGACAATATTTTTCAGCTGAAGGAAACTTTTTCGCCTTCTTCGGAGGCACTTCGTCTTCAGTCATTGTATATTGCTTGGCTGAATGTATTCTTTTTTTTTTTGAGAAAAGTGGCGAAACTTTTGAAGCTTCTCTGAAATAATCTCTATATTTACGCGCCGCTATGTTGCCTTTGTATATATAATTGTATAGAAATTGTTATACATGTTGGTGCTTAATTACAGCCCTAAATCATTTTTGTAATTCTGAGAAATGTTTTAATTTTACAGCGTTATAATTTTATTTCTAAGAAAGAAAATAAATAAACTCTTAAATATAACAAAAAATATTAACAAACTGGGATAATTACTTGTTATATTATTAAACAAAAACTACTTTTAGTTTTTTAAAAAAGTTGCTTTGTTACATAAAACATTTTCTGTGTCGTTTCGAACAGTTGAAATGGCTTGTTTACGACCTTCAGTAGTTGCATGTTACCGATTATTTTTATTTACTCTGCGAACAAGTATACCCTAAAGATTCTCTATAGGACTTAAGCCCGGCGAACATAAAGGCCATTCGATAACTCTTATTTCATTATTTACATATTAACTAACCCGATATATATGAATTCGAGTAATATCGTGTTGAAAAATTCACGGATTTTATAAATTATCATCTTTTCTGAGGTCTCTTTCGTATGAATTGCATTTATCTAGTTCATCTAAATGTTGTCCCAAACCGTCTTTATAATATCGAAAAGCCAGTAGACGACTTTTTAGAAATAATATACGACGTGGCAACTAAAAACTATCAGTTTGGGTTTACACTAAACATACAATATAGTACAGTAAATACACCGGGTAATACAGAGGATTTTAGAAGTGAAAAAACAGGAGCTACCGCTGCAGGACATTTCGGGACGTTCAACAAGCCTTCGATCGTGTATGGAATAACCTTCTACGGAAAAAGGGCTTACATATAGTAGAACAGAACCTTCTAATTGTAAGTGAAATACAATTTTTAATAAAAAATTCATCTACAAATCATTATCAAGCCAATTTGGACATATGGTATTCAACTGTGGAGTTCTGTCGATAGCTCAAATATTGAAACATTACAACGTTTCCAATCAAAAGTGCTACGTTCCATAGTCAACGTTCTCTGGTTCGTCAGAAACGCAACTCTCCATTCCAACCTCCACATACAGATACTTTAGCAAACTAGATATTCACGTTAATTCTATAGTAACGAACTAATTGGTGATTGATCCGATGTCAGACTTCGTTGCCTTAGACCAAAGGATCTACTAAATCGATTCAATCAATACCTAGAGTAATAGTTCCAATTATACATATCAAATGTACAATATACATATAGCACATATACATATTACTTAGAAATAGGCATATTATAGATACATATCAGTACCAGAGAGGTAAACTGTCCTAATTTCTCTTTTACTCGATATGGAGTTAACAATACAGTAGAGCATCGCTTATCGGAACTAATTAGGACCAAGAGTAGTGCGGATAATCGATCTGATGTAAAAATAAGAAAAAACAAGTACATAGTATATGTATACTATATACATTTATGTATTTAATTGTTCACATAATTTATTTTGCCTTATTTGTTTAATTAAAATCCTAATCTAACATAACTATTTTGAAAAGTAATCATTAAGCTTCTTTTGAACTATTTAACGATACTAAGCATGAAAAATCACACCTGTACTGTTCGAAAACCAGTCTGTTTTTGTTAGTTTTCACGAGTATTTTTATTACTTAAAAAAAAGGAAACATTATGTATATGAATTATCGTTGGCGGATACTATACGTTCGGATAAGCGACGTTCCGGTTAATCGACGTTCGAATAATCGACGCTCTACTGTATATCTAAACTGCACTCTTTTTAATTTTCTATTATGATAAAAATTGGTAAGCCACCAGTTGCTATATTTTTAATTTTGACAATGTAGTATCTAATGTAAGTAAAATGGCATTGACACTTGTATTGATTTCTACTGAAAATTTCTATATATTTATGGACATACGACAGTTTACCTCTCTGATATTGAGATTATTAATATAACAAAAAAACTATCTGGTTCATTAATTCGGATTTCCTTCTATTCGAATGAACAATAGTGATTACAATCAAGTTTTGGAACTTCATTTGTTACCGTATTTGCAAGATAATTGGCAAAATCAGTTAACCTTTCAGCGGGATAAAGCTCGAATTTATCTAAGGGTTGGTTAGAAGAACATGAACTAAGAGTTATGAGATAGCCTTTATCTTCTTCAAATCTAAATCCTATGGAGAATATTTGAAGTATACTTATTGGCATCGTATATGCAGATAATCCGAAATATGCAACCATCGAAGGTCTTACAAAAGCCATTTTATATGTTTTGCAACAACAGAGAAAATGAAGTTTTAGAAAGTTTGACAAAACAACTTTTTTAAGTTATTTATAGTAATGGTAGAACCACACGCAATTAGACTTTATTTCTTATTTTGTTGGATTAAAGTTTATGTTTAAGAGTTTTTGAGTAAATAAAAGAATAACATGCTTGTGATACTATTATTGTGAACCATTGAAAATTTGCTTTTCTTTAATAAATTAATTAGTAATTGAAGACCCTAATTGATTAGGGTGTTATGTAACAATAATATAATTCTCTCGAAATAAAATATTTACATTTTTTATAAGAAATTTTATGGGTGCTCATTAAAAAACACATAATATACATAACTTATGGTATTATGCGTGAGCTTTATGTAAAATACTGCAACGAAATTATTTTTCTTTCTTTTAATAAAAAAAAAATCTATCCGAATGTGTATAGCACCTTTATCTACCGGGTATTTTAGAAAAATTAAAAAAATGATACATATATTCCAATAAATAGTTCGATATAAATATTTTATTAAACAAATAAACATTTAAAGGGGTACAAACTATAAATATATAGAAACACTTAAAATTAATATACTTTTAATGATAAAAAGATCAAAGTAATTTCTGTACGTTTAGTGGAAAAAATAAATCAATAAAATGTCTCTTATGGCTCTTACCCATAATATATAGGTATATTTCTTATAAAACATACCTATTAGATAGAAGGTTTCTCTTAATAAATTGACATAACACTTTTATCCACATAAAAAATTAAATGAAATTCAACACAGCACCTACAACAGTTTTCGAACAAGAGATGTAGTCAAAAGTTAAATAAAATGGAACTTGTGGACGATTAAATATTGAAACACGAATTCAATCCTAACAAAAAAGCAAATTTTGAAAAAACGTTCCATAACAACACCTTTATTAACTAGAGACTTCAATTGTTTAATTTTGTTTTATTTGTTAATTTCCTTTTTTATCTATAAAATTATAACACTTATGTAAGGTATTATTTGTTAGAATTAAAAAATATTAAAGAGTTATGCACAACAATTTACCAAAATATTAAAATCATTGATTCAAAATGTTTTCAACAAGACCTATGGTAAAATGGATTTTGAATAGATAGACATTTGTTGTGCCATTTTACGTTGTATTTTAGGTTATTTGTTAAAATTATATTCTTCAAAAACATCACTTTAATTTGTATTAACAGTTCCGGAGTTTAGCTTTGTTCATTTATTCAACATATTTCGCTTATCGATAAAGAATTAAATTTATTTTGATAACAGAGAAGTTAAAATGATTAAGCAATAATCAATACATGTATGAAATCGAATAAAAAATTTTATGGACGCAAAAGGACTTTTGGAAAAGCTATTTCAAAATAAAAATTATAAACAACTTTAATCCAGTTGTAGAAATTGATTATTGTATTAATGATTTCATGAATTAGACAAGAAATAATAGATCACATATGTAAAATAGTTGATGTCTGCAACTAAATCGAACGAGAGTGAAAACAAAAGCTAAATTAGGAATAGTAGAACATATAGAGAATAGATCGAAAAATGTGTATTGCTGTAAAGTGAAACTGTTTTGACCATGACCCAACCCAAGCGCTAATATAAACATTTCCAAGTAATTTCCATTAAAATAGAATCCTCTTGAGCCTACTAGAAGGTCAATTGGATTCTGATAAACAGTGGCATATTCAATTTGCTTATCAAAAGGGAAATTTCGAGATCGTCTATATATAACTTGGACTTCAATGACATTATGGCTGATTTATTACCAACAGTACAAATGAAAAATCTTTTTAATATCCTTGTCTTGTAATTTATCAAAAAAAAAGTCACGTATTTTATCGAGAACGCTTAAATTGGTTTCAGACAAACATAGATATAAAAGTTCTTATTTGATTTCCAATACCTTTGAATTATTATCTACGCAAACAATAGCTGGGCTTGAATCGAATCCCGGAAATTTCACTCAAATCCCGGCCGTCTGGAACGAGCTGTCAATAGCAGGATAATGCAGTAGTAAAGTGATACGAGATGCGTCAGGTAAAAATTGATAAGAATTGAGAAATGGAATTACCTATCTATATTTCATGACAACAAAAATAACATATCTAAAGCTGTCCGATTTAATCAAGAATATGGAACACTAGTTCGAATTAATTTTGTGTATGATCGACATCCGAGTACATCTTACTTCAATCCGAATGGTAAACATCAATAAAAATTTAAGTAGGGCTGGGTCGTACGTTATTAAAACGTCTACTCAGTGGCGTGATAAAGTGAAATTACAGGATTTACGATCTGAAAATAAACCGGCTTTTAGTAAATAGTCTGTTAACGTTGTTAATGAACATTTTCGATACAAGTTTAATCCACTGTGAGTGGACATGCGAGAGAAACAAAATACAATACAATTGAAAATTTCCAACATAACAATTATTGATTCAATAGGAGACTATTATTTAAATTTTTTATTTTAATTTCAAACTGTTTTTCATAAATTTACCACAGAATGTTTATTGTAAACTATTCTAAATTAGCCTAAAAAATAAATAAATAAATATATTTTAAATAAAAATAGTGAGAAATAGTAAAATAAAATTTATATTTTAGAGAAAAATATACTATATTCGAAACAAATTGTGTTTATTATTTGCGGATTCTCATTGTCCATTTGTCTCATTGCTTGATCACTTGGAAGTTCTGACTGGACTGACTTGATATGTTCAAGAATTGTAAATAATGTGAAGAAATGGTGTGAGCATATAAGGACAAGTGTTTGAAATATCCAAATACGATAAGGGTGTTTCTATCAGAAAAAAAAACAACACTTGCCCTTGTTTGCACTTAGGGGTCATCATTTGATTAAAAATTATTATATAGTATCTAAAGAGAAAACATACATACACCCATTAAAATTTCATGTTTCTAAAACCGTTCCCAACACTTTTGCATATTCGCACGTTCCAAATCCCTTTCACACGATAGTTATCTGATCCATTGCAAACCTATAAACTTTGGACGGTGATAAACGTCATGGAAAGTGGCCATAATGGTGACCCGTCGTAATTTCCGATTATTAACCTTGTTTTAGTTGGCGGCCAAGTTAAGGAAATCGCATTTATCCATGACAAAAGCACGGGTCCGACTACTCGTTTTGAGTGACTCGACTATTAGTATAATCGCTACCCCATTTCAGGGGCGGACCAATGTTGTCATGGTCCACCGTGTAATTTATCCAAGAACAATGCAAAGCCTGAACGCTTTTGTAAACAAAAATTCTCTTCTTTTGTCCATGTGAAATAATGAAATGACAGGGATTTCCAAACATTCTTGTCTTTGCAACATTTAAAAATAATAGCGCCATTTCTAAAGTTTTTTAAAAATTGAGAAAAACCTTCTTTTTCTACGATTTTGTCGATAATACTGATGACGAAGTAGGTAATTGTTCAATTTCTGAAAGCAGCTTTCCAGGCCGTTGCATATTTTATACGACAATAACCTGGCTTTTAAAGCTTAAGGTTCTTGTGCCAGCTGAGTAAAATCGATTGTCTCGAGTTAAATTAAGGCCTAAAAGTCAGCATTTAGGTTAAAATATGGGCTTGATTTTCCATTTGAATCTTGGAACAATTTCGAGCGCACTGAGAAAATTTATATTACACTAAATGAAAACCCCAAATAGGACATTATGAAAATGTATATTCAAATTATTCCTGAAGAACGAGACTGAATAGTTAAAAAAAAAACTGGACAGTTATATTTTTTTGTTGTAGGTACATACCAATTTATAAAAAAAATTGCTGTTTTTACAACACAGATTTATTTAGTACATTTATTTTATACACTTTAATAAAAATTCAGATAAAATGTGAATTTATTCCTTTGTTTTTACAACAAATTCAAGATCAGTTTAGTAGTTTTTTGTTTTATTTTTTTGAGGAGACAATATTCGGCATTGAAAACAATGTTTGATATACTATTTTCATTTTTGCCTCCTTATTTTGTGGATTATTACAATTTATTAATGGATTTTAAGAAAAATGCATTTTAAGGAAGTTATTTAGGAAAAGTACAATAAAACTGTATCAATTTGCATTGCATTACAAATAAAAAAGGAAAAAGTAAATATTATTTGAGAAAACCTTAAGAATTCAAGTATCCTAGTTCTTTTTTTTTTTGTTCTTCAGTGTATTTTTGATAGATTCAAATATTTGTAGTGAAAATAGTCATGTTTAATATTATCCTAGGGTAAATGTCGCTGCAAATATAGACAAAAAGTAATAACCATCCGAAGAATAGAGAGCGAAAAAGAATGAGACTCGGATTTCCAGTGATTTATCTAGGCGGGATGCATCCAGATCTGGAATGCAGACGAATAAAAATTTACAGTTAAAGTCGTTTCGTTTGGGAGATTGCGAATGCCGTGCTTAAGAAAATCCACATAATGGTGACATAAAAATGTTTCGGAGAAAATGTCCTTTAGTTTTCCAGTTTTATCATCCGAATCTGTATGGTTTGCATGTAACATGTACAATTAATTTTCCAAGAATGCTTCCATGACACGTCGGATTTGAACTGATACCCTCCTACCACGGATGCTTCATCGCCAAATTCAATAGGATAATAAATGTCGACATCCTGTTTTCCTTCAGGAAATCCCCTGCAGCAGCTTTGCGGTAATTTATTTGAAAGTTCTAATCGTAATTTTTGGGGGGATACACTCGAATTCGACTTTCACTAATGAATTATTAAATTATATCTGAATCTTTTGTTAAAGATAATTACCATTTATCACAATGAAGTGTTAATTAAGGCCTTTCGTCAAGTATATTTAATTATTGTTCAACTTTGACTTCAGTTTAAATCAAATATTAACTTTGTTTATCAAAAGCTATTATAAATGGATTCTTAAAAATAGTTTTAATAGAAGTGCCCTTCTCCAATTTTCATGTTGTCAGCTATTCCACCTTCGCTTCAAACTGATAAAATAGTTCTAGTTCATGAAAGCATACACTATCCTAATTAAGATGACTTGAAGTATACGTAATTTATTACTAGATCTAGATGAATCTCTAATGGCTGGAAATTCAATGGGGCTTCTCTTGTTACTTTAGAGCATCTTCTAGTGCCTTATTCCCTTTTCCAAAAATTTCTGCCATCAGTAATTATTTTATGGACTGAATAGTGTACAAAAGCTTTGAGCTTTATTGATTTTTACAAACGTACTGTTAATAAAAGAAGACCTAAAACGAATAAGGCCACGATTTAGATAAAGGCCAGTAATATCGATTCGTCGAACATAAATTCAACGATCATCTGTAGAGCGGTTTTGGCTGTTGGCCAAACAGAACAAGCAGCCTTGTTCGTTTTTTTCATTTTATATATCTTGGTCACGTTGAGGACCTCCAACTTCGAATGCATTATATTAAACATGTATATAATATATAGTATATACTATATTCTATATATATATTTCTTTTTTAATAAATCCAATATAGAAAGCAATAGACTGGCGTGTTCACTTTTATTGGAAATTGACCGTTCAAATGCGAACTTTATTCAATTATTTAACTTTATTGGGAGTTCGATTAGTTCAAGCCAGACTTTTCAATTGTTGCGTTAAAAAGAAATCTCCGCCCCACTGCAAGTAAATTAGATTCGAGACACTTATGCAATCCGAGAAAGACACTAACTCGTTTCCGACCAGTACAATAGAATAGATGGATTTTATCAGTAACCCATCTGTGGTAAAAAATTTAGATACAATTGCAAAGCGAATTTGGCGAAGGCCGCTTTGTACTACACTCTTTCATGCGGTTTGAAGCTCGATTAAATTATTTGAAATACGCTTCGATTGAAACACATGGGGTACAAACTGGATTTTTTTCGGGCGAGAGCCCTCATGCAAAGCAACTTTTTGCCAATGAACGATCGAAACTTAATTAAAATTGAATTATATGGTGAAGTTCTTCAAATAACATCAAACTTAATTAATGGAAAATTCGCTGCCGGCTCGTATTAAAATTACAGTGTTTTACTATACAGGATGGCTCTATTTTAAATAGAAACGATCATAGAAATTTTAATTTTTTTCCGATTTTCGCAAAGTGCAAGCAAATATTCAGAAAATCTTTGTTTTTAGAACGTTTCCTGTGGATTTGGATTGGATTTGGTTTGTAGTTGTCAAATCAATTTAAATATGTAGAGTAGAAAGCAAGCAAATATTCACATTTGATGGTAAATGGACCCGGTAACTTTTGAAGCAATAAAAAGTATTAAATGCATGGTAGGTATTTTATGATCAATCATCATCTGGTTAAGTTACGCGTAAAATAATAATCGATTCGATTAAAACGTTTGATTAGATTACAATATTCTTTTAATGTTTCATCAATATTTATATGGGGTGATCGGAAGTTAAAGGCCATTAATTTTATGCCGTCATGCATTGTTAATAGATCCGCCCTGTCATTTCCACGTGGTTTTTTCAAATATATATTATGCAGCCCTCGTTTTGACCCAATTAATCTATACTAGCATGCATGCTTTTTTTTTCGCCAGCAAATGTAATTATTTGTGCAAAAATACTCCTTGAATGTGTAATACGGCCAATAAACTGTCAAGTTTTTATGGATTTTTTCACGTGATCAAGCTACAGTTTAATAATTTTCAAGTCTTTCAGTAAAAAGACTTTCAAGGAAAATAAAAATATCATATAAGAATTCGATGGATCGTGATTCCGATACGGGAGCGAACTGTAAAGCTCACATTTTTAATATCATCACCTTTCCAAGTCGTAATAAAAGAAGCGATAGAGGAAGAGGGTCGGAAAATGGAAAACTGAAATTGATTTATGACATAGTAGTTTTCTTCAGGTGAGGTTTCTTATCCTTGCGATGGCATCGAAAATTAACCATCATCATCACCGTAAAACCAAATATGTAGTAAAAAAAATCATTCATTGTGCTCCAACGTTCTCGTTCATTAATTTTATATGTGAAAAGTCAAATTTCATATATTCCCGCACGCCTGTCCATGGTTAATTTGTCAAGTGTCAGCCATAAGAATGGATTTGGATTATTAATGGAGGTGGACCTTGCCGAAAAAAATTTCGAGTACTACCACGTAATTGACCTTTTTTTTGTTCGTTCTTAGGCAACCCAATTTCAACGACCTCATTTTCCTTTCTTCATACATACATTTATATAATATAAAAAAATGTCGAGTCCTAATCGTTATATAAAACGAAACATTTACGTATATAGGGTGAATAATATATTGACAAACTTTATTTACGAGTAGAAGCGGAAATTGTTACCAGTCTTATACAGTATGAATAAGACTGGAAACAACAATATATGAATATTTTTGAATTTTCTTCAAGATAATTACTTACTCAATGGTGAAATATTTCATGAATTAATGACAAATTATTCCTAAAAGAAACATTAATTAATGAAAAAGCAAAATAGGACGCAAAAAGAGAAATAGAATTCTTGATGTAGATGTCAGTTGAAAAGCTTTAATAATTAAGAAAATAAAATATATAATGAACATTGAAACTGTGGCAATATTAATCATAGAAATTACTTACGTAATAACCTTTATAATTGAATTTTCTTCATCATTTGTTGTAATTACAACCAAAAAAAAAGATCATAATTCAACATAATTATTGCTAATTCTCATCGGCATTTTAATTAAAACACGAAAAATTAACAGAATCATAAAAATTAAGAAAGAAGAAGAAGAAGAAGAGAAAAGAAAAGAAATTAGGGCATTTTTATTAAAGGAAACGCTTACGTAAAAATCCATACAACAGTCCAATCACTTATCGTGACACACTGACGCACACCAAAAAATTTCAAACTTTTCTCTTCGAACTAGTTTTGAAAGCGCTTACCTAAAATGTTCATATCGCAATGGCGCACACTAGATGTCGGACTGGTCTCTAAGCGACGACAGTGTTTTGTTCCGCACTGCGTGTTACGTCACCACCGTTTCGTCCCCTTCCACTATGCCTTCTAGGCCGGTGCACGTGGGGGGACGAACTTTGCGGTGGAGATATACGTGTGCACCGGTAATGATAGCGTGAATTTCAAGGGCTTTGATCAACCTTGTATTTTTTTTGGCTAAATTAGAATTTGAAACATAACTGAAAAGCATATGATGCACATTTTTCTTAATTAATCGTAATAAGGTTAATTATTATGGAAATATTTTTAATCATTTTCCATTGGTCATGTCAAACGAATGGTATCAAAAGGAGGGCGAGCGGATCAATTTACTTTTCGGGGTCGGCTTAGGCTTTCCACGTCATAAATTACCCCCGATGTGGGTAAACGGGAATTTGCAGTCCAATGGTTAAACGAAGTGAAACAGGTCGGAGGTCAAAGCCGTTGCTCGACGTATTGGAATTTTCTACTCTGTGTAACAAACGAGTATTACCCAATACTAATTAAGGGAGCCTTGAATGAATTTCGTACAGGACCACGTTTCAAGAAAATGAAATAAAATTCAAGTTAAGAAAGTATTCATGTTTCTTAAACGACTTTAATAAAACCTTCTTATCGCTCTAACACTTCTTACTTTCGTTATGCAAAATAGAGCGTCGTTTTATTAGCGGTTTCGTGGCTTTATTAAAAACCTCTACAATTTCGCAGATTAACCTTTTGTGCTCTTTCCGATTAAATTTTGAACGAACATGAAAGTTTTAGAGAATTGCATGCTGAACGAATTTTCTTCTTATTTGTTACAGATATAATATTTTTTTCAGATTTTTTGTTTGCATATTACTCGAAATTCTACACTTTTAATATGACCTATAAAAATTATACTGGAAATTCCAGATTCTCTCTGGATAACATTGCATTATCCAAATTAGGAGTCCCGAGTGGAATTTCTTTTTTTTAATTATGTTTCTTGTAAAAGCTGATGTTCCATTTTCTATTACTGTTGATTTTATAGCAGTTTTGTTAGAAAGTTTCTAAAATGTAGGTGTGAAATGTTGGTATAATTATAACTGGTTTGGCTTCCAGAAATATTTAATCCCATAATCTAATCGTTCATGACGAACTCTTTTGTCGAGATTACTGCCAGAGGTCGTCGTAATTAAATCCCGAGCCTAATCTGGCCGGCCTCCTTCTCCTCAAGTTATGTAAATTAAAATGATTTACCCATCCTAGTCGCCCTTTTCCAACACCTGAGGCTAATTGTAACACCCTAATTCAATTCTACCCTTTCGCCTTCTAACTGGAACGACATATTTCATTCAAAATAATGCCAAGACAATTTTTTACACCGTCATGCCCAAAAATAAAAAAGTGGAAATTGATAAATGGAAGATTTGGAATTATTTGAAATTTTTTCCTTGATTAACATCATTTTTTTCCAGATACATCCAGAACATAAATATGGAAATATATTTTTTCTTTAAAGAAATAAAGCTATAAATTTCCCGTTCCAATTTCCATATCGACGAATAGAAGGTGAGTTGCTCTGTCGTTTTCCGTACTATTATTACTGTCCATTATAATTTTCTCCGTTTTGCAGTATTTCTATAATGATTAATGTGACCCTTTTAAGTAGTTTTATGGATGGACCAAACTTTTTTTCTATTCTGAACCTTAGCAAATTTATGGCAACGAGTGTTGTGATTAATCTTTCACTCCTATGGATCTTTGTCTTCAAGATATCACACTAACAATACCAGTTCCAAAGTTTTTTAGGGTTTTGGTGAAAATTCATTTAACACGGTTAGAAGTGAGACATTTTTTCGGTTAGCCCTAAAACTTTTCGTCATTTTTCACTAGAATTGGAGGTTAAATGGGGCTTGTCCCAGATTGCAATCTGCCACTGAAAGAATTTATCACCTTTGTCGAATTAAGAAAAGTTAAAGTACTCAAATTTGCTGATATTTTTTTAAACTAAGGTTCATAAAGTTCTAAAATTGAAGTTCATTTTAGAAATATATTATCCAGAGTGATTTAGAGTAAAGGGTGAAATGGAGCATATAAAAGATTAGAATTTAACAGGCATTTTCTATTGGAAGGATTTATCTCTTCCTTGTGCTCATTCGACAGAATTTCCTTTTCAAAAATTAGAAAGTTCATAGCCAGCGTTCATATAAAAAATTTAAAAAAAATAAAATTTTTAACTCGAAATATTAGAGGAACTCTTAACCTAAATCCATCGAAACTATTACTATGACATACATAATGACCTAACAGTTTTCCCAATTGTTCATTGCCTGAAAACTACAAAGACCTCTTTGAAGTTGTTCATCAAAGGATCCAAGTTTATCCTTAAAGTTACTTTAAATTCTTGTTGCTCGTTCGAAATTCTCAAGGCCCATTTGACAAAAAAATAGATGAAAATTTATAACTAAAAATAAGCTATATTAAAATATTCCGCGCAAAGTTGGAAAATGACAATAACTGAAAGGCGCTGTAATAGTCCGGAGGAGATTTAGAAAGCGTCCTTTGAGACCTATATTTTGTAGTTTAAATTACGGTTATTGTACTTGAGAAGAGTAATCCAAAAGGTCGAATAGCTAGACGTTATTTAAAGGAAGCAAGTATCAGTAAGAATTTCAATTAAAATAGATGTTCTAGTGGGAAAAACAATTCTCTAAGAAAACACTCTGGTTGTCGGATCTGTTACATTCATTATTCATCGTAAAATTTCCGTGTTTTGGGCCTGATTTAAATTTCAAAACGTTTCATTTCACGTGCTGTTTAAGAGTCCTCACTGATTTAGTGCACTGTTTCGGGGACATTATTATTCGGATCCCACGAAAGACTGAATTAAAAGTGGAAATTAGCACATTTAGCGGGATTTCTGTGAACAGGAAATAAACGATCGCGTCATTTTGACTAGAACGGAAATTTTCTTCGTCTTCGTTCTAGTTATGTGCAAGAGCAAACTCGAAACGCAAATGTTTGATTTTCTTTTACTCAAATTTATTTAGATGTAAGTAAGAATTTCATGGTGGGGAGAACGTCCAAATTGAAAATGCTAAAACGAGGAAGATTTCTGTCGTTAACACGATCTTGGCATTGTGATTCGAGTGGATCTCTTCCAAACCGAAACTATTTCAGTATCCAGTGCATGATTTTTAAAGCTGGAACACGATCTACCCTGAATTTGAATAAACTTCTTGTATCTGTAAGCGCTCGCGCTCTGTTTGGGTAATCTTAATGTATAATCGTCTTGGAATTGCAAATGCCATAATTTTATTATAATAAAGCCGTTTCTCGATTTTCCTCTATGGAAAATCAGAATTTATCTGTATGAACTCGAAGAATTAAATTGAGCAATTATAAGAAATAGTTGTAAAGATAATTTATAACGTGGAAAGCCCAATTCGATTTTAAAAATAAATTGATCGGTCCCCATCCAGCCACTTGAACACAAAAAATGGCCTATTATAAAGTATGAAAGCTCGTAAAAAGGAACAAATGCCGTTTGCTATACAGCAAACTTTAGATAAAACAATAACAAATGAAAATATACGAATTTTCTTTTGTTTGAACGTTAGAAAGGAAAGGTTAGACATCATTCGGACCGGAACACACATAAAATAGTAAATTTATCGAGGTGGAAAACTAATAAAACCGCATTAAAAGCGCCAATAACAATATCCAAGGCCAGTATCCCGTTTGATCCTTTTTCCATTATGACTCTAAACTTGTATATCGGACCACGAGAGATTTTCTACGTAAACTGAATTATTCATAGGCTTAAGGAAAAATCAAATTATTCGGAAAACATGCTTCTTGTGCGCTCTCTGTTTACAATCAGGCCCCCCGAGGGTTTTTCGTTAACAATGCCGATATAAAATTAAAGTTAACTTTTTTTTTCTCTTAGTGTTTCGCATAAAGCAAAAATAAACTTCAAGCGACACGAGGGAATATTTTATACTTGCAAATGCCCAGTGTTAGTTTCCGTGTTCTCTGGCTTTTATCCTTCCTCTAACTATCATGTTTTCCCCGGTGATTAATTAATTTTAATTTGATTAATTGCTCCGCCCATGCTCACTATTACACTCTCGGTTATGACACTCCGGGATCATATCCTTGGTTATTTTGAATAAACCAATTACGCAATGGATAATTAAATTTTCGATTTTATATTAAGCGATTTCGGGCGTCCAGAAAAGCGGTTTAATATACCATTGAAATGTTGTTTAGATTTGTTGATTTTGGTTGGGTCGTAATTAGTTATTGGGCTAATTAACATAAAATCGATTGAAAAGGCTCATTGTGTTATTTGATAGTGGAATCTATTCAAATTGGGAGCTAAACATGGAGGTGAAAAATAGTAGGACATTATAAAGAAATATACAGACTACATAGAAACTAGAAACCAACAAAATGCAACGTTAAAAGTGAGAGATATTAAAAGAAATAAAAAAAAAATGAGGAATATTACGTGTCTTCTTTATTCATCTTACAAGTGTCATTTCTGAGCCGACGAATCCATTGATTTTAGCTTTGGAAGCTTCTGCTTTGAAGAGATCATTCAATATACCTACATATGAATTATTATATCAGTTTTGCAGCCGTAATATGTCAATGTCAATATTTTCACGTCATGGAAATCCTATAGATCTGTCATATCATACACGAAATTAGCAAAGATATATTAGGCATTAGATGTCATACTAAATGACATGGGTGAAGTACAAAAATGTGAAGAATGAAGTAATGTTTTTTAATTTCAAGTTTATTGTTGTTTACAAACTAATTTTTGCATGAGCGAAGACCACTTTTACTTATTAATTTTTCAGTTTTCTCCAGGGATGATGTTCTGAACAAATTTAATATCTAAAGAAGGGAGATTAACAAGAAAATTCTAACACAAACAAACAAAATAACAGTAGAAGCAAATTATATCATGGGTCAATTCAACGTATTTTCGAAAACTTCCACTTGAAACACTAATAGAGTTCTCGATATCGAGAGTATTCGATCGATTCCAACATAATCAAATCGAAAAATTACGATTCGATTTTGAATTATTCACATTTTAAATTGACCGAAAACGATTTTCCGTTTGAGGTTTTGAGAGATTCATTGTGACCAGTCGAACTGTAATTCTGATGAATTGGAAATAGTTGGGACGAATAATAAATCTCCCAAATAAGTCCGGGTATGTAATGGAAATGTACAATAATTAGGACAGTTGTAGATTCATTTTAATCGGACTTAACAAATGGGATTTTCAGGACGGGCACGTGTGCGTTAGTTGAATTCGTATCAAAATTAACAAATAATAATCGTAGTTTTGGACATTTAAAAGTAAGTGGGACGCTATAATTACAATCATCTGTTTATTGTTAATTTTAACGATTCATGTCCTTATTTAATTAAAATCCAAAATCGCTATCCGTTCCTAATACGTGGGCTACTTCAAAAGTTTTCACTTTTATTGTTGACTAAACAAAACTCGTATGGTATTGGATGAAGAGACTTTAAGTGTTAGAACAGATCTGAAATGAAAAAACGATGATCTAGGTTTCCAAGAATTAAACGAATTGTCATGGGAGTTTAAAGTCTAAAAATAATGTTCATAAACTGTTTTATTCGTGTTCAAATGAGTTCAAACGAGGAGGCGGTCTTACATTTAAATCTGAAAACACTATGAAGAGAACCTTAACTTTTTGGATTAACGGTTTTTGTCTATAGAATACCAAAATGTCTACATAAAATATTGTAATAAATTTGTATATTCTACACATGAATAATTTAATTTCGAAAGATTATTTATTCATGTTTATGTTAGTATACAGGGTTGGTATTATAGTACGCTTAATTGCTTCAAAACACATTAAAGGGAAGTTAATCATACTGGTTCAGTAATTAAGTCAGAATTGATGGTTGTGGTAGTATGTTGCTTAGTTTATGTAATTACTACTTGTATCTAATAAATATGTGTATTAACTTATATTTCTGAAAATCGAGACTTTCCAGGAATTTTATTGAATGACAAGACGATGATGAATTGTTTTTATTTGATGGTTCCGAAACAGATGTTTTATTTTCTTTTTCCAAAGCCTTCTTTAAATCCCGTCAAGAATATAATATATTTATGATGAACATAAATATTAAGAGCGCAAAATTAAGAGCGTTGTTTCCCGTTTCAGCCTCAACACATCCTTATCTGAAAGTTAAAACACAACCGCAATAAAAAAGAACTTTCAGAATATGTGACACGTCACTTTATCTAGGGAACACTCCACCAGATTACCCACAGTTAAAATCCTTTTATCTTAATCCGTCACTGTCCTCGACTCAGTGCTCGTCTTCAAATTAACGCAATCGTCTACAAAAAAGACTGTTTATTTTTCGGCGCAATCAAAAAAAGGAAAAAACATTCGTAAATAAAAAAACCCTTAAATGGTATTTTTCTAACGGTTACGTGGGTACTGGCCTTTAGTCGGCGTCAGTCAGCTGTTTTGCTGTCGGCTGCCCGGCTGCCGTCAAAGCCAACCTTGGATCGATCCACGGTCGTGCACAAACAGTTTATTTTCGATGTTTCCACGCGAAGACAGCAATTTTTTGTAACAATTCCGTTTTGAAATAGATTGTCGTGAACGCCGTTCCGGAATTGGGGTAAGGAAAATTCGATTCTAGTTCTGAAAATATCTTATTGTCAGCAAAACTTAACCTCGATTTCGGGTTGGATTAGGAATGGGGCGGTCGGATCGATATAGCAGTATTTCGATTTCGATTCAGTTTCTTGATCGTCGGTGATCTCATGTATAATACATACAGAGCATTACGAATTTTTAATAAATTGCACATTCAAACGTTTCCCCCGACGTTTCTCAAGTTTCCAGTGGATACATAAGAACATTGGTTTTATAGGAAACTTTAACGAAATTACATTTTTTGAATTTTAGTTTACATTAGTCAGAAGAATAGAATGATACACACAGTTAGTCGTGACCTCACTTGACATATTTTTGATGAAAATAGAACTGAAATAAATGTTTTTATGACATTTAGATATAGATTTTCGTATTTGCATTTTCTTTTTTATTGCTTTTACAAAAAATGTTAACACTATTTTGTGCTTAGAAGGCCTTTATCGGATCTTCGCTTGATGCTTTTAGATTCATTTTTAACTTCAATCAATGGGCTGTGACGTTACACTAACCGTGTGCATTAACATTATCAAATACAGGGTGATTTTTTAAAAACTACCCATCCCAAAAATCTCGGAAAGTATTGAATTATAAAAAAATTCCAAAAACACGTCAACTGAGATGTCGAGGGGGAAACTTTTTGAGCTTATGTCCAATCCCCTATCTGCAACCCCCTGGGCAGGGAGTGGCTCACCCCTATAATTTTAAATGGCATGGCGGGTCGAGTGATACCTCATTTTAAAGGTATTTCAAAACTGAATTTAGAAATGTAATTAGATTTTAAATTTATCGATTCCTTTTTGAGAA
The DNA here is from genome assembly GCA_013372445.1 of Hypothenemus hampei. Classification (NCBI taxonomy): domain Eukaryota; kingdom Metazoa; phylum Arthropoda; class Insecta; order Coleoptera; family Curculionidae; genus Hypothenemus; species Hypothenemus hampei. The sequence continues at coordinate 1,177,642 of JABRWK010000009.1, read as the reverse complement.
AAAGAGCCTCAAAAAGTAAAAAATTACAAAATTAAATATTTTTTTCTGCAAAAACTATTAGGTTTCCGATACATGGTGTAAGGAACTTTTCTGTTGGAAATG
>JABRWK010000009.1:1066139-1163995 GCA_013372445.1 Hypothenemus hampei | reverse complement strand
TTATATAGTGCCATTCTTCCTTTTCAAAATGCATTGTCGATTTTTATTATATGATTTCTTTTCGCTGATATATTCAAGTTTGAAATTGTATAGTTACACGCATGTGCCGAGCTGCTTTTCATAAGCCACCTAATTAACCATACCTGGCAAATTCACATTTGTCATATATATCTGACAGTAAAAAAAAAACTTTACGAAACACGTAAGGATTCCTTATTATTATTATTATTTATTATTCAATGAGTGGGGACTTTTATCTAAAATAAAATGAAACAATGATATAATGAAATTATGCTATGGCAAAAGAAATACCTACAATTCAACTGAATGGCTTATATTGTCTTTTTCTCTTTGTAGAGAAGCTGCGCGTTAACGATTTTCGTTTGTGATGAGCTTCTGGGAGTTCTCGGTGAAGGTTCCAACAGTAATCTCCCATCATATTAACACTCCAGCGACCCTGGTAGCGTAATTCCATGGATTTCATGTCCTGGTGAAACCTTTCACCTTGCTCCTCACTAACGGCACCCAAATTTTCTGGAAAGAAGTCCAAATGAGCATCCAAAAAATGGATTTAGCCGTTTAAATGTTTTTTTAATATTCAGCCAAAGAAAAGAGACAACGGTCCTTATTATGGTCCTTTTAAGGACCATAATATCCATGAGCATAAAGAAATTGAATATAAAGCTTCTATTAAATTATAAATACTTATTATTCATATATTTGAATAAAAAACTAGTAAAATCGTTTTTAAAATAAACCTTATATGGGGCCATTGAGCATATGCTTTGTTTAATGTAACAAGGAATCCTTACGTGTTTCGTAAAGTTTTTTTTTTACTGTCAGATATATATGACAAATGTGAATTTGCCAGGTATGGTTAATTAGGTGGCTTATGAAAAGCAGCTCGGCACATGCGTGTAACTATACAATTTCAAACTTGAATATATCAGCGAAAAGAAATCATATAATAAAAATCGACAATGCATTTTGAAAAGGAAGAATGGCACTATATAATGCCGCCACCAAAAATTATTTAAAAATATTTGTTTCTCAGATATAAGCTTTTGAAGTCGGCTTAAAACACCATTTTTTCACTACTCAAACTTAAATTTCTCGAAATTCTGACGTGGTACAGCAATTTCGGTGTTATTTTCGAATTCAGCGCACCCGAATACATAAAGTACAGATAGAATAGTACAAAAAGCTTTTTGACTGTAGGCCTGTGTTATTGTTAAGCTTTTTCTTACTTCGGTCGGAAATGATAAATATTCCCATTTTTGCTGTATCAGGATGATGCTGGTTAATAAAGAAAACAATGAGAAAAATTCTGGTTTCTTTCTTTTTTTGTTTTGATTAATCGTCTTTTCTTTCATTGGAATTAATTTGCTAAAAAGACTCGGGAAGCGTTAACTTGAATTGCGTTAGCTAAAAAAATAAAATAAAAATTTTGCATTTGCCAGATAAAAACGTAAAGTGTCTTTAATGACCTCCCACGAGGACTGTGAAGCGTCGAGTTGCGGCATTAAAAGTTTTTGAAATAATCCGGCTCTATTGAAAGATAAGACTATCCTAATGGATAAATGGATAGATCCACAATTTCTTCCAGTTATCCATTGCTTAATGGTGCATGACCCGTCCAAGATGAACAAAAACATCCCTCCTTAGCTCGGTAATTATAATCAACTCTTCCAAACGATTTATCACTATTATTACGGCGTGCAGGAAGGTTTAATCGTCCAGTGATATCGTAGTGGATCCAGACGACAAATGTGCAATGGACCGTAGTATGTATATATCCAGAATTTTTCCGGTGACTTGAAAATTCACGTGGCTGGAAAATTTTTGATAAATAATTCAACTCATGTTCCGTCTGCGGCGATGAAAAAACAACACTTTTTATAAGGAAAAATCTTTCACACAAGGAGATATTGTGAATTTCAAGAAGAATTAGATACATAGGTACTTAACATTTTAAAATCACAAAAAAAATTTATAATGAATAATGAATTTATAATGGCAGTAACAATATTTGAATTTTAATACATACACTATTATGCATGCGTTTAAATGTTTATTTTACTAATATTGATTTATTATTACAAAATTACTAGTTTAGTTATATGATGGAGCAATATTGCAACCACAAACCTATTAGTACTGGGCACATGCCAGGTACGAGGATTGTTCAATACAAACACGATTAAAGCCTGTAAAACATTTTGTAGATCTGGTGCTAATTTAACAGGATCTGAATTTGAACAGTTGCAGCTTAAATTAAGCATTGTTGTGAGACAAACAGTTGTTGAGACAAATCCATAATCAATTTATGAAATTCTTTTTCATAACCATAAAGCGAGTTTGTTTTAAAGAATGCTCATACTTTAAGTGTACTCATCACACAGAGGCATTGTTCCAGCTCAAGTAATCTCGTAAAAAAAATCATAATAAATAAGTTTTTATCCGCCAGCGAACCTAAATAAAACAAACTTGAAAAGGGCAATTTATTTATCTTGAGCGAGCACATATTCATCTATACATTTTCGGATAATAATGCCATGAAAATTCAGGTTATGCAAGAAAGCCTTGAACGTTATCCTCTACTTTATTAAAAATACGTTAATAATGGAGTTTTCTAGGATATTGAGGATCTAACTTCATGCTTACCATCCGAATAATGCGTCATTTAAATTCAGCAGTTTTTTTCCGAAAATATTTTATCAAACTCTAAATAATGTCAAAAAAAATCTCTGTCCGCAGTAATAAAAGTGGGATGCGCCAGCAGAGGCAGGAGCAAGTATTAAGAGGCAGAAACTAAATACCCTGCGGCATTAAATAAGGATAATGATAAGACTGCAATTGGTATTCAGCTTGAGATTCTCCTGCGGAATAATTTGCAACCATTATTAAACGTCTCTTTCCAGCGATCGGATTTGGGTCGGTTCGATCCGATGGATAAATCATTATTTTACTTTGCCCCAAAATGGATTCTTTCACTGCGGTCTGGAGAATGAGCTCATTGAGAAAACGGATCTTTTATAAATTTTATACATTAATTTTTTTTTTTTAAGATTTGAACGTATTTAGGTTTGAAATTAGATCTTTGAAATTTTGTTAGCCAAAAATAAATTGCTCATGATTTAACCGCAATTTTTCCAGTGAATTTATTGGTAATTGCAATTGGTAAATAACACTTGCTATCCAGATAGAATTTAGATATTTATCACGAAACGTAAAGTCTTGTTAGAAACCATTTCCTCCGCTGATGGATCATTAATCGTTACACCACCTCTTCAATAAAGAAAAATTTTTCATTTCACAAATACCTAAGTTGATGTTTAGATCAATAAGAGAACACTCATATTTCAAAGTGAAATTTTCAATTAAAATTTGATCAATAGATATTTTGAACTATTCCAAGGCTGGAGCAATTTGTTTCAAATAATTACAATGGCAATAGAACGTAGGAAACGAAAACCCGAACTTGATAATATTCAATTGGGCAAATCAAAACGTAATTCATTCGGCTCATGATAACCAGTTTAGCCGAACTATGTCGCTTAAACTCTATTAGGAAGTTTCGAGGGCTTACGAATGCTCATTTCAATAATATTCCTACTGAGAATCCCATCGGAAATTCTGCCGCGTTCGTCTATAAACCGAATTTCCTATGGCGGATTATTAATCTTAACCGGGCGATCTCGCGAACAAAAATGTCGATTAAACATTCCTGCCGCCTGCATTATCGATTCAATTGGAATTTTAATCACAGCATACATTGAAAACGTTATTGAGCAAACATTAAATTGAAAAGCCAGAAGTTTGAAACCTATACTTTTGGTTCTTCCATACGAATCGTCATCTTCATGTCGACTGTTTGTTTATCCAAAAAAAAGAACAAACAGAAGTGTTTTGGAATTTTGTACTCATCATCTGATATCTTTGTTCCTTTGCTTTTGCTTTTAAGTTTTTCTACCTATTGACTCCCTTGATTCTTGACAACACTTAAGTTTTTCTTAGATCTTACATAACCAAACGTTTTCCTCGACATTGGACCTGATTTCTGACCTGTACGTGACTTGGACTAGAATTTGCAAGTTCTACAATAAATATGGTATGTCACTTTTTGCAGGTTTGATTGCATCTTTTAAGCAGCTCTTGTACTGAATGCATATGCCGTATTTCTGATGTTCACTGTGTGAATGTGTGTTCATTGTCTTATCAAAAGATTGATCCAACATAATTTAATCTCTTAATAGTCCTGTTTGATTGTGGGTATTTTCTTTTATCTTTATAGTAGTTAAAATACAAAATTTCTCCATAAAAGAGACTAAACCTGTTCGGTTGTATGTATGTATTATCTTTTCTCAATGATATCAGCTTTCCACTGTGCTATTTCAAAGCTGTATTCATGTGTCATGAAATCCCGCAGCTGTGTATTAAATTTTACGTTTATGGCTTGATTCCTTGTCCGCAGTAGACTACCATGCTATATAATACACTTTGTCCGGGTTACATGACAACGTTTGTTGGCGGCTACTGCTTTATCCGCCCCAATTCATGTTTAACTAAATTTTCTCTCGCTCCAAAGTCCCCCGGAGCCAGAATTAATTGAGGCAATTTTCTTCGATTTAAATTATATTTAAACGAGACTGAAATGTCGAGAAGGATGAACCGTAGTCACTCGACTCTGGTGTTGACCTAAAAAACTTTCTTCGGACATTGACAAATGATCTCGATTGACCGAGGAACAATTAAGAAAAGACCGGATTGATGAATGAATTTTCTATCAGCTTAAATTAATGGAAAAACAATGGTTTTTTTTTTAATTGTTGTTTACAACGTGGGCGTGAATAAATCGTTCGAATGAAGGAACAGCCAGTCAAGAATATGTAGATGTCTTATTTCCAACGAGGATTTTATTTTAAAAATAATACAAATTCTGTACGTTAAATTACGATAAGTCGTTGCAAGTCTAAAATATCGCCCTGGATTCTTTTGGGGTTTCTGTTTAAGAACAACATAAATAAACGGAAAAAAGCAGAAATTGTTTCTTGCGGAGAAACCCTATACGATGTAGCTTTTATATTATAGTATATAAGAGATTAACCGCCTCGGTTGAAGAAAAGATTCTTTAGGTCCAAGAACGATTTATTAGNCAAGTTAAAGTAATTTATTTTCTGACTCCAATACTTTGGAGTGCTCTCTGTATGTGGGATATATGAAGAAAAACAGAAGAGGAAGGGGAGCAGTGTGATTTCATCCTGCTTGGTTTACTAGCTCAGTGACATAAAAAAAATTGTTAGATATCGGGGAGATTTTTTTTATTTTCCGAAAGTGATTTTTGTTGAGGAAAAATTATAAAGCGCAGAACTGAAATCGAATGATTATTTATTTTACCATTGATTTGGCCATACTTATATTTATAAATATTTGCGTTAGAACATTGCGCTGAGATTGAATCGTAAACATTTGTCTCTTTGTTTGGGCATTTCCAATAAATATACAATTTTACTGAGACATTTTTCGTGGAATATAAATCATGAATCCAGGAAAGATGATTCAAGCATTCAGGAAGAAAATTGAAATACAAATTTGAAGAATCCAAGAAGGAACTTAAGGTTGCTGAAATAGAAATATCGCAAAAGAAAGAGAATTCAAAGCGATTTTCGATAAAATAGTTTGAAATAGATCAAAGGACCCAGAAGGAAGATATAAGAAGAAAAATTGAGTGAAGAACAAATGTAATCATGAAAATTAAGACCACAAATGATCAAGACGATTTCTTTTTTTATTTTCTTTATTAATTTTCAGATATTAAGTATCAATAGTGATTTCTAGACGAATTAAATATTCGGATGAGCAACAATAGACATGGAAAAAATGGTAGAAACGGTTTAAGCGAGGGTGAATTCCGGGCGAAATTCTTCCCGTTTAATTTAGTAAAATGGTCTCCATTCCCTGAAATTCCTCCACGTCTAGGAGATTGGAATTGGAATGGGGAAAGGGCGATGACGACGTGAATATGCCATGGAGCTCTACACCTTTTGTTCCACACTAACATCAAAGATGAATCCGCTTTTAATAGAATTTCTTTGAGGTTTTTTTTTTCATGTCACTCAAACTTTTAAAGTTAAATTAAAAAGCCGATCGCAAAGTTAAGAAAAGAATGATACTTTGCAATTTGCAAACATAGTTGTTATCTGAAATACTGATCCTTAAGCAAACGTACATAAAAGTCATAATCGTTTCCATGCTTTTAAAGGCGGTTTTAAAATAAAATTTCCCCAAAACGAAATCATACTATGCTTGTTTACTTAATAAAATTCGTGTATCTACTAAAATCTCCCTTGTCTTTCCTCGTCAACTCGCCACCCCTTCTGCCCCCCCTCTCCCCCTAACTAGGGTGGTTTTTCCCTTGAAAAACTTTCTAAGTCTGCGTAAATCTTTGGGTAGTGATTTGATTACGGAGCTCTCGCAAATCTTTTTTGAATTATGTCTTTATTTTCTTCATGTTGCTGTTTAATGGCGGCTAATTTAAAATTTCCTTCCTAATAAATTTGCGTCAAAAAAGAGGCGGCAAGATTAAATGAGCGTGAAATAAACGAAAATCTGACCCGAGGGCTGCGAAGAATTAATGTCTGATGAATTAAACAATAGTTTTAAAAGGAATGAATTGGGTTTTTTCGGGAGGATTTTCATTTTTTTTTTCTTCTTCGACTTCGGCCCTCCCTTCTCAGGCTCTCAAAAACAACGACTAGAGCAAGCAAATGAATATAAATTTTACGCGAATGTTGTAAAAGTTTTCTCAGAGCTTTACATGCATAGTAAATTTTTTGGTTTTAGGATGGTCGTAAATTTCTATTAAACCGTAGGTATTATTTTTAGTGGTGCCTTTTTGCATTTTTTTAATCATATGAAATCCGTGCGCAGGCAAGGCCTGCTGGAGTAACCGAATGCAAAAAGAAATCATTATTATTAGGTATTATATGAAATATTCAACAGTTCTTTTATAAATATGTCGGTTGGTAATATATATCCGGTAATTACATTTTGTTCTCAAACATCCATTGTATGAACAAGAAGACTAATAATATGGCTGATCAAATATTTACTAGCCTGGCCATAATTTCACATGATACAGTAACGCCCATATTGGCAAATAATATTATAAAATCTCAAATGTTGGTTGGGCCTGTACTAATCAACAAAAGTCTATATTTATAAATATATGAAGATGCAATGAAAGCAACTTGTACACAATTCTTGTAAACAGCCCTTTAGAGAGCTCTTTATTTTCAAGGCTCTTAATTTTTCAGTACCATTCTGACCTTTATTTATAAAATTCTTTCTCCTTAGAAACATGTACAATTATCAGATGGGGAAATGTTCGGTTGTATTGATGTTTGGGTATATATTTCCTGTAAATTTTCTAATTAATAAATTCAATAAAAATGTAGAAAAGGAAACTGGATATATTGACTTGAATGGGTGTTCTCTTGTGAAGCCATTGTCAAAAGAGGGCAAAAAAAACACAACTGTGTTCCTGACAGTCATAATAATAGAGCATTGTGTTGTGGATGGGCATTCACCGTTGTTTGGCTTGACAGTCGATATCAATTTTATTCCTACATATATCGAAATAAATCGAACGTTAAGAGCGACGGTCAATGTTGGACAAGGGCGATTTTTTTCTACGTTAACGAATCCCTATTATTTAATTCGTTCAATTTCTAATCAATAATGTTAAAAATGTAAGTTGAATAATCCATTTAAAAATGAAACTGTTTGTTAACGCGAGCCGCGGGAGAAAAAGAGAAAGAGATCATTTAATAAACTAAAATACGACTTTAATTAATTCAGAGTAATTGGAAACTCCGAAACAAATGGAAGTTTGTTGGTGATTTTTCTTTAAAAATTAAATTTTTCACTTACCTTTAACGGCATTTAGTTTGTTTCCCACCATTTGTTTCGCCACAAACGCAGCCATCGTTGACTTTTATCTAAAATACAACATACATCCGTTTAAAATTGAATCTCTTTGTTCAAACTAACATGATTCAAATCAACAGTCAATCACCTATTGTTTTTGGTTAATGGAATCTGTATTTACTCTACGCCAAATTTGTTCAAGCCTCAAAATTGCTTGAGAAGAATTGCCAATATAATTAGCCCGAACGTATATTAGATGTTTAATCAAAGCAAAGATATGTAAATTTTCCCCATAAGTGGTGCATAATGCCTGTTAGACTTAGAGGCTACGTAATTAAAATGCATCGCCTGATACATTGTGGTCTCCTGCAATCATGCAGTCGAATTAAACAGCTTTCAGCCATAGTTTGCATTCATGACTAACAATAATTTGCTTTTGCTGTATCGAACGACAGTCATAATTGCCCTCTAAGTAATTAGCTTAGCTAAGGGACGAAAGTTATTGGCTGTATGGTAAAAGTACATTAGCACCATTCACTCGTACAGTATGAGTATTTATCCAGTGGACGTTAATCGGTAACAAAATAGTCTTTTCCTTCCTGGAAAATGTTCGTTATTGGGTACGGCTTCATTTACATAAAAAAGCGTTAAGGTTTCTTTAACAGTGCAATTTTTGTTCGAGAATTCCCAAATGGTTTTTTTTGCTTAACATACTTACGGCAAATTAAACAATTTCATTCGCTAACTTTACAACTATATGTTATTTGACTATAAAATTCATCTCTTTGCAGATAAGAATAAGGCAAATTTAGAAGAGAAACCTCGGTGAAATAATAGTCCTTGAACACACATTCGACTTAAAGGTACGAAGGAAAATCTGAGGTAGGGAGGGCCTTCCTAGCTACTCAATTATTTTAATGGTCTCGCTAAGTGCTTTCACCACAAAACCATGTATCTTTCCTTTTGTGGGTGGCAGGTATAAAATCTTGCTTTGTGTTCTATCTTCCCATGGGTAATCAAGAGATATTTCATTCGCAAGGCTATATTTGGAACTATAAAATTCTCATTCTCCTTAAGTTTTGTCCATCGATTTCGGTAAGGAATTTTCAAAAAAGGAACAAAGTTTCTTTAGTGTAGTTTAAAATTGAAATGTAGGAGCAATAGAATTCGAACGCATACTTTAACTATTTCCTTTTAAGCGCGGCCTGGTTGAAGAAGCCCCTTGTTTAAAGGTTAAAATACTTTAAAAACCTAAGCTCGTGATTTTGCATGCCAGTCGAACTTTCACATTTCCTTTCAACAACTTTCCAGGCTATTTTTAAATGAAACTCGAAACTTGCAATTTATGATTTTTTTAAAATTCGAATTAAAGAAAAGGATTATTTCGTTCCATAGTTTTTGTACATTTTTAAATAATTCCAGTGTTTTATTATTTCATATTCTTCGGAGCAGGCGTCTTTGAAATTTCATTTGTTGTTGTTGTTTTCCACCAATTCTCACGACGTTTTGTTGACAACAACTTGAGGATTTAAGGATTAAAAATGTGCTCACAATTGTCTGGTGGTGGTAAAACAAAATATAATGTTTGCACTAAAAACACCCATTTAGAGATTAAATAATTAAAGAGACTTGATGGAAACGGTAAACGTATAGTAAATTGTAATCTAAACTAAGTCCGTCATTAAACGGTTAAGCAGGGGTTTAAGCGCAGCCCCAAAAACTTTTTAAAGCAACTAGAGTTTTCCAAGTAGAGTTTACTATGAAATATTGCGCATTAAAACCGGGATTTTAATGAGCTCGACATGAAAACTTTACACTCCAAACGAATTAATCAATATTTAGTTGCACCGCCCTTAGCAGAAATCTATATGAAGGGAAAAAATTGTTCCAGCAGTCGTTCTTAGGGCCGATTACATTTTTCCGCGGCACGGGAAGTTAATAAAACTGTCATAAATCAAACAAGAACGAGACCAGGGAATAAATCCCTTTTAAAAAGGGGTTGTTAGGAAAGCGGAGCTTTTATGGCCGAAATGCCATAGCTGTCAGTTGCAATAGCTTTCGGTTGCACTTAAAATTCGAGCGGTCCCACAAAAGAAAACCGCTCTTGTTTCCAGAATCTCCAGTTTTTCCACGGGCAATTGAAAAGTTGTTTGAAAGTTAATAAATAAGATTGAAGTTAATTGTTTGTCTTTCAACTAAAAGGTTGATAAATATTTTATTAATTTTAGGAGGAAATAAATTCAGAAACCGCTGCTTTGGATGAGTTCCTGCTAAATATTGTTTTTATTTAAAACGAGAAATAATTTAAACTCTAGACAAGTTTTAGTTAAATAAATCCTCTGATAAAGTTCGCATAATAAAGACAAAGGCCGTTCAAACAAACATTGGATTATGTACCTTTTATTGTTGGTTTAATTTGCAGTAAATGTAGGATATCTAAAATTGTCTGTTCAATTATACACTTCTAGATAGAATTAACGCATGAGCAGAACTTTTCATTGTTACTTGGAAACGTTGAAAGTTTTTAAATATTAAACATCGTATGTGGTTCGTCTAGAAAATCCTCCGTTGTTTCTTAATAACATATTTAAAGCCCTTAAGCATGGCTAAAAAGAATTGTTCCCTCAACTTAAGACAAACTAACTTTAATTAACTTAGAAAGCTCATTGAATTGAAAAACGCACGTTTCTGAGTAAAACGGACGTAATAACTTTTCTCTATTTCCAGGAAAAAGTGTCATTATATGCAAAATATTGTGAGCTGTTAAAAAGTTCCAACTATGAACTGAAACCAACAAAAAGTGTAGGTTTAAAAACTAGAACGTTCAGTTAGATGTCATATTGGGATTTGCTTCATTCCAAATCGGAGAATATTCTCGCAAAATTATTCACAACTTTAAAAATATTTATAAAAGCAATAATGGTAAATTTTGTTGGATGTCTTATTAGGTCATTGGAAAATTATCTTTTAAGGATAACAATTAACAACACTAAAATGGAAAAAAAAACCTCTTAGGCCAAAGATTAGCAACCTTTTGGTAAACACGGGCATATTTGTGGGTTGCAGAAAACCAGTGTAGTCACCGTGTCCTAAAAGCAATAAAAGGTCCAGTTAAAGTTGTGCTAACCAAAAAAAGGGTTCCGCCACAGTTGCGGATCCCAAAAAAAACGAAACTGTTCCTGGGCCGATCCCTGTCGTAGAACATCCCTACGAATAATAAAATATACTGTAACCAGGTTGAAAATAATTCATTTTCGGACTAACGTTGTTTTAAATGCCACACGAACGTTTCGAAAGTTTAGTAGTTGAACCGTAAAAATGAAACATTGTCGGCCATTTGGAATAATTAATGGCCTCCTGTTTACGATGCAAATTAAGGGCAAAGTTTAAATTTCACTTTGAGCACTTTTAATTACAACCCATCAAATTTCTTTTTTATTATTATCAAGGAATGTTAAAGGCGAAAAAATTCAGCGAACATTGTCGAGGTCTTTTTAACAACTCGGCGAACAACTTCTTTTTTTTTCCGTCTTCACTTCGCCAAGACGGATGATGATGGAACGTCGCTTTTCTTACAGTTAATAAATACATTAAGCCTCTTTATTTTATGTTAATCGATAAGAAGGGGGCTTGAGATAAGTACTGCCTACATATTTTTCCGTCTTATCCGTCTTTGTTCGGCTCCATTTACCTGAACACTGCGAGGACCTTTAACCGAAACTTCCGAAGCATGCAAAATCGCTCGTAAACTTTCCCCAAAGAATTTTGCTAGGCTTGAAAACGGTCCTTGTCGTCACGAAGGCATGTTATCAGCCTCCTCTCTTGTCGGATGTAAAATATGTAAATCACACTTTCAGCATGTAACACCTGGTTCACAAATTAAAATCCACGCGTTTAATAGTTTGGCACTGAAAGGCTTCAGTTTTAAGCTTCTACATTTTGCCAGGATATTTGTAAAATGGCCGCCCCAGAAATCGATATTTCCACTACTAGATGAAATTACATTAAAAACTTGTTAATTAGTTTCTAAATAGATTAAAATTTCAGTTGATTTCGAAGTGGAGACCATGTAATTTACTGTGAACCGAATTCATGGACCAGTTTTTAATGGAATAAAATAAAAAAATAGGAACGGCACTGTCTTAGTTTTGGAAGAACAAACTTGAGAAAAGCTGTGAGCATATATTTGGAAGAATTAAGAAAATTATGCAGCTTAGCACTTTGCACTTCCGCTTTCTCGCATCCGGAAATAATGCTTGAAATATTTTTAGTTCAGGAAATTAACGGACGCATCCCAAAGGAATAGATTTGTGCCTAATATACTGTTTGCGCTCCGCTTAATGGGCCACATTTGAAAAATAACAAACAAAGCAATGCAAAATCAGAACCTTTATTTAAACAACGTTCTCGACAAAGGTTCAAAAATAGAGACAAAAGATACGAGCGAGAGTATTTTTGTCCCTTTTATTGTCGGCTTAATTTTAGGAATATGGAATTTTTAAGGTAACGTGTGTGAATTATCGACCGCAATAAAGGTAGTATTTTATTCGAAAATTTGTAGGTGAACCTAAGGGCAAAAGCCAAATTGGAAGGGCCAATTTGCATGGATCATAACATCATAAAAGGAAATTAGAATCTTGGAAAATTACGCTTTCGGAACTCGTGACGTGATCCGTTCAAAGTCTCAGATTAAAAGGGTTTAATTTAATTAAAAAAAAAAGTCAACGATGAAAGAGGTGAAATATCGTGTTTCACATTTGCAGTGAGGTGTAGTTTTTCTTTCGTTTTATTGTGATTTTCTAGTCGTATTTGCGAAAATGAGATGAAAATAGGAAAAATCGAAATTGTTTTCTCTCATGCTTTACTTTTTTAGATAATATTAACTTAAAAAAGCAACAAAAGTTAAAATTCCTCTGATACATATGGGAAAATTTCGAACTATGTAGCTGATCATAAAGCCTATTTAAATTCTAGATAATATTTGCATTTTTTGAAATTCCACATCGCATATTGCAAGCGGTTTGCATTAATTTGTATTTTTGTCTGGGTAAAAGTTCTATTAGAACCAAATTAGAGCTGAAAGTCGAGCCATAAAACCTATTGCAATTAGCAATTAGAAGCTCATTAGCCTGAATCAGGGCAATTTCAGTTCAGACAGAGATCTGAAGATTTTCTTTGACGGATCAATAATCCTGAAACCTAAAAGTTGATTTGAGCATTTTCAGATGAGAAAAAATTGTTTCGACAAGGAAAAAGTGGATAGGGTCCTAGAGGGAAATACTAGGAGTTATATAAACTAGTACCTACTTCTTGTTTTCTAACGTTATTGATTTTGACAAACAGTTTCGCAATTTTAAAACTGGAAGGTTCACTTAGCGACATCGCAAGGAAAATTATTAAATCGCTTTTAAAAGCTTATACCTGGTATAAGTTTTCTATTAAGTTACACATACATAATAAAATAAAAATTCATATTTCACTTTAGAGTGAAACGTAATCCTATTTTCCATAACGGGACATGTTATATACGTACAAAAATATTGACTTTTAATTGAGGATCGAATTTTTTAGATAAGCTTTCTTTTCAATTTTTCTTCAAAACCCTTGTTTTTATTCTTTTGGATTCGGTGGAGGTTCATTTTTTTTTGTTGGATAACTGTTCATGTTCAATTTATTCAGGCAATAATTTTATTAAATTTGTAATTTTTTTAGGGAGACAACACACAGAGCATTGTTGAACAAGATAGCTGGAAACGTATAATTTCCTGTTAACAGAGTACTCGAGTCAGCTCCCCGTACTAAATGTGATAAATTTAATTCTCCGAGCTTCGAAGCACACTTAATATTTTTTTTAAGTTTTTGATAAGCAACTTTCCATTCTCTTTATAACAACATTCCAGAAATAACGCCTGAAATGACTAGAAATATAATTAATACTTACTCTTTAACGACTCCCGCCTAGTTACATTAAGGGGAATAGTTACTTTGGACAACATGAAAATAAAGTTTTTTTTTCAAATATGATTTTTGGAGAAAAAAGAAAAGATAGAATGATGTTTTTGTCTACTTTTATTCGAGCGTTTTTTACTATTATTTAAAGAAAGGGCTTGATTATCTTCAATAGTATTTCAGGCATTGAAGGGAACGTAGATTCATATGCGAAATTTATCATTAGATGGTATACATTATTTTTAGTTGATGATCAGTGTGAAACAAAATTCAGAAGTGGTTTTGAAATTTATAGGATAACTTTTAAGATGTGTTGAAAGAAGAAATAAAAAGAAAAGAAAATACGTTTTTATAGTGATAAATATGATTTTACTTTTTTATCACAATAAAAGAATTATTAACATTTTTTTAAGAATTTTTTTTCTACTGCTTCCTACACGTCCTAGATAGCAGTCTTATGTATTTTATTTTAAATATTCATCAAAATCCTTTGATCGATTTTCGAGTTATTATGTATATGTGGGTACTATTTAATGATAAACTTCATGTACGGATCTACGTTCCCTTTAATATCTCAAATATTTTTGAAAATATTCAAGACTTTTTTTTTAAATAAAAATGAAAAATTCTCAAATAAAAATAGATAAAAATATTATTCTATCTTTTCTTATTTCTCCAAAAATCATATTTCAAAAAAAGTTTCATTTTCACGTTGTCCAAGATAACTATTCTTCTTAAGTTAGACACGATTTTAAGACTTTTTTCTATCTACAAAAGCAAAATTGGAAAAATCCTTAAAAATACAAGGTCTTAATTAAGTACATAGACAAACTTTAAGGGATGAATCTTTGAAGAATTTTAAGAGAAAAAGTTCGTATTAACATGGGTCCGCAACGACTAGGTTCTTGAGATAGATAGTGTTTAAATTGAAATTTTAATTTCGTTTCTTTATTATATTTTTGGACAATAACGCGGCAATCTGACGAAATTTTGCATAATGGGAAAGTTGATGATGGAAAACCCAAATATTTACTAAGTTTTTTGCTTACCGACATAGGGCGCCATCAGTGTTGTAATTGTGGGAATTCGTCACAAATGCATGATATTCTTGATAAACAACAGTCTATCTATTAACACTAAAAAAAAATAACATTTTACATCCTCAGCTAATTTTTGTCATAACCTTCTCAAAACTAAACCAAAAATTCCCGCTTCCTGTCTTGTCATTCTCTTCTTCTTTTCTTTTCTTTTCTGTTAACTTCATCCCCGGTCGGTAACACAGTTTTTGTTGTTATCTAATTTTTTAATGCGAGATTTTCAGTAATAAATTGTTGGTTGTGTTTAAAGTGGTCCAATTTATCAACACAGAAATGGCAGACATCTGTTTAAAATTTGAACACCCTGCATAGTACATTCTTATTTAGTTATGTAAGTATCAATAATAAATAGACGTGTAGAAACACACAACAGGGTTATTGATAATTCGATAAATCCTTTGGGGGTTGCTACGGCATTCCCTAGTCTGCAAGAAGCTCGGATTTGACGCCTATGTACCACTTTGTNGAAAATATTCAAGACTTTTTTTTAAATAAAAATGAAAAATTCTCAAATAAAAATAGATAAAAATATTATTCTATCTTTTCTTATTTCTCCAAAAATCATATTTCAAAAAAAGTTTCATTTTCACGTTGTCCAAGATAACTATTCTTCTTAAGTTAGACACGATTTTAAGACTTTTTTCTATCTACAAAAGCAAAATTGGAAAAATCCTTAAAAATACAAGGTCTTAATTAAGTACATAGACAAACTTTAAGGGATGAATCTTTGAAGAATTTTAAGAGAAAAAGTTCGTATTAACATGGGTCCGCAACGACTAGGTTCTTGAGATAGATAGTGTTTAAATTGAAATTTTAATTTCGTTTCTTTATTATATTTTTGGACAATAACGCGGCAATCTGACGAAATTTTGCATAATGGGAAAGTTGATGATGGAAAACCCAAATATTTACTAAGTTTTTTGCTTACCGACATAGGGCGCCATCAGTGTTGTAATTGTGGGAATTCGTCACAAATGCATGATATTCTTGATAAACAACAGTCTATCTATTAACACTAAAAAAAATAACATTTTACATCCTCAGCTAATTTTTGTCATAACCTTCTCAAAACTAAACCAAAAATTCCCGCTTCCTGTCTTGTCATTCTCTTCTTCTTTTCTTTTCTTTTCTGTTAACTTCATCCCCGGTCGGTAACACAGTTTTTGTTGTTATCTAATTTTTTAATGCGAGATTTTCAGTAATAAATTGTTGGTTGTGTTTAAAGTGGTCCAATTTATCAACACAGAAATGGCAGACATCTGTTTAAAATTTGAACACCCTGCATAGTACATTCTTATTTAGTTATGTAAGTATCAATAATAAATAGACGTGTAGAAACACACAACAGGGTTATTGATAATTCGATAAATCCTTTGGGGGTTGCTACGGCATTCCCTAGTCTGCAAGAAGCTCGGATTTGACGCCTATGTACCACTTTGTTTGGGGCACAATGAACGAATTTGTGTACAACGATTTACTTGGACCTATGGACAACATTGATGTTCTGAAATAGAATTATTGACAGGGCGAACGAACTCAGATATACAGGGTCTAACTGAATTACTTGACCAAATTTCATCAGTGCGATCTATGAAACCAAAGGGTAAAAAAAATTCCTATGAACGTTGGTCCGCAACGTATTCGTTTAAAAGTTACCAACTTTCCATTCATTTTAATACATAATTTACATGCATCATGAGCTCTAGATGCATTTTTACAGGAAACCGTTGCCTCTAGTGACATTGATATGGTATATCTTTTTTAAATAGAGAAGGGAGAAACGATTTTTTCTATTGAAAGTGACATACAGTGTTGGGCAAAAAAGTTAGGTCCAATTCAAATGTGTTGGAACCCTGTATGTGGCGCCCTCTATGCTTAATAAAGAAATAATACGATATTCACATTTTGCGGCATAAAAAACCCCTGTATGCCAAATTTCGTCGGATTATTACACCTTTGTACAACAATATCCAAAAAAAAACAAAAAAGAAATTAAATTTCAACACCTTGTACCTCTTAAACAAAGGCGTTGCAGATCAACGTTCATAGGAACTTTTTTTACCCTTTGGTTTCATAGATCATGCTGGTGAAGTTTCGCCAAGTAATTCAGTTACACACTGTATATTAATTGCATACATTTATTTCTTTTTGTTCTGCGACACCTTCATCATTTCTGATTTTTTTGTTGGAACAACCAACAATTTGTTTATCATGTAATATTTCATTAGATATTAGATAGATATTAAAATGAGATAGTTTTTAAAGCAATATGCACGAATGTTACCTTAAACATTTTTTGAAAAGAGATTATAAAAAGTTTGGATAGCTCACCTATAAAAAGTGTTTTATAAAATTTTTACTAAAATTTTCACATAATTCCAGTGTTTCTGGACATTTTTCATCCCATGGGCAAGTAATCCAGTAGCGAAAATAAAAAAATCCAAAAAGGATTTTTTTAAAAATCACTCTGAAGGAATTAACCACTTAATACATGGGCCTGTGACAAACACGAGCGGCCTTTAAATGCAGAGTTGTACAAAACCGTGAACTTCACGAGCAGCTGGTGATGATTTGATTGGGTTCAATCAAATATTATAGCTCCTTATACGTTACGTTTGTTGGTAAATTGTGTTTATTCAAATATATTAAAGCAGTTTATGTTACGTTTATGTTTACTTTGCGTTTACCCAAATTTATAAAAAAAAATTGTGTATTAAGTGGTTAAGACTCACAATTCAGAAAAAAAACATCGAAATAACTCAAAACTATGTATTGAGTTTTGGATATATTGTGTACATATTAGGGTTACCACATGCCCTATCATTTCGCCAAAGGAATATATCGAATTAACAGTAACCCTGTATAAAGATGTAGGAATTATTAAAACTAATTTTCTCAACCTTCTACGTTTGTTTCTGTTATTAAATTTTCGCTTTATCTAAAATTCTATGGAAATTATGACGACATATTGTGTTTATAAATGACGTCCCTTATACGAAGAAATTAATTTGTTCCAACTATTACAATTCAGCACAGCTGGACCGACTGAAACTGCAAGCAGTCTGGACAACCAAAAAAGACTAATTATTTTTTTCTTAAATTAAATCAATTCCAACATTTCTGAACAGTATTCATTTAAGTCTGCTGGAATCTGTCGACGTAAAAAAAAGACAGAAGAAAGAAAAAAAAATAACATAAACAAAAATCTATCCGGAGTTATTTAAAGTTGTTTTAGACTTTCATCAATTGGCCAAAACTTTGAAACACGATATTTAAATGATCGACAAACAGAAACGACAGTATTCATCGGTGAAATTGTTTCTGTTTAACTCGAAAGTCTTTAAATTATTTTCCCTACTTTCTTTTGAATATTAAATTTATCACGCTTTTAAAGAAGAAAAAGAAATGGTATAAACGGGAATTCGAGCTGAAAAAATATCGAATTTTAACTGTCTTAACCAAAAAAAAGGAAAACAAGGAAACGAAAATCAGGAAATTAAACATTGCATTTTTTTATTACTCTAAAAGGGAAATGTAATATTAATTAAAAAAAAATTTAGTTATTAACTGATGCGGTTGAAATGGTTTTAAAACAATTTAATATTCATCTATCAGTAAAATAAATGTTTTACAGACAATACAATATTCTATTATCCTAATTTTAATCGGAATTATTATTGTATTAACAGAATAAATTGGAAAATTCTTCATTTTTCTATTTATCCTTAGTTAATCAATATTTATTTGTTTATTTATTTAAAGCATGTTAATCTGATTGCTTTTGAATACAATAACCATGATGAAAGGACGTTTTACACTAACTAAACTTAAATAGGACAACAGTTGCCATTTGGAAAATGAATTTAAGCAACTTTAAATACGGACTAATTGTAGGTGAAAATCAAAGTCTGAGTCGACTTAGTTCGGTCTTTGGGGAAAAGCAACCTTTAAGTGCCACTATTTATAGGTGGTTTGGGGAATTTAAGCGTTTTAATGGTGAAATTCGTAAAGGAAAACTTAAATCGCTGTGACTTTTGAAAGTTAAGTAGGGGCACCGAAAATGTGCATATAAATTGTACTTAAAAATAGCACCTCTATTGTAGTACTAAAAGCAAAAGGCTTTCCAGCGAAATTTGACATTTTCCAGCAATTTCATGTTTAATTAAAAACAAAAAATGTTATTTTTCAGTGTTGACCCAAATACCAACTTTTGGAATAAAAAATACATTTAATTTCTTATTTTCGGCTTGAACCCTCCTGATACCTTGTCTTTATTACCTAGAAGGAAAACAAATAAAAAAACAGCACCCTAAAAAAACAATTTTATTGTTACACGACAGGGTCCGTTTTTTGTTCCTCAACTCTGTTCCAGAGCGAAAAGGCATAAAGTTTACTTCTACAAAAACCCCCCCTCACCACGTTATAGATTTTTCCCAAAATATTTGTCAATGGTTTGTCGCTTGACATCCTCAAAATGTAACATCTGCGCGCCCTAAGGGCGGCATATCAAATGAGACGTCCTCATATCGGATATTCAATTCACGATAACGAAATCCGGACGGCCGGAAAAGTAATATTATTTACACGACATTAATTTGAATATGTCCAGTCTCTCCTGTTAGAGATAAACCAGGGGAAAGAGCTCCGGAAAAACGTGACGAATAAAAAAATACTATTTATAGTATAATTTGTATGCGATTCACGTTTTCGCGTTTGCGGTATTATTAAATTGAAAATTCACTTACTTGGCGATGAAGTTTGAAGTCGGACAGTTGGGCGTTCACTGTAATTAAGAAAAGACAAATTATTTTAGAAGTGCATAATTAATTAAGGGGAAAAATCCATTTTTTGAATGAACTTTAAATTTGACGTAATTTTTTATAGGGCTTTTTGCCCTAGTAGAGTTTTAAAAATTTCAATTTTAATTAAAAAAACAATTTTCACAAAATTCCAATAAAGCTTTATAAACAATAACGGCAAATTGCTTATACGAATTGTTATTTTATCGTTGCCAACGACATTTATTCTCCTATTATATGAAGTATTTGAACATTAGTTCTACCAATTATTCCATGTAAAACTTAATAATTGTTGTCTTCGTGCAATGAAAATTACAAAAAGTACACGTTCGAAAAAGTATGCTAGAATTTCCAATTAAAATACCATCAATGCCGCAAATCAAATTTTATGCATTACTAATTATCATCCATTCTGGAAGGTCAATCCCAATATCCATAAAAAAGGTTTATTCCACATAAAAATCCCTTTTTTTGTTGGCATAAATCTTTGTAATGCGGATGTGCCTAGAGATCCGCATAAAGACCATTATTTGAATGAAAGATTTCATTTGCCTACGTTTAAACATGAGAATTGTTCAATAGAAATACACATTCTTATGTTTTTTTTAATAGTAACGACGTTACTCTTAATGTTAATGGAAACTTCTATTAAAGTTGAATAAAAAAATTGACAAAAATCTTTTAAAAGACTTTCATAACAATCCTATTAATGGTAGTTCACGTTAAGATCCTTATTTCTTCCATATTTCTAATTCACTTAAAGATAATTAATTTTTAATATTTTCGAAGCACACAAATATTAAAAGAATATTAACGAGTTTTACCTTTGAAAGGAATATTCAGGAAAATGAAATATTTAAATATTCGGGATTTTTTTAATAGAACTTTTTTATTTTTATCGAAAAATTTATTTTTTATTTCACATGAATAACTTTGCAAATTCGTAGTTACTGTTTAATTTCGTATATTTCAGTTCCGTGGCATTCAAATATTTGTTTATGCTGGAATTGTTCACGGGTACAATTTTTGCCATGTTCCTGGAACAGATTTTTTTAATTCAATTTGCCATGATGATCAACATAGTTTGGCAAATAATCGAAAATTGTTTAACTTTAAAATGTTCCCTTTTACAATTTACTCAACAGTTTTCAGTTTGTCGTGAAGTGAAGAATAATGTGTGGGAGTGCCATTTACTCTTAACATGTCCAAAGCGTGAGGTCGTATTACTTTTCGCTCGAATTCTCTTCGGCTGGATGTGCTTAACACCTCGCTGACCACGCCAACAGCGTTACCCGACCAGTTTCATTCGTTCATTTCAATGTTCTCAAAAATCTCACCCTTTCCGAGGTCGACTGTAATTCACTCATTTCGACAACATTTTTCTTTATAAAAATTTTTCTTTTTTTGCTGTTATTTTTTTATTTCTTCGATAAGGTCTTATCGGCTCCGTTAAGATTACCGTACTTTTTTTTCCAAGGAGAAAGTCAGTTTAATCTGTCAGTGAATAGGAGGAAGCGTCGTTTTAATTTCGCTGACGATTTTCGTTCTTCTGTAATTTAAAAGACCTTTCGAGCGGTGTTCTGGTTTATAAGAGAATAAATTTTCTCCGGTCTTCTGCCGTTTCTCCGTGATCTCACGAGACCAATCACTTTCAGAAGGTGGTTCTTCTTTTGTACCTTTGTTAAGGGTTCACAATTCAAAATGACTTTGGAAAATAGAACGAGTGATATTAAATATCGCTTTTGAAACATGAATCATAACTCACTTCAGCATGACAGGCGGTTTATTAATTTTGCTGTTATATTAAAATTTTTTTTTCTAAATTATACATATGTATTTATAAAAACTTGGTTTCACTTTTTTCTTAAAGACAATAAAAGTCCTTTTTTAAGCTTTAACAAACAAATCTTTTTATAAAGAATTCAAGAGCAGCATTAACGGGAAAACAAATTTAACAAACGATCTTTCTCCCCAAAAGAATAGTCACTCCGAAATAAGACTAAAAAGCTTTTTTCCCTAAAAATAACCGTGTTAAACTGCGAAAAGCTTTTAGAATGATCGAATTTTAATTCGAACATTTATAATAGATTTTTCAGTGGACACACTCGTATAAATTTCCATGTGTCCAAAAAACTACTTTACTATATTTTATTTAAAATATTTTCGATAAGGATTTTTACGAAAATTCATATTATATTTAGAATATCAAATGTATTAATTGGAAAAAGCACTTCTTTCATTCATATTAAATTCCTGCTATTAAATGAGACAAGATTTTATTGAATTTCAGGACGACAACAGAAAGATATATGCGTGAAGGTGGCGCTCGCTGTGCAAGAGACAATAACAAAATATATTGTACGAGATGAAAAACCTTTTCTTTCGCATAAAATTTCATTACACGGGCCCTTTGTCATTGTCTAGAAGAAATGGCTTTTTCGTTGCAAAGAAAGGGGGGACTTTCTTTCTTCATTAGGCTTCCAAGGTTTCCGACTTCTATCCACAATTATATTATAATTTTTTTATCATACTTATTACATTTCTGATAAAGGCAATTTCAAAGCTGAATTGTAAGGTGAATTGTCTGCTACTCTGGCAACCTTTATCCGTTCCAGATTTCCATTAGCGATCGATAATGTAGTCTTGTTGTTTCACTGACGAACGTGAATATTTTATGGCACCATATCCAGATCATTTTCAGTGTCGCGACTACAAGCCAAAACGAATAAAGACGATTCTAAATTTTAATTTCCTTTTTTACACTCGGATATTGTTTAATTAAACAACTATAGCTTATCTAAGTTGTATGTATGCCTGATAATATTCGTTGCTTTACAACTTTTTCCCTCCCGCGTGCCGTTCCATTTTCGGAATGGGTGGAATAAATTGCGTTCGCAAAGCGTTTCATTAATGGTAAAACCGTCTTCTCAGCGCCACGTTCTGTCAATGTTGACATTCGATTAGAGAAGAGCTCTTTTTCTACACAGAAATACCCGTGAAACGAACGAGTTAACACTTTTACCAATTGTTCCCCTAAAAAGGAAGAGGACATAAAAACGTGTGAAGTGTATATGTGTGTGGAGTAGGGGGGAGAAGGGTTAACACCATTTGGTTGGTTCGTTTTAATAATTTTTTATTCGTTTTATTTGCTTTTGTAGAACGATTTTACTCCTAGTACATTCAAGAAAATCTGTACATATTTGCGTTCCTGCCAAGCACTAAACAGCAAATTTAAACTTTCGCATCAGGAAAAGACGCCCTCCTGTTTTTAATCTTGCGTCAACATTGACTGACTTTGCTTGTGCCCTTTTTGCAATCGAAAAATTTTAAATAAATACTTACTTAAACAAACAATCAGGATTTAAAAGGAATAAATGAAACACTTTCTTTTCCGAAACAGTTATTTATTAAAAAATACAAAATGGTGGCTTATTAATATTTTTCTTTTTCTCTTAGAGTTTTAGCACACCTGTAATTCCTTATAATTTATTCGGGTAATTTGTCAGCAATTTGTTTCAGTCCCCTCAGCCCCATCTCCTCCGGCATTTATTCGTGAAAATGCTAACTTTCCTGAATTAATCAAGTACAACGAACGATGCACCTGCGAATCGAGTTATTCACGTAAATCTTTAGTCATCAATGTCTGAAATTTCGAATATAATCGATAATAATTATGTGGCACAAAAGTTAACGCCGTTTTTATTGAATTTGATTAGTTTTTTATGTTTTTTAGTGTCGCATTTGTTCTTTAAGTCGTTATACTTTCATTTAAAATAATAATGAAAATATTTATGGTTTAAATAAATGAAATACGACAACAAACTTCCATCCTATGTACCTGTTCTCATCAAAATTTAATAGATTTCAGACAGTGGGGAATCACTTTGCCTTGCCCTATATCAAAATCCGATATATTTTATTTAAAGGAAGAAAATGGAAAAAAGATTTTTATTTGTTTTTCTGTCATATTTGATTTAAAGAAAATTGAAACTATGAACCTTTTATGAAGCAGTTGAGATAAAGGGACAAACGAATTAGCCTTCAAACCCAGTGAAACTGGTATGAAAGAAAAATCCTTCTATAGTTAATTTTTACGACTTGATAGATTTCTTGGCGTATGATTGAATATTTCTTTTCTCTTCCGTCAGGACTTGATTACGAGATACTCACATCAAAATATTATGTCTTCAGAAAATCAAATAATGAGTCAAAAATACCAAAAATTAAAGAACAGTGTGGTCAACCATATACCTATTTTCTACTAGAAAATTCCACTTACCAGTTTGGCTTATCTAACACATACAAAGCGTTTGGATATTCATTATATTAATTTTAATAGCAGATTCCTAACAAAATTCTGAGTAAAAAATCTACATACATTTTTTTCAAAAATGCCCCAAATTTGAACTATAGGCCAAAACATTTAATTAATGGGAACTCCCAGATCGACAACGATGCCTTATTTATTTTCATCTCGCCAATTTGCTGATTATTGTTTTATTAAAGTTGTCAGTTTGACAATTTTTTATAATAGAAACATAATTAATATTATCTTAAAAAAGAATAATTTCCTCTTGATAGCCTTCAAAATAATTGCACAAATTAGAAAATTGAGCAAAAAATAGAAACTAAAAAATAAAACTTGAAAAATAAGTCAACATTGTCGATCTGAGAGTTCGCGTCGACCGTCCTCATTGGTCAGATGTTTCGGGCTATAATTCAAATTTGGGGCATTTTTAAAAAAAACTTTTTCTGCTTAGAATTTCGTCAGGAAACTGCCATTAAAATGAATGTAATGAATTTCCAAATACCCTGTATATAGATTTTTTTTAGTAAATAAAGTGACGAACGCTGACTTTATTAAATTAGAATAACGTCACTCACTTTCCGGCTAAAGGCAACAAATTCCATGCTCATATTTAGAGACCACAAAGGTAACCGCGTTAAGTCAGTTAAGCATTTCAGTTTCGTTTGATCAGCTTTCACAATAACTTCGCATCAACTCGGGCGCGTAATCAAACGACCAAAGGGAACTTCAAAGGATTTATGCATTAATAATATGAGAATTTTTTGGGAGAACGCATTACAGCTTTATTTAGACAGGGTTGGTATTAACAAGCGCACCGTCTAACTGTCAGAGAAAACTAAACAATTTCACTTTCAAATCTTCGTTTTACGCAGATTTTGTGCCATATCATGCAATATCAGGCCCATCTTCCTTCCTTAATCTAATTAAAGCTTTGCCTTTAATGTCTTTGTAATGGTGTCCCACTTAATTTGCAACTCGTAACATTCTATCTAACCATTATTATCTTCCTTTTCGGTTTCAAATGTACACGTAGTCTTCGGGTTTGTCTTTGGTGATAAACGCGCCCTTCGAAATTCGTCTGACCCTAATGAACTTGTATTTAAGACGTTGTCAGAGCTCATCAGTAGAAGCTAAGGTTTAAACGTTAATCAGCCAGACCTTAAGGGCAAGGAACATAAGATAACTGACGGTGTTTACGTGTACCCTCGCGTGTCAAACAATAGATGGGGGAACGAAAGCCGACACAGGAAATTTGATATTAAGAGTAGGTTTCTTTTCTCCAAAGATTTAAGGTGTATTCACAAAGGGAAATAAAATTTTAATAGGCGATTTCAATGTTTGCATCGTATGGTGGTGTCACATACAAAGGCTCAGTTCAAACGATGTTGGATTTTGTGTACTGTTAAGTGCTGTTTATGGGTTCATTTCTTTAACTGGAGATTCTATAGATGACTGGTAATTTATTTCTGGGAAGTATTTCGAACTGAGCGAATAGAACATGGTGAACATTGAAAAAACACTTTTATAACATTTTTTTAATTGGATTTTCAAAAAAATTTAAATTAAAATTGGGCCTTCGTCTCTTTCGGAATGAAATTTGAAACGAATCGGACCACCCAGGATCCATTGTAAAATTTTGGGACCTATCGTTATATCGTATATAACCGTTTTTTTGTGTTATTTTAAATCGCCAGCGAATTAATTAAATACGTGACAGATTAAACCGTTTTAAGCCCGCTTTTCTCTGGATTTCTTATTAGCCGTTCCCGCCTGTGTCCAGGGGCGAACCGAATTCACTCCATTCTCCGGAAAATAGAGCGAATTTGGTTTTGTCCTCACTAATTATCCTAGTTCAGGTCTTCGTGAGGCTTTACGAGCGGGATTTTAATACTCAGCTTTTTTCATTGGAAGTGGAAGAGAAATAGGGAAAGAAAAAAAATGAAGAAGCGGAAATTAGCTATAATGACACATCACAGATTATCCGGTATTCAGTCGATCCAAAGAAAATAAATTTTATCTGGATAGACCAAAAGGGGTATACCTGATTAAATGATAGTTCTTGATGTTTTCTGGATCAACCGATATTCAAATAGATCAAATATTCATTCTAGATGAATAGTGATTAATTACGCCTGTCCGATTTCAAAAACCAGTTTCATATAACACACAAATGAAATTTTTATGGAAAAAGTAACGAATATTCTCCCAGCAACTGGAGGATGAAAAAATCAATAATGCACAGTCATACTACCCCCTTTTTTCTCGATTTACGATTCTTTCTACTTTAAAAACCACCATTTCAACCGCATCCGTTATTTACTGTTTCAATATCAAGCACAATATTTTTCCTCGACTTTTGGCAGATGAAAATTTTCAAGTTTGAACATGTGCTGAACAACAACCAGCGCGCAGAAGGACGATGATGGAAAAGTGCAAAGAACAATAAAATTATAATAATAACTAGGACCGGGACAACGTTTGAATGGGTTTCCGTTCCTTTTTTTTTGTTTTAGACTGTCGGATGTGTAACTCGACGGCTGTCCGCAATCTAAATTAAAATCTTTTTAATTCCGGTAGTGGCATGTGCGAGCGTGGAAAGTGCAATGGAAGATTCCTCCTTTCAATGGCATACAAAATGGAAATGTGTAGGTAGTTGGAACGAGCAGGAAAACGTTTTACGTGTTTGGACAAATGAATTTTCCATTTTATGAAATATTTAATAAACTATTTACATCATATGCATACGTATTCCCTTTTTACACTCGTTCATTTTGATAGTGAGAAATGGAATCAGCTGTGTTTCAAAAACGTCATGTCAAAGCAAGAATACTTGGATCTCTTTCGTTTCGCTTGGGGTGTTTCGTCTAACCTTCATTCAAATTTTTTCACAAGGGAATTTTGATAAGTTTTGTTACGTAGGCTGTACCTGAAACACTCTTCGTTGATTTCCTCA
The DNA here is from genome assembly GCA_013372445.1 of Hypothenemus hampei. Lineage (NCBI taxonomy): Eukaryota > Metazoa > Arthropoda > Insecta > Coleoptera > Curculionidae > Hypothenemus > Hypothenemus hampei. The sequence goes on along the minus strand of JABRWK010000009.1, from coordinate 1,136,959 downwards.
TTATTAAAGCGATTTCAAAACAGAAAATCAGACGAAATACGATTTCGATCTTAATATCAAATTCTGACTAGATTAAAGTGAAATTTATAACCGACAATATAAATCAGTTCTCCAGAATCGTATTTGTGTTGTTGTTTAATTTGTCCCGTGCTCAGTCAGTTAGGGTAAAACGATTACAAAACTGAATTTTGCTCACGTCGATATTTTAGGGCTGGATTATTATGGTGCCAATGCAGAATCGGTATCCGAACTAATTGATCATGAACATCTGCATATATAAAAGTGAACATTTTGCACCATTTTATAACGTTGTTATGCAGAAATCGAATAATACCACTCGTATTAATAAGGTGGTTTTATTTGGACGGGAAATTTTATATTCTCACTAAATGAAACATAATGTATGCAATTTTTTCAAATATTTCCATTCTAACTTTCATTACCTTAGAAATCCAAAACAATGACAAAGGGTTTTTTTAGAAATATACAATTTTCGATAGGCATATTTGACAAACTAGCTGTCATCTATCAAAATACGATAAGATTTTTTATTTATAATTAGTATACTTTTCCATTTTACCATGCAAAAACTTACATTTGAACAACGTCTAAATTCTATGATAGATATCATCGTCCATCTATGCTTACTATAGATGTCGTACCGCGGATAATTTTCAAACGACATATTCTTTCCATGATGTCAGGCCATTAAGCCGTCGAAGAAATGCGCGTAATGAAGAAAGCATAGCTTCTTAAGTGAAACTTTTGATGAAAATCGAAATTGATCGAATTGACGCCGGTCGCAGTAATTTAACGATGATGTCTGTCATAAAATTGCAGTAGTTTTCGATACGTTTCATGAATTGACGATCGATTTTCCAAGTAAATTTGAATAATTTGGATACGTTGTTCAAGCGTACATTTTTGGATAGTAAAATGGCAAAGTATACTAAGTAAAAATGGTTACCATATCTTGATAAATGACAGCTGTTTTGTTAGATATGTGTATCGAAAGTTGTATACTACCTGGAAAAACGTTCTTTATATCTGAACTTTAGAACCATAATGTATAAAATCCACGTTATTTAAATAGGGCTTTAAACCCTGTGCCCCTGAGGTCCAGATATATTTGTATGTTGCCAATATTTCTTGCAAAATTAGTATTATTTTTTAAATTAATATTATTTTTATATTTTTCACTAAATTCCATTGTAACTTCAATCAAAAATTCAATTCAATCTTAGGTTTTTTTGGAATTATACTGATGAATAAAACATTCTTGTTTATTTTTTTTATTCAATTCACTTTGGTACGGAAATTGCCACTTTCTGTCCCTGAAAGACGTAAACAAACAGAGAAAAAAAACTTATGTACTTGACATCTTGTCGAGTTCTATATTATTTTTCCTGGAAAATGCTTCTTTTAGGAACCGTCGTAATTGTGAGATTTCGCCTTTTATTTCCGTTCAAGCCAAAAATCAAATGCGTTTTTGGTCAAAAACAACATAACGAAAAATATTGTTCGGAATTATTTCTACCTGAGCGCATTACCCAATTTGTCGAGTTAGCCATCCAGTAGAAGAACTAGACGATACAACTGAGTGTGTCGGGCAGGTCAATACAGGATAATACGATAAATAACGACGTGACTAGAACACAATTTCTGGTCAAAATCCTAACTAAATGAACTCCCGTAGACCTCATAACGTTACTAGAAACTTTTCTTTTTTTTTCTCTCTATTTCTCGTCACGTTTAAAAGGAAAAGCTTTTCGAAGTTCATCTAATTTATACAGATTAATCTAGAAATTGTATTTAATTGCTTATAAATTTTATTCTTTTATACGGAATACAGGTAAAAAGGCCTTTTATAGCCACTCATCTTCATATTTACGCAAAAAAAAGAAGGTTCGTTATGCCAATTTAAAAACAGCCTGAATGGGATTTTAATTAAATCGCATGTTTTAAAAATATTTACGACCTTTTGCATTAAAAAAGGGATTAAGAATTTTCGGACCACAAGAGGGAACAAAAAATAAAGGGTTTTCTATTTCCAGTGCTCGATCTTTGAAATCAAAATTACATAAATGTGTAGCTGGAATCGCCATACCATTATTTTTAAAGAGAAGAGAGTGCTGGGTTCTGAAGATCCATTATACTGACTGGCACAAGTGGCTCAATTTCACTAATGATGTTGCTTTTAGAAAGTTCTTATGTCACAAATTCGATTAAATCTATCTCATTCACACTTACTTTTGTCCAAACGTGTTTTTAAACTCTTTTATGGTTAAATGTCATGACTAATCTGAGGCTGATTAGTCTGTGATCGTCGGCTTATGTTGTTACCTACCAAGCGCCCAGTGTTGTTCAATAATCTTTTAGGGCGCTGTTGCACATTTGTCGATGTATACATATACGTACGTATTTAGTACATATAGATAGGTTAATTCATTAATAACGATAGAATTTCCTCAGATGATACTTTAGAGTCTAAAGTTTAGACGTTCGTTTGTGACACTTTTCAGAACATATTATTATCAATGTCAGTTTTTATGACGTGGCAACTTTGAAAAATGCATTTTAAAGGATTCGGTTTTATTTTTTTTATTCTTATACACGAGAAACCCAATTCCACAAAGGAAATATAAAGCTCAATTTATATACAGTTTGAAAATGGCTCGTTTTCCATTATAACTTATATTTGTTTTCTAAAACGTAAAGGAAATTGATCAATGCAGTATCCCCTTAAAAGAAATAAAAGATAATAGAAAATGTCGATTTTACTTTTGACTAGAAACCTTCTGAACGTGTCGTACATACATCAAAATCTTGTTTAGTTCGCGAACACATTTTTTACACCCAAATATTTTTAGGTAGCAGGTGAACTAAAATTGGATGTGCTTATGCCAGGTATGATTTGTAGATCTTAACTTTAAACCAGTCCAAACTCCCAATAGAAATTCTAAGGAGATACCTAATATGACAAAGTTCTAATATAGTTGGAAGTTTACAAAGTTGCATTAGCTTCTCTCTCTCTTCTTCTACGTTAAAATCGTTTATTTAATGTGGTTCAGGTGCATTTTTCTAGAAATTATGCCAAGTAAAATGTTATAAAACGAAATTTTTTCGGATTTAACCGTTCGAAATTCATTCCCGACATATTGGCCAACGCAATTTGCCTCTTTAAAAGACGCTTTTAAAGCCCTGGTATTTAATTAGAGACACTTTGCCTTCTGAAAGCGAACGTTTTAGTGCCACTCTTATCTTTTGCTGTTTTTTCGGCTAATGGGTAATTCAATCAGCCGCGAACGGTTTTCTTTCTTCCTCCCTTTATTTCCCTTTAGTTTGTTGGTGCCGTTAAAATGTCAATATAACGATGATTTAAATTAAATATGCCTTATATGTAAACCTGCAATGCAAACGGTGTACACTCAAATGTGAATACGTTTTTAGATGAAACAGCAGTAATATTGCGGAAATTTCTATGTGAACATGTTGACGGTAGATACAGGGAGGCTCATTTAGTTAAACATTTACCTTCTAATAATTGCAAAACGATCTATTCAAGTTATACAGGGATTATTGCATGTTTCTTGTTTTTCCTTGCATGGTGTTTAATTAACTAATCATTAATATGTATGAGTAAAATGTGTGGAAGTTTGGCATAAAAGGCGTATTATTGAATGCTTGAACGTTTATTCGAAGTGAAATTTGCATAAGAAAATTCCTAAATGCCGTTTCTTTAACGATTGGAAAACAATTTATTCCTTTTTGTACCATTATAATACTCCATAACTTCTTGTTGTTGGTAAGTCGCTCTTTTGTAATGGCTAGACTAAAGGAAATTCCAAATTCTTAGACAAAGTGAAACAAATTGGCCATTTACTGGCAATGGAAAAAGTCTTTTTCTTATTTGCTAAACAAATAACCGTCTCAAAAGGGAAACGTTGAAAGATATTTGGACATTAAGCCGAAGAGCCAAATCACTCTTTCAGTCTCAATAAATGCTGGAAAAAGATAAATTGCAACTAACGACTAAAACGTTCCAAACAGTTGAAAATCGCGTGCCAATTTTAATAAATCTACCAAAAATACAAATGTACATATATTCTAGAAATCGCTCTTTGAAAATTCACTGGGGATATATTCGAGTGGTAACACCCTCTCCCCAGTGAAAGGTTTCAACTATTTCTTAGGGAAACAGAACAGATTCTAATTTCCCGCCCTGCTCTGGTTGGCACATAAACGTGACATTTTGCTTGAAACATATGGTACGGCATTTTGAAAAGCACCCCGAACACTTAAGGCTGGTTTAAGTGCCATTTATGAATGTTGCACAAGGAAAAATGCTGATTTTACTTCAGTGCTGTAAGCTTACCAGATTTTTTAGATCAAACAGTAACAAATATTATCAAAGTACTTCTTGTATTTTTCTTGGAAAGTTTGTTTTTTTTGCACTGGAATGTATAAATTTTTCTTTTCAATGTTCGCATAAAGAAAATCACAACATAAAGGAAAATCTATGTTAACATTACACTGCTATATGATATATGATGTTAACGTTTACCTAAAGAAACTTCCGGTTTCATTCCAGGAAGTCATTAGAAGTCGTCATAAACATTCGAAATATTATCCTCATTATTTGGCAAAGCTCCTTTTCTTTATCTAATTAAGAATAAACCGGCGCGGGTCCTTTTTACTCTTTCAGTTATTTGAGCGTTGTTACTCTCTAACAACGAATCAATACAAGTTTCTCTCGTCCTAAACGGGGTAGACAGATTGTCTGTAATTAAGTGTATTAGACTTGGTGCTCTATCTCTCTCACTGTCTCACTCTCTCTCTCTCTCTCTTGTCTCTAATTAATTAAATTTGCGCTCTAGCTCTAGAACCCTGGATCCGATTTAGATGTATTTCACGAAAGACAGCTAATTTAACAACTGAATTTATGACGATCCCACATCGTCATTTGACAGCGATACTTTACTGTGAAACTGGAAAGTTTTTCGTCCAAGTTCAAATTGCTATATTTCCAGTTCTCTCCAGAGGTCTGTGAACGTATAAGTTATTGTCTCGGATATCGATATGCCAAATTTAATTTCTCCAGAGATTGTGTGACGAGATGTCACAAAATAATTTATTCTTGGTTATAAATTGTCCGGTAAAATTTTTAGTGGATATATTAATGGAAAAATAAATATTTGATCAGGGTTCGATGACAATTCTGAAAATATTTCATCGGCCCGTATAAACTAAAGCGAAATTTCTGGTGTGAAAATTTATTAATTATGCATTTTAATTTATTTTCCTGATAGCTGCTAATTTACTTATATAAACGTTATTAATTTGGACTAATTGCACTTTTTTGCAAGTTAAAACAGTATATGCAATTCTAATTGAATACTACGTTTAAAGCCTAGAATTTCTAGCCACTTTTCAACTGTTTCAATTTTTCGAAATTTATTTTCATCCATTATTTTTTTATTTAACAACACCTTTAAAGTTTTGGTAAAAAATCACTTTTGTCAGAGAATAAATTAGAATTTCACAAAGAGATCTTAAGGTAAAACTTCCTTTGAAATATACTCTATTTAATTTAGATGATTTCTAAATAATGTTCAAATTCGATTCTTGAACGTTTTCCTTATAAGACAGAGCGGTTTCATCTTAAACCGAAAGCGTTATTGAAACGCACCACTTGCTAAAGTCTAAGCATTTAATGAAGACGTTGCGGTTAACTGAACTTTTAGTGGAAACGCGAAATTAAATTTAACGTAGCGTAAATGAAACTTAAAAGCTGCTCCTGTTCAAACAATTGCAGCTTCCAAACTGTTAGATTTACATAATTTACTTAACCGTCAAGAAGCAACGGCTTAAAAACGATATATGAACTCCATCCGCCCATTTGGAACTCTTTTATCACAATTGTAAACAACATTAGTAATCGTCTAAAGTCTGCTTTCGCAATAGAAAAGTTTTCCTTTTCCTTCATAAATTTAGTTAAATCCTAACATATTTTACAACCATGCGCGCGGCTCTATCTTCGAGACTCTATTTAAGTCCGTCAACTAGAACAAAAGCCCTTTAACCTACGTACAACGGATACGTATTGCAAATTTACTGGCAAAATATGCAAATTGTAAAGATATACGCAAACTACGGTTATAAATTATCCAATACAGTGTTATGTGAAACAAGGGTTTCGTGTTGAAAAAGAGGATCGATCGAAGTCGTTGAACTGAAAGCGGTTTTTTTTAAATAACTTTTGTTTGTTGACTTTGTTTTAATTAAAATAACGATCGTTGAGGTGCAAATTGGTCGACGTTTTCTAGACAAAACTGGCATTAATTAAAGCCATTCTTAATAAACTTTGCTTCGTTTATTTTCGTTTAATGCAACTGCATAATTGTCGTTCGAGGGCGTCCCCAATTCTATGGCTGAAGTTTTCATTGTTTAAATGTCTTTTCTTCTTCTTCTTTTATAGAAAGTATGTTTGCAAATTTTCAATATATCATACCCCTTGTGAGTTCCTATTGCCTTCCACCTTAATGGCTTACTTAATTACTTTTGATGGTTCTCCTTATTCTCTATTATCTTAATCCATCTTCTCTAAAATGAGTAACTATTTTTAAAATTCATCTAAATAATAAAATCTAAGTTAACATATAGATTTTACTTATCCACAAATATGTATACCAAATGGATTTAAAAGGAAATCAACATTAATTCCAGGTCGTTGGGATACTAAGAGCATTAGCCTGCATAAAACATATTTTGGGGAGTGGCTTAATATACATACAGAAGCCACACAGTAGGGTGGGAAACTTAAATCTGTTTTATGTAATTTCCCCTTCTGAAATATTAAGGCAAGTTTTCCTTGGCGTGGGTGTCAAATGTACAGGCTATTAGATTTAATTTATAACACTCCTAAAAATCTTACCACTTCACAAAACAGTAGAGTAGAATATAAAAGTTTTAGATGCTCTGGCTAAAAAGTTAATTATGAATGCTAAACATCTAAATTTTAAGTTTTATCCTTATCACAATCATGGGTTTGTGTAAAAGTAGGATTTTTTAACTCGGTATCCAGTAAATGTTTGTTAAAACTTCAAAATCTCGACGTACACTACATGTAAATAATTCTGTATCTGTAGCGCGAACTCTTTCAGAATTGTAGATTTCATTACATCTAACAAAATCATGGTTCAGCCTTTAAAACTCGTCTAAAACTCTTTCTGGAATATGTTCAAAATGAGAAAACCAAAAACGATTTTCTTTAAATATAGAGAATGGAAAACGAGATAGAAAGTTATTGTCTGCGGTCCCGAACAGGGCATTGAAAAACGATATTATCAATTTTTTCAATTGGAAAACTCACATTCTCAAATGTCATTGACCGTTTTCTCGAAAACTAAAATGAACATCAGACACAAGTTTCAGGCAACCAAACATTTTTTTTTGTTATGAAAGTTCCATTCAAAAAGTACAAAGAATTTACCATGTATTTAAATGATATTTTCAAATCTTTTTATAAAGTTTGCCACACTGTCCTATAATGTTCCCATTTCAAAGCAGCCAGAACAGCTTTGTGGAATGGGTGTTTTGCCTGAAATAGAGGTACGGTAAGTATCTAACAATTCTAGGTCGGTAAGTTTTGTAGATAAACTGTGAAAATGTACATATGTACCTAGGTAAGAAGGACAAAATTCGACTAAACGCTATTTTTGAAGAATCCTAAAGCTGAAATCCTTATAATTGAAATACATTTTTTTGGTTTCATCAATAAACAAAAATACTTAAAAAAGCAGTTTCTCTTATAAAACGGAACACGTTAATCGAAATTCAATATAGTTGCTTGCACTCACTGTTCATATTGGGAGGGCAACACATTTCTCAATAACCCACCCATCTGATAGACTGTTTAACTTACAAACTTAGGTATCAAATATATTGGAAGCTGGCAACTCAAACGCCATGGCTAATAAAAGCTGAACTTTATTTATTAGTTCTACTTCATTAAAGAAAAAAAAAGATTTTAATACAATGTTCTTAGAAATTTTAAATTTAAATTCAAAGAAAAAATCACCATATGCATGCAACCCAAAATACACGTTACACTCGGATACCTATGTTTTATTAATAATTTAATTACACTCACCTTGGGGAGTCCTGCTGAACAATAATTATTAACTAACGATATTCAAGTTCTCGATTGAATAAATATTCCTGCTATTATTATCAAGGCAACAATCACTAGACTGAAGTCTTATGGAAATATGTAGAAAAGTTTGTAACAAACACTGTTTAAACTGCCGATATTGTTATTTTAATATTTATTTATTTTTCCTACGTTTGATCGTTCGTAGTCGAACAAGTCGGATGATAACGAGCGTTCGGCTAATTTCGATAGCAGGAAGCGAATTGCCGAACTAGAAGCGTTCACGACTCGGTGATGAGAACAACTGATGTTAGCGTTATTTGCAGGAATATTTTCGTTAAAAATAAAAATAATTATTTTTTTTCTATGTTAGAATTTGAATGAATAAATCCCTAAAAAAATAAAGTGACACGATTTTCCCATATAGAAACTCCTTCATTGCTTTTGAAGATCAAAGTCCTGTTACATTTCATATCTCAATTACCATTTTCGAGGCTGTCACATCTACAATGCTTTATGGTTTATCATAAATTCTTTTGGAAAATATCCAAGCAAATATTGGGAAATGGACATCTTTCCAACATATTTCAGATGATAAATAAACAACTGAATTTTTACACAGCATAAAATTGAAACTGTTAGAACGTCCTCCCGAGAGAAATCCAACGATGGAGAAACACTCTCTCGATTCGTCCAGAAAAGAAAGATCGGTATTTTCTACACGAAACGTGGAATAATGGAAAGGATTGTATTTAACTGTGCTATAAACGGTCACGTTTATATCGCATAAATATAAAAATAAATTCGTCGATTTATTCGAAAATTGATTGATAGAATTTCCACATAGAAAGATTCAGGATCTTTCCCCAAATCCATAGTGAATACGAAAAAGTAAACTTAAGACTTCCAAAGTAACCTACTCTTAATTAAAGCTATTCAGCCTGAATCCTAAAACCATCCAGGCAGGAAGGCTGATTTCTAATTCAAAATCGATCTGGTGGGGCTGTAAAGTGGAACGGTACCTCAGGAGGGTACATGAAACTGCCCAAGTTGTTTGTTGAACAACACTTAATTCCCAAAGAGATCCCGTACTGAAGATGTCTCAAGGGTTTTTCATTTAATTAAAAACGAAAAACTTTTCTTCAACTAATTACCATAATTGCACTAAGACGAATAAGTTAGTTACGTGGGAAATGTGGTTAGAAGTTACGAAACACCCTGAATTATCGATTGGAGGGTTGCATGGTGAATATTAGACAGTCGGTAATCTAGAGTATTTATAATTGAAAGTTGAGATAGGGCAAAAAATGTAAACAGAATCACTTTAAGCATTGCACTGACACACCTCAATAAACCCACTGGTCATAATAGGATGCCTTTTACGATCCAAGTTTTACCAAGAAACTCGCTCTTAAAATATTATAAGAGCAATGCGTGCCTGGAAAACAGAGTTGGGCAATAAAACTGCCAACTGCTAGCCGAGTTTCTTCTAATTACCACACTGAACGAGAAACAAACATAAACAGTAGCAAAACCGCACCCAATAACCTAAGGAGAATGAATATGACAGAGTTCTTCTTAGGTGGCGTTAAAGTGCAATTTTTCTTTTTTTTTTCAGAAAAAATTGTAGAGTTTTACACAAAAGCAGTAATTTTCCCTGTCGCTGTATCTGACCTGAAATAGTTCTCCAACTCCTTTATAATTTAAAGCAGTTGAACTTTCTCACTTTCGTAGATGTTATTGATTAGAGGCTCTCGCGAACCGGGTTATATAAGAGCCTCGTTAGAGCGACGACGGTCGCAAAAGGAGAAACAACTTTTTTCTGTTAGAAATTTTCCTATAATAAACTTTCGGGTCCGATATTTTTTTTGCACAAATATCTATCTTGTTTTTTACTATTTATAATGTTGTGCTTCAATTGAGAGCGTAAACAAGCCACTCTTTATTAATTTACCTTTTGTTTGTTTAATAGTAGGGCGAATTTCTGGCAGTTATCGATTATTAATTTCAGAATTGGGTTAAAAGTAAATCGCATGCTTAAAACACTAAAACGTATCAAAAAATAAGACATTGTGGTTTCACACGAAACTGTTCTCTCTTATATCTGATTTTCAGACAAGCCCTTTACATAGTTTCTATTATTTTCTTATATTTTTTGTTCCATTTAATTATATTTTAGTTTAGTTTCATCTTAAAATAAATTATTTAAAGTTTTCTTTAAAGGTAAAAATTGTACATTTCGCAAGCCAATAAATTATGCGTGAAGTTTAAATTTTCGACGGTTAAAACTATAATTTATTCAATGATTTTCCATCCTGAATGACTTATAGGTTATCGACGTAAATAATTAACCAAGATTTTCTTACAATCGATCCCTTTCTAGCAACCAGTCACGCAAACCCTCACCTTTTTGCCATGGGATTGAAAGAAAATGAATTTTGTTAATCTTACCTGATAAAAACTGGTCGGAAAACTGCCCGTCGGAAAAATTTAAACTTCAACCACCCTGTGAGAAACACGTTGGCCAACTTATTGGCACAAAACTACCGACAACGTGAATATCCAGACGTTCACTGCGCATACTCTGGATCCGCTCGCCACAATACGAATATCCCGGTTAGAAGGGTCGATTCTCCTCCAACTATGGGCATTGGGTTGACACACACTTCCATCGCCCTCTGACGATCTCATCGCCTAACATCAAACATCGATCCTATTAATTTGATGTTTAGAATGATAAATGATCCATAAATTACCGCATTTTCTTATTTCCTGCGGATTTTATTAGACATTTTTTACGTCATATTCGTATATGCCATAAAGAAGAAGTTTAAGCATTTAAAAAAAAATAATGCTTACATTATTTATTTTTACATTTTTTAAGGGATTTTTCATGCTTGTCAGTTTTTTATGGATAAAAAAAATCTTAGGAATCATAATATATGTATACGGGGTATATTATGTTTTGATATTAAATTGGTTAAATTTTATGCGATTCTCTTGTGCAGCGAGTTTTGCTTTGATTTACGAGAAGACTGTCGACTTTGGTTAACGAATAGCAAAAAAAGCTTTGAATTTCAACTTTTATCATACATATTTTAAAGAAAAATTGCATTTTTGAAGTTAGATCTTATATTTCCTCCTAACCCCTTTCTAATGAGAGTCATTTCCTCTTTTTAAATTGAAAATATTTCTAGGAAACAATAAAGGAAATGCACAGAGGAATTTGGTGGGCTTGATACATTTCCTTCATCGTTTGGGAAGTGCTCCTGTGCAGAGCCACTCATGCCCTAATCACCTTGAGTTAAATGCAACACATCAATAAACTCCGTAAAATATATACCAGAAATAGAAATAATATGTATGTATGTATGCACTTCAGAACCATGCAATAACTGCTGTTGCTGCTGTAGGGGTCAAGTATCAATTAGGTATAGAGTAAAATTTAAATTTTGTTGGGAAACATTTACAAGAAATGTTTACAAAACAATATTCCTGCAAAAATAATTGACACCTACTATTGACTGAGTTCAAAATAAAAACATTATTCCCTCTGTTCGAAATCCAAACTAATAAAAATTACGAAATTTTAGTGTGAACACAATGCAGGAAACCAAACAAAATAAAAATTAAACTGATCAACGGTAGTAGAATTGACCCAAACAATTGCCCAAAGGTCAAGTGCCAATAATAATTTTTACACTCAAAGTTTAATGGCATTATTTCCTCGTCGAGTCATGTTTATGGTACCAATCAGAGATCGTCAAGGCGAATCATGTCATGACATGAAAGCGATAAAACAAAATTAATATTAATTATAATAATGAAGTATTGAATTATAATGTTTATCTGACGGTTTTCAATAGTGAGTGCTCTTCTCGCACTTCAAAATGTGGGTCACGGAGAAAATGTACTGGAACCTTATTTTGCATATTACTTATATGTAATTTTATTGATGTTATTCATGTAGCAAATCGCATTTTATAATTGTTTTTCTCTTGTACCTCCACGATTTCATTAAAATTTATATTACATTTCATTATTAAACTAATTAACATTATAATAGTAACAGAAGAAGAAGCGAAGAAGAAAGCTTAAAATTCAGAATTAAAATTTTAATATGTGCACTTTCGCTTTAAAAACCGTGTAATATTTATTACTAAAATTGAGAATATTTAATAATCATTTTTCTGCAATTTTGTTCCCCGGTCAAATATTTCGTCTTTAATTCATAGAATTACCATTTCAATTTTGAAATTTTACATAATATTTAATATTTCGATACGGCTATTATTGTTTCCTGTTCTGCGTCGCATTTTTTGAAATTTCCAATTAAAAATGTAAAACGCCCGTTGTTGATTGAAAACAACTCAAATAAAATATGAAAGTTTTGTCATAAAGGGAATAATGAGAATTCTTTTATTATTTGTTAAGGGCTGAAACTCTTTTCAGAACTGAATATTTGAGTTTTACATTTCTAATCTCTGTCCTATTATTTTTTTTTTTGGTTGGTTGGTTGGTTGGTCCAGTAATTTTCTTTCATCTCATAGAATTTTTTAGATGATATTACGAAAATTGCTTGGTAGTACTTATCTTACATTTTCAAATTGTTCCCATTCAATTATCACATTTTGCATTATTAACCCTCAACCCATAAAATGATGTCATTTATGACATTGCGCATAATTATTTGTCTGCTGCATGCACTAAAAGCATCGTTGGACCTCAAATGCACGATTTACCCTACAGGCCATTAGTCTAGTGCTGGCTGCAACATGCTCCTAAATAATGAGGGTAGCGCCAGTGTAGAATAAAATAATTCGAAATTTCCAATGAGCATTTGTCAAATATGACAGCGCCTTGTGGTATATGTCCAAAACTTGTGGATCGAGGGTTAGATATAGTTTACAGTTAGATTGGTGCATCTAAGAACAGCGAGAATATAAAAAGAAAAAAGGCACATATTCCTTATGAATTAGCATTCCTTTAATGGAAATTCTTTTTCTAAAAAGTTATAAAAATGAATAAAACTATACACGCCACTGTGACCAAACTGATTCGCTAAATTGAAGAAAGTAGCAACAGTTCACTGTTTTATTTCTGGCGAAAATATCTTGATGTACTTACTTTACTTTCTTCGTCGTTTGAAACATGTGACGAAATTTTTACCTTTAAATTGACTATAAAGTAGGTAGACGACGATCAAAACAATTATGCGAGCACCTACAAAGAGTGAAACTTTTATTTAAGCCCGAGAATCCAGGCGTCGCCATGTCTCTTGAAATAATATTCGAAAAATAATTTGTACAAAGGTGTAGGTTCAAGTTTATTGCTCTCTTTCACGTAATATGTCTCTTGAAGCGTCTTGTCAGCTTTCTATATTATTTTGCAACGACCATTTTAGCATAAAACGTCGTTAACTTTTTTAAGGGGACTCTGTGAAAATACGGAAATTCCTACCATCGAAAAATAAACAAAAAAAAATTACTTCAAAAAAATCTTATAAACACTATATCGAGAGGGGCATCCACAGTCATTAGATACCACGATTTGTTGGTTCTTCGACACTTACGTTATGAAAGATTTAAAGTGAAAGACATTCGAGTGGTACTCTTCAGTTACTGTGGGTGCTGCGGTTCAAGCGGAGCGACAATGGCCAGGACCAGGCCGATTTTCTTAGTAGCCGCCCTTGCAGTCTGTTTTGTTGGTGAGTGATTGAGTTTTTGAGTGATTAGCGCAATATCTGAAATAACTTGCTCTTAAAAACCGTTAAATTTCAACTTAAAATGAAAGTTATATAATGCTTTCTGGTTGTCATCTTGCATTTCTATCAAAATTTAATAGAAAGAGGTTTCTCTTGTATTTTCGCTAGCAATTTTGAAGTGGAATTAACTTATTTCGATCGTTTTGCACATCAAGCCTTATTTGCTGCTGAAAGGATTAAACTGCTGAATAAATTGGAAAGAAAATTTACTTGCGATTCTTAGTATGGATTATATTAAATTAAATAATTTAAGGTATTCTAACGGATTTATTTTTGAAATGTTATCATTGAATAACGTTCTTGATATGTATTAATAACAATTTATAACTTATATCATGTCAATTTTATCGATATTTATTTGTATGTCTTTATAACTCTATAAATTTACTGAGAAATTGTTGTTTTTAACGTCAAGAGAGCGGCTTTCTCTTAATGCCTTTAAGAATTATGTTTTAATAATAACATGCAGAAAAATCATTTCAACGTTTCTCTGTTTTATGAAGACCTAATTAAACAGTACTTATATGGCTTTAATTGAAAGTTGGAAGGATAAAATAGGATTTGAGCACAAGAGGAAATACTAATTCTTCCTTCGCTTTTTAATTATTATTTTAAATATCGTTAATTTTCCTACAATTATATTTATGTTTGCAACAAGCCACACGACATTTGTCGGTTTCAAAACGAATTTGATAAAGACCTTTCACAATTCAAACACTCATTACATTTAAACGATTTGGCAATAATGCAATATTACTTTGGACACATGCAACTCTTCNTCTAAGAACAGCGAGAATATAAAAAGAAAAAAGGCACATATTCCTTATGAATTAGCATTCCTTTAATGGAAATTCTTTTTCTAAAAAGTTATAAAAATGAATAAAACTATACACGCCACTGTGACCAAACTGATTCGCTAAATTGAAGAAAGTAGCAACAGTTCACTGTTTTATTTCTGGCGAAAATATCTTGATGTACTTACTTTACTTTCTTCGTCGTTTGAAACATGTGACGAAATTTTTACCTTTAAATTGACTATAAAGTAGGTAGACGACGATCAAAACAATTATGCGAGCACCTACAAAGAGTGAAACTTTTATTTAAGCCCGAGAATCCAGGCGTCGCCATGTCTCTTGAAATAATATTCGAAAAATAATTTGTACAAAGGTGTAGGTTCAAGTTTATTGCTCTCTTTCACGTAATATGTCTCTTGAAGCGTCTTGTCAGCTTTCTATATTATTTTGCAACGACCATTTTAGCATAAAACGTCGTTAACTTTTTTAAGGGGACTCTGTGAAAATACGGAAATTCCTACCATCGAAAAATAAACAAAAAAAAATTACTTCAAAAAAATCTTATAAACACTATATCGAGAGGGGCATCCACAGTCATTAGATACCACGATTTGTTGGTTCTTCGACACTTACGTTATGAAAGATTTAAAGTGAAAGACATTCGAGTGGTACTCTTCAGTTACTGTGGGTGCTGCGGTTCAAGCGGAGCGACAATGGCCAGGACCAGGCCGATTTTCTTAGTAGCCGCCCTTGCAGTCTGTTTTGTTGGTGAGTGATTGAGTTTTTGAGTGATTAGCGCAATATCTGAAATAACTTGCTCTTAAAAACCGTTAAATTTCAACTTAAAATGAAAGTTATATAATGCTTTCTGGTTGTCATCTTGCATTTCTATCAAAATTTAATAGAAAGAGGTTTCTCTTGTATTTTCGCTAGCAATTTTGAAGTGGAATTAACTTATTTCGATCGTTTTGCACATCAAGCCTTATTTGCTGCTGAAAGGATTAAACTGCTGAATAAATTGGAAAGAAAATTTACTTGCGATTCTTAGTATGGATTATATTAAATTAAATAATTTAAGGTATTCTAACGGATTTATTTTTGAAATGTTATCATTGAATAACGTTCTTGATATGTATTAATAACAATTTATAACTTATATCATGTCAATTTTATCGATATTTATTTGTATGTCTTTATAACTCTATAAATTTACTGAGAAATTGTTGTTTTTAACGTCAAGAGAGCGGCTTTCTCTTAATGCCTTTAAGAATTATGTTTTAATAATAACATGCAGAAAAATCATTTCAACGTTTCTCTGTTTTATGAAGACCTAATTAAACAGTACTTATATGGCTTTAATTGAAAGTTGGAAGGATAAAATAGGATTTGAGCACAAGAGGAAATACTAATTCTTCCTTCGCTTTTTAATTATTATTTTAAATATCGTTAATTTTCCTACAATTATATTTATGTTTGCAACAAGCCACACGACATTTGTCGGTTTCAAAACGAATTTGATAAAGACCTTTCACAATTCAAACACTCATTACATTTAAACGATTTGGCAATAATGCAATATTACTTTGGACACATGCAACTCTTCTTTACGGTTTTTTTTTTTAATAATCGAAACATGAATTGGACACTTTTCTTGACCATCCTTTGGAATTGCGTAACAACTGGTTTCGTTACATGATAATAATAATTATATTATTGATTGCAAAGGTGTGAGAACTCGCTTTCTTTCATCTCGTTAACTGTTAAGATTAATAAAGGGTTACCAACTTAATCGTGAATCGAATTTTTTCATTTAAGACCCATATTTGACAACATTGTTGTTCATCAGTAATTTTATTATTTAAACCAGGCGATTGCACTTAAAACATACTTAGTTTTATACCATATAGGTGGGTACTTAATTGGTTGATTACCTTCGATTTTTTTTGCGTATTACAACGTTGCATGGCAATGAAAGTAGTCTATCTTCATTTCAATACATCTTCAAAAAACAAGGATTGTTGTTTGAGGTCTGTTGCAATCAATTTTAAATCGTTGTTGTTCTAGTTTCAATTTTCAAGTCTGTTGCCAACTACTAGAAACGATCTTTATGGAGATTTAAATTGCTTTGAGACATGCCATTAATTATTAATAGTTGGTATCAGTTAATAATGAAAAAAAAACTTTAGGTCGGTTCTCTGTTAGTACCGTCGAACGAAGAAGTGAAAGTGCATTTTCTGACCAATAATATTGACTTCTGATCTGAACTTTTAAAGTAGGTAAATATGTTTGTGTTAATGACGTTTCAAATAATATTCGGCAAATTGTTACGAAACTAGATGAGTCAATTTCCATTGGGAGGCTCTCTTTTAGTTACGTTCATAACATACCGACCATTTGAAGAAAAATGGAAACAAATTTACAATATATAGCGTCCTTGGCATTTATCTCGATATGTGTGGTTAAAAAACGGATAAAAAGTAGTCGTTTTACATAAACTAAATTATTTATTTGTTTCTTAATTCAGGAATAATTGTTTCTTCTCTAGAAGTTCTTCTAATGTTGGTCACGAAATGCGTTTTAGAATGTTTAAGTGAATCCCGGTTGTTATTCGGAGCATGGAATTTGCCATTAGAGTCATTCGAATCATTAAAAAAAAAATCTCATTTGTTCCGCTGCAGAAAATCCAGATGATGTCGTTACTTTTAAGCCCGACAACACGTCATTACTTAACTGAGCCTTTTAACATTACATTAACAAACAAAAAAATGGAAATCAGAAAAATGACTTTAAAAGTGATTAATGTTCTTGCACAATGATCCAAATAACATTCGGAATTGTAATAAAAATTCGTAAAAACAGCCACTACCAACAATGCGCTCAACTGCCATTTGTCTTTTTAATTAAAAACAAACTAGTATAATATAATGATATAAAACAATTCAACCGTGCTAGTTTCCACATTCATTACATCCAACTAGAGGCGGCTGGAAAATGTAATCTGAAAGAATCATTAAAATTTCCAAAGCCATAAAACTCGCAGGGAGGTCAAAAACATTCTTGAATTAAAGAGAGCCTCTTTGCTCTATATACCGTGCATAGTTCTTTAATTAAAAAATACCACCAGAATAATTTTGAAGCTCCTTTTCCCTCTTTATATTTCATATTTTTGCTTTTATCTCGTAGAAACCAACAATAACTTCTAAAACATCTAAAAGGACGTCACTCACATCGTATGGTATCTGATAGAATTTAGGGTAAAACATTATTGTATTTTAGCCTTGAATAGAGAGTTAAATATCAAAAGAAAATTTAACCAGACATATTTTGACTCCATTTTCTCTCTATATTTACAGATTCAACGAAAGGTGAATACTTTGGAAAATTCATAGGGAAGCTTTCAGAACTTCATCACGGAGTTTCCGGTGAAGTTTATGCTGTTGACGGAAGAACGATCTACATAAAAGACTACACATACGATGGACAGGGACCTTGTAAGTTTCTGACAGAGAATCAATTATGAGAACTTTCCTTACTGTACATTTGATGTAACTTTAGTTAAGTGATTATTTCTCGGTATTAGACAATGAAGTTTTCCAATGAAGAAAAAATAAAAAAGAAATTTACATTTAAATGAGGTTAATTTTTCCAGACGCTTATTTCTACGCTAGCACCTATAAAACTCCCGACAGTCGCGGATTTCGATTACGAGATGAGAATAATAACGGGGATGTTATCAAGAGATACAGGAAGGAGGGAGTCACCCTGACGCTTCCCGAGGGAAAAACATTGAACAACATCAAGATATTTTACGTATGGTGCGAGGAGTTTGACGTAAGTAATTTGTTGTCAAGCTGTATTTTATAATTTTATGTTTTTCTGCCGTTCTTCCATTCTCTCTTACGAAAAAGCCATTTAAGTAAAATATTTAATTTTCATTACAATTTCAAAAAAAAAATGTATAATAAATGGCTGTGAAATATTTATATCTGAACGGAACAGACTTAATAATGTTTATGAAGAAATTAAAGCAGATACAGCCCTAAGGGAAAGTAAAGAACAATTTGCCTCAAGCCAACCGTTTACAAAGACTAACTGCCATCCAATTTAACTTTTGAAAGTTATGAGAATAGAAGTTGCCATCTTGTTTCACGACAGCGACTCGAGCAAGGAAAAATGAGTCGAACACAATCCACGGCTAATTTCTTCCTGCGTCCCGTTCTATTTTTTTTTCTGTTTTCCTTTGACGTTTCGACGGACTTTTAGTTGAAATTTTAATTATTATTGCAGGTAAACTTTGGCGACGTGAAAATCCCCCGCAATTTCGATTATCCGAGGCCGCAGAAAATCGACGCTCTCAAAGGAGTACACTCAATCTCTTCCGACAACATCGTCATCGTCGACGCTCAAACTTTACTAATTCCTAACTTACACTACGATGGAGATGCTCCAGGTGAGAAAAAGGGGGAAAGCAGGAGCGTAGATTCCGTTCAAATTTCAATGTCCAAATAACGACGTACAAATCATTTTTTTTTTGGGAAATTCAAAACAGGGAATAATTTGAATGGAGCAGCTGAAATGTAGGAATTTCCTGTGAATAGTGAAATGCGAATGAACGCCACTGAGTAAAATATTCGCTTTACGAATGGTTTTCCCTCGTTGCATTCCGGGGCAAACTTTAACTTTCACCTGGGACATGTCATAGATTAGGGAGATCAGCAGCTTTCGAATAGTTGCGCGCAGTTTTCTAAAAGTTTAATATTCCGGATGGCGTAATTCCGTTCCGGTCGCTTCGGACCGAAACGTAGAAATTCAATTTAAATTAATCCAAAGTTTGAGTTATTATTTTCGAATTTTGAATATGGAAAATTCGGTAATTTTCACGCCGCGAAAACTCTGAGGAGAGAGTGAAAAGAAAACTTTTCCCCTTTGGATAATTAAAATTTTGATTGAGGTCCATTGCGATTTTTTGTTTTTTTTTGCATTTTTTTTCACAATTTCTATTGTCCGTTTTCGTATTTTAATCGTCTTATTAGGAGACTAGCATGCCTGTAATCGGATTATTGTCTCTATAAGCCATATTTAAAAAGGAGATTAAGTTTTCAAAAAGTACCAGGTAAACATTTTTCTTTTAAAATTAATGATCTTCTTGCTTTACCCAAGGCTTTTCAATCAGAAAAGAAGAACTTCATCTTCGCTAGAATATAAAATTTCGCTTGTATGTAAGAAGACACTCTTCTACCAATACCGGTTTCCTTGATATACGTTTGTCCTGCGGATTAAAATAATCATAAAAATACCGAAACGTAATCCGTTAATGATTTAAAAGAAATAGCAGTGAAAGTGAATTAACGAGAATTATCTGAAAAAAAAAAACAAGATAATATCACAACACTTTAAATTTTTAATAAATTATAAGAAATAAAAATAATTTTTGATGGTAAAAAGTAGGTAATGCGTTTAATGGCCTTGGCCTTCAGATGTAAAACCACAACCAACCACAAAAGCAAAATAATACCTTTACAACTGGTTTCCTTTCTAGATGGGAAGTTTTGGGCGGGACGAGGCCCAAAACCGTCTCCACAAGGTGTAAGGGTTCCGGATGAAAATGGCAAGGAATTACCGTTGCGTCGTTACGACGGCAAAACAGTGGTACTAACATTACCAGGCGATCTCACCGTCTTTGACATCGGACACTTTGGCATTTGGTGCGAGCAATTCACCGTTGATTTCGGTCACGTACAAATTCCACAAAATCTCAACGTGCCACCCTCATTGAAAATGCTTGGAGTCAGTCCCCAGGTGAGTAAAATGCACATTTTTTTATGACCAAAGTGTCCCCTCAATTGGCCTCTAAGTCTGTATCTCTCTCTGTCTCTGTTGTTCCAGAAACGGCATCAATTATTGGTTCCAGACAACTCGAGAGAGGTATCGGTGCACAGGCCTCTAATTGGGGGACACTTCGAAGCCACTACATTTAGACCGGCGCATTACGGATTTCAAAGACGCGACGAAAATCTCGCGTCCTCACCTTCTTCTTCCTCTTTCGTATCGCAACCCAATTACGAGCAACGGGGATACGTGCCATTCAACCAACACTATCAAACTAATCAATTTAATCAACAACAGTCACCTCAATTTTATCAAACCGGACATCAACCATTTGTCGGTCAATATCAACCTACTAATGGACAACCTGTACCTTATCAATCGTTTAATCAACCACAAAACTTTTATCAACAAGACTATAGGCCGAGGAACAGATTCGATCTGCAACCACAACCGCAACATTACGTTCCTTTTGGTTAATTGTTTCTTTTATTTTTACGTATTTATTAGTGCTTCACTTGCTTGTTAATTTATTAATTTTAATTCAGCTTTTTGCTATTGTTTTATTTTTTCAGAGTTTATTAAGCTACTTTTTCAGAGGCTATTAATCTGTGATCTTTTATAATACTCTTTCACCTAAGCCTAAGGCCAGTTTTTTTTTATTCCACTATTGTTTTAGTGTATTTATTTAACTGCTAACGTATTTTTTGAAACATTTTATTCAGAAAACAAAAAAATAAATAAACCAAAAAATAAAAAATGAAAAACTTATAAACATTATTAAACAAATAGTGTCAAAAACAATATTTTTTTGATAGTTTCACTAAAGTCTTTGTTTGCATTATTGAGGCAATTCTTAAAAATGATATAATATACAGTGTTAATTATAATCCTTGCAAAGGGAAATAGAAGACTAATAAAATGCAAATTTACCTAAAGATTGGGCGTCAAAATTAGAATTCGTCTAAAGCCTGAAGTAGTTCCTCCCCATTAAAGGTTAATACTTGTAGGCACTACTGTAAAACCTGTTTGTAGATACAAGAATCATTAATTATTTTTTGCCGTAAGGAATGTATGCACCTACATGATTTAGATCACCTTAGACATACATACATATGTTATCGTAATACAAAGCATGTAGAAAATAAATATAATATATTAACGCCCCAACAATTCTCGTGTGGAACCAACCAAGCACATTAATAGCTGTTAATCGCAACGTTATTTTCTCAATGAATACTTATGAGGCTAAATTGATAGATTAATAACTAAATTATATCTAATTGTTAAGATATGCAACTGCAACAAGGAGTATTTTTGGATGTTGCAACTAATACGCTGACAGTCCGTTATAATGATCGATATTACTCGGTCTTTTGTAATATTAAATAACGATTATTGTATATAAATGTTATTTTGTATTTTGTGTAATATTAAAGCTTTATTATGATCAAATTGTTGTTTATGTGCATTTCAACACCTCTCTCAATCTTTAATTGAATATAATCTAGTTCGGGCAACGGGATTCCATGGAGTGTGTGTATCACGTACAAACACGAAACATTAAATCACTTAAAATGACGGATCTATTGGATCATAAATTCACGACATTCAATTTAATCGTCAATCGGATCAATGATAGCTAATATAGGCCCATCTGTACTTCCCTCGTTTACTCCGATGATCTATTGAAATCTGATTTTTTCCTCTGCCTAAAAGAAAAATAACTAAAACTCACTTTGAAATGTGTCCTTTGTTTTTCAGTCGAAACTAAACTGTGAAGTTCTGGATGAAACATTGGCTTTTGAAGTGCGATGGGCGGTCGCCGGGGAGAGTATCGTGATCCAATTGGTCTCTAAATTAGGTAAGTTTTTAATTAAACTTCGAATAATTTAAAGGGATATGGAGGGCTGGAGGAGGTGTAGTTCTTTTGCCATTTTAAAGGTACCCACTCTCCGCAATAGGGAAGCTCTTTATTTGCTCGTTTGTTTTTCCAGTTCGTTTTCGTGATTTAATTAAATCCGTCAACAGCTTAAGCGCTTTAGTCCGATTGCTCGGTTTTNAAATATAATATATTTAACGCCCCAACAATTTCTCGTGTGGAACCAACCAAGCACATTTAATAGCTGTTTAATCGCAACGTTATTTTTCTCAATGAATACTTATGAGGCTAAATTGATAGATTAATAACTAAATTATATCTAATTGTTAAGATATGCAACTGCAACAAGGAGTATTTTTGGATGTTGCAACTAATACGCTGACAGTCCGTTATAATGATCGATATTACTCGGTCTTTTGTAATATTAAATAACGATTATTGTATATAAATGTTATTTTGTATTTTGTGTAATATTAAAGCTTTATTATGATCAAATTGTTGTTTATGTGCATTTCAACACCTCTCTCAATCTTTAATTGAATATAATCTAGTTCGGGCAACGGGATTCCATGGAGTGTGTGTATCACGTACAAACACGAAACATTAAATCACTTAAAATGACGGATCTATTGGATCATAAATTCACGACATTCAATTTAATCGTCAATCGGATCAATGATAGCTAATATAGGCCCATCTGTACTTCCCTCGTTTACTCCGATGATCTATTGAAATCTGATTTTTTCCTCTGCCTAAAAGAAAATAACTAAAACTCACTTTGAAATGTGTCCTTTGTTTTTCAGTCGAAACTAAACTGTGAAGTTCTGGATGAAACATTGGCTTTTGAAGTGCGATGGGCGGTCGCCGGGGAGAGTATCGTGATCCAATTGGTCTCTAAATTAGGTAAGTTTTTAATTAAACTTCGAATAATTTAAAGGGATATGGAGGGCTGGAGGAGGTGTAGTTCTTTTGCCATTTTAAAGGTACCCACTCTCCGCAATAGGGAAGCTCTTTATTTGCTCGTTTGTTTTTCCAGTTCGTTTTCGTGATTTAATTAAATCCGTCAACAGCTTAAGCGCTTTAGTCCGATTGCTCGGTTTTACAAAATGTGAAGTCACTCTTTCACTGAAATGGACACTAAGCTTGAGATGTGAATAGCATCCAACGTTTCTATTTCAACCTAATACGAATGAAAGATAAATGAACTTTTCTTGCTTTCGTTTAATCTGGAAATACTAGCAAGTCTTGTTATTATTTGAAAATTCATCAATTTAAACCAATTTTAGACAACCAATAATACATTCAACGTGAATTCCGTTTTGTTTTAAAATCATTAATGCACTTTAGATGTGTAGACCTGAAGATTGAGCAAAAAAATAATTACTTTTGATCAAAGTGGTCACTTCAAGTTAAAACTCTCTTTAGTAGTTTAACTAGCTCACCGATCAAAAATAACATTTAATTTTCTCAGCTTTCTCGGAAATGATGTTAATAATATTTAAGTGCAATCTAGACAATTTCCATCTTCCCTGGCAAATTTAATAAAGGCAAAAACTTGGGCCTCTGCTTAGCAGAAATACCCTGCCCCGTGCAAAAGAAATTTAAAAAAATTGTTTCTAGATGGAAGAGAATACATGTCATTTGGTTTATCCGGGGATGTATCCAAAAGCATTATGATTGGTGGAGATGTGGTGGTTGCTTGGGTGGATAAGGATACACTAAAAGGTTACGCCGAAGACTATCATTTAGCCGACAAGGCACAATGTTCGGGTCCAACAGGCTCATGTCCGGATAATAAATTTGCTGTGAGTATTTATTTAATTAAACAATTTTTCCCATAAAAGAAAATTTCTAGGAAAATACAAATAATATTCGTTTATTGAACGCGGCAATGGTTAATGGTTATTCCATTGTCACATATCAGAGACCTTTAAAAGCTTCAGACCAATACGATTTGCCCATTTATACCAATCAATCACAAGCCATTATTTGGGCTGTCGGCCCTTTGAATCAACGGGACGAAGTCTCTTTCCATACGAGTTACCTTAAGAGTAAGAAACTTTTCGTTGAAAATTGAATATGCTCATATCAATTCACTTTTTAGAGGACAATTTTATTGATTTTGCTCGTCCAGCTAAATGGAACTGTCCATTACCTCAAAACGATTCTCAAAATCGTCAATTACCTCCCATTCAAACCAAACGACCAGAAATAACTGATGAACCATCTGAAACTGTGGAATATAAAGAGATCTCAACCAGTGCTCCTAGAAGGGATACTGGTAAAAATTTAAATATTATTTTTAATCATACGCATGTGCATTAATTGATGTATAACAGGTACAAGAAGAAGAGGAAGCAATAGAGGTACCAGTCGACCAGCAACTACAACTGAAGCTATAACTAAAGAAAGTAATAAAATGTGTTTTTTTTGTTTTTTTTTAATTAAATCTTTTCAGATCAAATACTCAGACGTGAGCCAACTCGTACCAGAGGATCAACAACTAAATCAAGCCAACGAGTAAGCCAAGCAGTACCTCCAACACCTACTCCAGTCAATTCACGAGATGCATGGTATATTCCTCCTATAGAATGTTATGAACCCGAAGATGGAGTCTTCTATGCCCAAATGGGGCCTACTGGAGGTAAACGAGGTTATCCTGCTATAACTGGTGAGTTACAAAATATTTCACTTTCTTTGAAAATTAAACTCCACATTTTAAGGACATGTCGGATGGGGAATTTCTTGGTACATCAATGGACTCTTGATTCCTGAAATCAACGTTGTCAGGGGCAAAACTTACAATTTCATCACTGAAGGTGGCGAAAATCCTGAAATCTCCGCTAAATATCATCCGTTTTATATTACTGATGATCCAATTGGTGGATACTCATACAAAAGTCCCGAAGAAAAGAAGGTACTCTTTTATTAATTCTATCTTTTTATTGAAACAACGTAGTTTTAAATATATTTTCATTTAAGAATATTACAATTTTTGCTGGAGTTCGTTACGAAGATGGAGAAGCCATTCCAACGGGTACTGGCAGATTGTGTCACTGGACTCAAACTGGTGAGAAAGATGCCGATGATTTTGAATCATTTGGAGCGTATCAACGCACGTTGCAGTTGAAATGTGACGTTGGAGAACCAGGGGTAGTTACATGGACCCCTGACAGTTATACTCCAGACACCGTTTATTACCAGGTGCTATTTTGTTTGGTTTGAATTATTCTTCAAATATGTAAATTTGGATTTTTCTAGTGCTTCACTCATCGATATCTAGGCTGGAAAATTAATGTTCACGATACCTGTGAACAAGCCAAGGCCAGCGAACTGCAAATATCGATTGCAGAACGTCCAGCTGATTTTCAAGCATTTTCCGACTCGTCTTTAGAGTTGGAAGCCAGTCCATCTATTCGTCAGGAGACTAGGGTAATGCCAAATCGTATAATAATCGAGGAAATTACGTCAGATAATTGGTCTCAACATGCAGTTTCAGAAGTCCCTACCACAACACTAGACCCTATCACGACACCCATCATCATCAGCCAGAAAAAATCAGATCTATTGACTCCAAATACATCATTCTTTCTTCCAAAAACACCACACAACTTTTTCATTGATTCGAATAACAGACGACCAAATTTTGACCAGACTAATGGAGACTTTCTTAGAAAACAAGTTATCACCACAGAACGATCAATAACCACGAGGAAACTCAATCAGCCACTTGTTTACATAAAGCCAAACTTGAAAAATCCTCTCTATCCTAGTTTTAAAAAACCTGTTTATAAGCAGCGCCGTGTTCGACCATATTCGAGTTCAGGCTCAAAAATACAATTACACAAAAATGTTTTTAATACACCGATAAGACCTCAACTATCTCAGACGCCTATTTTCGCTCAAAAACCTATTAAACATGTTGAAATTTCTCCACAACAAGCCTCCACAGAACGAGAACCTAATTTACAAAATTCTGGTCTCTCGACGTTCATTCGTCAGTCTTCGGAAGAGAAATCAGTGACATATCAAACACCAAAAAATAAAGGTTTTGATCCAGATAGTATAGTTATTGAAGGTGGTTTCAAACCAATTATAGCTAAAAGAGCTGATGATAGAATTGATCTTGAGATTGATTCCGAAGGCCAAAGTGGAGTTATTGACGTAAAACAGAAGAAAAACTTCATAAGAACTCCAATAGGCCATGAAATAGTAAAAGTCATTATTCGTAGTCGCAGTTTAATCGATTCGGATGTAGAGCCCGAAATGGCAGCCGCTGAAAGAGAAGAAGTATATTATTTACCACCTCCTGGTCCAATTGCCATTTCAAAAAGCCCCAATCTACCATCTGAATTAGATTTTGAAGCTCCAGCTCCACCTGATACTCCAACTGTGACCAAAGATGCAGTTTCACCACCTGATGTTGTGGTCACTTTCGATGGTAAACGGGTTTCTGGAGCTAGTTTAACTGCCAAACCCTTTGATAAAGCAATCGTATTACAAAGAGGTTCTAAAGCAACGGAATTATTAAGAGGCCATCCTCAATCTGTACCTTTTAGAGGCGATTTACCACCATTAGATCCGAATGTACTTTTCAAAGAAAATTCTGCGGCCGCACCCAACACTGGAGTGCTTAATAGAAATTTGGACACTCCATTATTAACTTCTGGAACAACAAAATTGCAACGGGTCCGTAGGCGTGCACATCACACTCCCGAACATACTGCGCAACAAAAGCAGGAAAAACCATATCAAAATCAAGCTTATAAAGCCAATAGTACTTGTTTTGTATTAGTATTAGGAGCATTCCTATTGAAAATAGTCTCTTAATTTTTTTTTATTTTTATATGATTTGGTCGTTCTGAAAATGTAAATATTGAAAAGCTGATGTTTAAAAATAATTACAAATAATGTTAACTTAATTAATGTAAATAAGACTTTTATACGTTTTTAGTATAACAATAAACTCTTATGAAGATTTAGTTTTCATTTTTCATAAAAATGTATTTTGAAAACAATGTTTTCTTTGAATATAATATATTCAAAGAAAATGCTATTTTCAATTTTGAATATAATATTATATTCAAAGAGAATAATAAATAATTTCAAAATTCCCTCTTGCCAGATGCCTTTGACAGATGCCTTTTTTGATAAATGACAGCAATTTGAATTTTTTTTTAATTTATTACAGTTTAAAGTTCCTGAATATTTCTCAAAAGCTATATAAATATCAAATAGCTTCATTGATTTTATATTTTCTATAAGAAAACATGTAATCATTTTTTAGCTTATTACTGGTTGGAATTATAGATGGTTACGGAACATGCTACTTGAAAACTTGGCAACCCTGTTCAACAAAGTTAAAATGTCAGTTAAGCAAAACTTCAAAAACGCTTTGGCTTTTTCTACGTAAACATCAGCTAGATAGGTTATTAAAAGTAGGAGAATGAGTGCTTCAACTGAAGATTTTCGCCCAAATATCCGAATTCAAATTTCCAATGATCCTAAAAATTCTGAAGAAACAATGGATGTAGATATGGAAGGAAATGGAAATGAGGAAGGTGAAATTAGTGATGATAACATGAATGAAGAAAACATTCAAGAAGACCCATCTAAAAATACTGTAAGTAGTTCCTAAAACATAAAATCAGAAAGAAATTGATGAATGCTTTAGATTTAAATTAAAATTTAAAAAGGATACTCATGATATTCACTTTTGTGTTTGTTTGGAAAACAGTAATTGTACAAACCGTATAACAATCATGGTTCCTCACAGAGGTTATTAACATTTGTGCATTTATAAAATTTCTGATTTTTTTTAGGGCTCCTCGGCAGTTTCTACAACATTCACTACTGGAAGCTATATATTTGACACAAATACACAAGAAAAACTTCAAGAACGTGCCAAACGTTTTGCATTGAAACCAGAGGAGATTCATGGTTTTTCAGAACAAAATTTGAAAAATCTCTACGACAGTTTGGGTGTAAATTCAACAAACGAGAGAGATATAAAATTTGATACTGTCCATATCCTTGGTTTACAGGATATGACTCCTTACGATATTGTCGAATATTTTGCGGGTTATGCCCCAGAAGCAATTGAATGGATTGATGACAATAGTTGCAGTTTAGTTTTTATAGATGATATGGGTGCCGCCCGTGCTTTACATTTTAAATCAAAAGCAGTGAAGGGAATGCCCGCACGAGAATCTACAAATTTACTCCCTAAAGAGTTTTTGGATATTGAAGACGAGCCCGAACCGAATACTGGCCAAAGCATACTTTTGCGAAACCAAAATAGAGAAGTGGAATTGCAAAATGAAATTGGCGAAGTCATTTTACCAGTAAAAAAGGCTTATCTTGAAAACGCTGTTGATATTTCCGAAATAACTATTCCAATTCCACCTGGATATTGGCGTCTCGGTAATCCTCATCCGAAATCTAAATGTATGCTTGTAAGGTTTGGCAAATTATCTGATAAGCTCCCTTTTAAAGTTGAAAAGTGCAATAAGTATTTCAATACACCGCTCCAGATCAATAAGAATTTTATTTCTGACGACAGAAAAAAAGGACTTAGGAGCATATTTGAACGTAATAGAGAGTTTAGTCAAGGTAAAAATCCTTGGGCGACTTTGGCTAAAAACTGGGATCACGATTCAAAATTTAGAGAAAGGGAACCAATCAGGCACGAGTCACCGACCGAAGACGTTGAAATAATTGAATTGAAAAACCCTGCTCTTAAAGCACGTCTGGGCACTAAACGAAAACTGGATTCTAAAGAAATAGAATTGGAAGAGCCAACAGAGCCTGAGTTAAATAAACCTCTTAAAAAAACTACGAAAGTGCCAAGAATGAAAATGTATGCGGATGAAGAAGAGGAAAATCAGAAACGTAAGAATATATTGAAAACTATTAAGAAACAAACTGAAGAAATCGAGAGGCGTGAAAACGAAGGAGACCTAAGAGACATGCTTGGTCCAAACAATCGTCTATTAATGAAATCCGATTTGTCTAAAGAGCGTGAAGTGGATTTGGCTTTGAAATTAAAAAATCGCAGTAGGAAGATGGTGTTTGCAGTTGACAGAGATCTTCATGAATATCATGACATGGTTAGCTCAAGGCCGCCGGTTTATCCTGATGCAAGAAGAGATTTAATTGAACGCAACCACAGGCATACGCGCGAGGAGCCATCAAAAGATGCACGGGAAAAGCTTTCCAAGGATGATACGTATTTAGAAAGGTCAAGTAGATCGAGTAGAAGACGAACGCTTGAACGCACCTTGCATAGCGATAGAATGCAAGCCAGCAGATCACACAAAACTCACAGAAGACATAGAAGTCGCACTCCTACAACGAAACCTAGAAGTAAAGTTGCCGTTGTTGTTAGAGAAATTAAGAAACCGGTGGTGGCTTCTACAATATGGTCAAAAGTTACAAAATCTGGAGTTAGTGAAGAGAGTTCCAGTGGAAGCGAATCAGAAGAGAGCAGCAGTTCAAGTAGCAGCAGCAGCAGCGATTCGGAAGAATCTGAGGCAAGTCACTCTTCAACAGGAAAGAGGATTCCGATTAAGAATTTGGATCGACCTGGATTTGATAAAAGCCGATTGAGCACAGGAATGACTTACAAAAGTCCTTTGAAGATCACAACTTCCAATGAGCATTTCGGTAGAAATCGATTTAAAAAATTTTAATGTGAACTTACAATTTATTGATAATGCGTTGTAAGTGATTAAATATGAATGCTTTGTCGCAATCTATTGTTTCTTTATCCTGTGTGAAGTTTAAATAGTCTTGACTTTGATTGAATTAAATTTTAATGTCAAAATGGTATTGGAATTACGAAAAATTCAAACTCGTCGTTATAACATTCCCAAATATCTGGAAAAACGAAAAATTCAGATAATACGACGAAAAATAATACTAAGAAAGTTTGGATATATGTTTTACCGTAAATCCATTTCGAAGATTCTACCTTCGGAGGCTGTAAAGTTTTATTTGAAAAATTTAATGAAAAAATATTTTAGTCATTGGTTTCTTCACTGGTACGAAAGCACTGTTGGTTGGAAACTACAATTAAAGGCTGAAATTCATTGGAATTTGAAATTGAAAGAAAGGTATTTTCAAAAATTGTTATTATTCATGTGCATTCAAAAGGAGTATGCAGTAAAAATGCAAATGGCTTTGTTATTCTATGAAAAACACGCTAGAAGTTTCACTTTGCGGTATTGCTTATATAAGTGGAAATTGCTTGTTAAAAATAGAGTGAAAAAAAGGGAAAAGTATAAATGGGCTTGGAATTACTATAAAACTAAAATAGCCCTGCAATGCTTCAAACGTACTTCGATCGATGGATGGCTTTAGTAAAAGCCAATAGAAAATCTAAACTTAAACTGAACAAAGCTCGAAAAATGTTTGAGGGAAAATTACAAAGGAAATATTATAATCAATGGTTGCTTTTCAATGAAAGGAAATTAAAAAATAAACATAAATGCCATGTAGCTCAAAAGTTTCATGAAAGAACACTGAAAAAAATTATTTTACGTCTTGGATGGACTATTTACAGCGGAGATGTCAATTAAAAACACATTTATTGTTAGCTGAAGCTAATTATTCGTTTAAATTAAAGCAATATTATTTTATGTTGCTGCAAAAGAATATGGTAAGGAATAAATTTCTTTGCTGGGCACTTGAAGCAATCAATAACATTATTTTGAAAAATTCCTTGAGAAAATGGATAATTTATACACAAGAGACGATCGCAATGAAAAAGAAATATAACGAAAGTGTAAAATTTCATGAACGCAAATTGCAAATGTTCGTCTTGAGTATATTTTCTCATTATGTACAGCGTAGAAAAGAAAAAAGACTATTTTCAATAAACGCCTAAAGGACATTATTGAATTATTGAAATTTACGAAAATGTCCTTCATTTTTGCTAAATGGAAAACCTATGTAGCCAAAGAAAAGATGTTAGCTTCAAAAATTCAAATTTCTTGTGCTTTTCATAATACGAAACTTCTAAATCGTACTTTCAACAATTGGAAGATGTTCACTATTAGAAAACGGGAGAGGAATGTCTTAAAGTCTAAGGCAACAGTACATTTCGAGAAAATTTTAAAAATATACTACTTTCAAAAGATAAAGCAATATGGCCAATATAGTAAAGAATTCAAAATGAAAATAGCGAATGCAAAAAAACAATACCGTCTAAATTTGGTTCGGGAGACTGTTAGGGTGATTTGCATGCAAGGAATTACAAACAAAAATCTGCAATTTAACGAACAAATATCTAAATTTAGTAAAAACCTATTTCTGGCTCAAAAGTATGTGAGTCTATGGAAAGAAAAGTCTATTTATAAACGAATTGTAACCAAAAATACATCAGAGAACTCTGATTTTTGTGAAATAGGTGAAAATCCGTTATGTTTCAATTCTCAAGGAGCTTCATTGTGTTTTTTGTTGCCGCAATTGTTTAAAAATAATTAATTTATTGTCTCCTAGAATATTTACAAACATTGTTTTTTCCTATATAATGTTACTTTTTTCGTTTATTTTTTCGATCCATAGCATTGAGTTCGCTTTGCTGATTGGCAGCTTCCGCATATAGTTTATTAACTCTGGCTCTCCTTTCCTTATCACTAAAAATTTATTATGAATTTTAATAAATAATTGTTAAATAACCCAGTTACCTTTGTATTCTTTCGTTAATTTTCACTCTAGCTAAGAATGCTTTATCTCGTCGAATTTCCCTCAGCGCTCCTTTGGTCTCTTTCTTCAATTTATGCATCAATTTTTCTCTTTCGGCTTTTTCCTTTGACTGAACCTTTCGTCTCTTTATATCATATCTAAAAGAACGCCGTATTAAGATTGCTGTACTAAAAATATGAAATTGGTTCTTACATTTCCACAATTTTAGGTTCGTAAAGTCTCAAGGCTTTTGGTTTCTTTGCCTCCAAAACGAGATATTCTAATTTCCGTTCAGACTGCAGTTTTTCTAAACTGTCACACACCCTTTTGTATTCGTCCCGGACCAACTTCGGATAGAATTCCATGGGAATTTGAATGAGAAATTTATTAATTGGTTCAAATATTTCTACAGAACTGGGTAAGTCCTTCAGATTTTCAATGAAATCATTTAAAAGTCTTAATGTCAGTAATAAGGCAACAATTTTAAATTCGTCTGTTACTTCTGATTGAATTAAATAGGAAACATTTAGTTTTGAGTTTAAAGTTGATAAGGATGTCTTATCACTGGTCAGTACAAGATCACTTGCAAGGGGTTTGAACGGAGGACATATTTTTATTAGTTTAACGCTCGTTTTTGGAATGGCCATATGTAGAATTCCAGCCAAATAGACAATAGTTAGTGGTAAAACTCTCTTGGACAGTGCAGTGTACTAAAAAGTATAAAATTAACATGACTAACTGTGACTAACTCTATAATATTTACTTCTAATACGAGAGTACAAAGAAAAAGGCCATAAGCAATATCTTGGGCCGTTTTAACTCTGCAAAACTTCAACATTTGCTCGATGAACATAAAGCATGGTGTAACAATTTGATGTCTAAAGTCGGAAGTGGAGAATAATAGACTAACTAATTTCAGATAAACTAGCACTTCTAGGCCTGCATATTTTTTCTTCTTTTTCCTAAACTCTTGGTGCTTTTCCTTGAGTACTTCCAATACTGAATTGTGAGTATTCTCTGGGTTCAATTGAGCAAGCTCAAAAATATAAGGTGTAAGACTGGAGAAAGTGTGAAAGCTTTGTTTTAAATGTACATCGTTTTCTGTATCAGTGAATAGATCATTGATATATTGTAACACATACACAAATAACAATCCCAGACCATTTTTATTGCCTTGAGATAAACTGGGATGATTACATTTTATCATTCTTTCTAGGATAACTTTCTGATGTGCTATAGATCGATTTTCGAACATTTTCACTAATGCTTCATATGTTTCTGGTAGTTTAAAGGTAAAAGGTAAATCATTGCCAGCTTTTTCAAGTTCAAGCCTTTCACTTGTTGACAATGTATTTTCTGAAAGTTTTACTTTCTTTGCATTATTGTCATTACTAATTTCCAGTTTTCTTTTTGATTTCGCAATAATATCCTGGCCTGAAGGTTTGTTATCATCTTCTTTCTCAGATTCACTATCATCACTACTTTCATCTTTTTTCAAATCAGCTAAGGAATCTTCTGAATCAGATTCCATTTTCTCTTCATCGTTGGAATTATCTTCATCTTGTTCAACATCAGAATTCTCTTGTTCGTCACAATTAGAATCTTGGTCGGAATCAGGATTTTCTTCCTCTTCATTATTGCTGTTCTGCAAGAAATAGCATTGAATTTAAATTTAAATATAATTGTAACGAAGAAAAATTAAAATTTACCGTTGCTTCAAGTTCACTTTCAGGAACGATTGGTTTTCCTTTAAATTCTGCAGTAACTTGTACCTTGGCAACTCCATCTTTGTCGTAGCTCAATATATTTTCTTCAAAGTCCGATTCATATACAAAACCATCATCCAAATCATCAGCACTTCTATGGTTAGGCTAAAAATTCAGAAAGAATTAATCCAAAATTTCAATAAAGAAAATTTACTCTTTGAGGGCCAGTTTCAGTAGCTCCTTTCATCCTGTCTAATCTTTCTTGTTCTAACATTTCCAGTTTTTCTTTTTCTTCTTTTGCAATTTCCTCTTCAGTTTTTAATCTATCTGATACTGTTCCTCTTGCTTCAAACCTCAATTCCCTAATCATTTTGTCATAATCATTTAATTGAGCTTTTTCAACTAACTCCTCATTCTTCTTATTTGGTTTCACAATCTGCACTAAATCTTTCCATTCAGTGTCCAATTTTTCAGTCAATTCTTCTGTAGCTTCCTTAATTCTTTGCTTTTCCGCTTTTCTCTTCTTGGACTCCTCAATTAACTGTTCAATAAGTTGTTTATGATTTTTAGCACCTTCTTGTCCCGTTTTACTCAGGACACCACCTCCAAAATGCGCATTCTCAACGAAATTCGAATCCAATTTTCCTGTCTTGTTTTCATCTTCACTTTCTTCTTCATCAGACTTTGGATCATCAAATTTCTCAATTTCACTTAGCGTTTGACCTTTATGGGTTAAAACTTCATCATCAGCCAAGTTAAATATATTTTTTCTATTGTGTGCTTTTGCTCTTAAAGCTGCAAACCGAGCCATAATTTTATCCTCGTCCGGTGCATGACCCTTCTCTCCAATTCTTCTATCAGTGAATTTATTTGATTTATGTTGTAGCTTGTATTCACTTAGGAGGGTACCCTTCCGCTTTTTAATAGCTTTTGCGCGAGATACTCCTGGCAGTCCTCTTTCATTTTTCAATTTTTTGCCCAAAACACGCATTTTCTCCTTGTTAATGTGCATCTCAAATGGATTTAACGTTTTCTTTGCACCTTTTTCCTGTCGCTTCTTTTGAATATGATCAACAGAGACCCGCTTTCGGTTTTTAGTTTTTGCCATAATTATTATTTAGTTAAAATTCGTCCTGTATGAAGAAAAAGTTAAACAATAAACAAATTTTCAAATTTAAACAAGCATGCTTTAATTTTAGGTTAGGTTTAAACACATTCTTCTTTTTCTTCTTTTGTATTGTCATTTGTAAGTAACTTCACTCATCAAAATATTATTGTTTTGACATTTAAAATTTTTTCCTTGCCCTAAAAAATGACACCTCATTACAAATTTTCATAAGTTTCACTTTCTTCACAGTTTCAAACCCCATTTGATATTTTGAATGCTAAATTGTCTGTTATGAAATAAAGGTTTAGAATGGGAACGAATACGGCTCAAGGTAGTCAAAGTCAAAATAGTTCAATCGAAAGTTCAAAAGGGACCCCTATCGGCAATAAGGAGTCCGGACGTTACTGTTGGGTTTGTTTTGCATCAGAAGAGGAAGACAGGGAAGCTGCATGGGTTCAACCATGTAATTGTAGAGGAACCACGAAATGGGTAATTTTAGTTTGAACAGGAAAATTCATTCTACAGCAATAATATTTGATTTCAGGTACATCAAACATGTCTTCAACGATGGGTAGATGAAAAACAAAAAGGAGGCAACATGACTAAAGTAACCTGTCCCCAATGTCAAACCGAATACATCATCATATTCCCAAATATGGGCATGTTGGTCCTTATTTTAGATAGTGTTGATAGTTTTATTTACAAAGGCTGTCCATTTATGGCTGCAGGAATTGTAGTTGGGGCGGTTTATTGGTCAGCAGTTACCTATGGTGCCATTACTGTGATGCAGGTATGGTATAGTTAATATTCCTATTTCTTAGAATGATGTGGATGTTATAGGTTATAGGACAAAAAGAGGGTTTAGCTATTATGGAACAAGCTGATCCTCTTATATTACTTATTGGTCTTCCGGCAATACCTGTTGCTCTATTATTGGGAAAACTAATTCGTTGGGAGGACGCTTTACTTAATTTTATGAGAAAAAATATAAATAAAATACCAATAATTCGGAGCATTCCACCGTTTAGGTATGTTTAGATGAACATTATTCTCAGTTCTGTAAAAACTGTCTTGAACACTACTAACGTAAAGATATTTTTGGATTTGATGATTCTTTATTTGAAAATAGCACTTTTTAAAATCAGAACTTGAATAGTTACCACGTTCATAAAAAATATATTCTACAGAATAAAAATTCTAACACATATTGTGAAATTTTTACTCCATTACATCAATCGGGGGACACCCTGTATATGCTACAAAAATTAAACATAATCTAAATTCCATGAAGTCACGAAGGGTCTAAAAATATTTTAAAATTTGGCCTATGTAAAATGTTTTTTTTTTTATTAGATTTGACATTGCCACAACTACAAGGCCTGAATCCTCTACCGAAAACGATCTTCCCCCTCTGACAAGTCCAGTATCCGCTACTCGAGTACTTTGCGGCGCCCTCCTTTTACCAACCATATCGACATTTTTTGGCAAGTTTCTGTTCGATTCGGTCAAATCGAATTTCCATAGAACAGTGCTGGGTGGGCTGGCTTTTATCGCTTTAAAAGGATGTTTAAAAATTTATCATAAACAACAGAATTACATAAGACAGTGTCGACGAAAAATTTTAGACTATACTGAATCAAATATTTCAACGTATGTGAGAAACAATCGACGACAAAACGACTAGAATGCCTTAATTTGTCCCTTAAAATTGAGAAATTGTAATAAATATTGCACATTTCTAGCATAAATTTTCTACAATTTCCATCGTTTCACATAATTTATTAATAGGGGACAACGAAATATACTTATTTAATTTAGATTTTGTAAAAAAAATCTATTGTTATGTGTTTGTCTTATTTGTAATTTTTGTTCAAATTTTTACTGGAAAATAAAAATTAACACTGGTAAAAGGCAGAGCTGAAATTTTCCTAATACTTATTCTGGTGTAGTTTCAAAAAAATGTTCTATAATTATAACGAAACAAAAGTGAATATTTGCATATTTAAAATGATTTTTTTGGAGAGTTTTAGCCTAAGCAGTCCAGGAAAAAGTAATTTGTTAATTTAGTTCTAAAAATCAATTCAATAAAAGCAATACATATTTTTAGTAGTAATGGATTTCAATTTAATTAATTGATGCAATCTAAATAAACCTTTATTGAGCGAAAAATAAAGAATATAAATTAAGTACCAAGTCTTTCGACAACCCGTTCCAACAATAACGGTCAAAGGCATGTAACATTTAGCAACGATATATACACAACAAATTGACTGACTGTTAGTAAAATAATTTACGAACATTTTGTCAAAAACCATAAAATAGGAACAATTAAAATATGACTTCAGCTTCCAAGTCAGGTCCAGTATACGGAATTGAATCGGTCCAATACCAACTTGGTGAAATTGTTTCTTGCAAGCGATAAACGTCAGGAGACACTTGACATAGTTTACTATAATAGGAACATGTTCTAGTTTCTGAACCAGGCTCTGGACAATCATATGGAGGCGATAAAATATCCAGAAAAGCAGCCGGCTCGTTGACACTTTGGATTTCATGTAGATTTTTGAAATTCGGGTTTAACACGCAGGGAGGACTGTTTGAATTAGCCACAGTTATTTCAACCAACTCAGCGGTCACTAGGCCAGGCTTATTTGATACAGGTGGCATTGCCAAGCGGTCCATACTGCCTTGATGACTTTTAAGGTCAATTTCTTTGGTTTTTTCAGTGTTTATTGAATAGCTAACTATTTTCACTTGACCAGCCAAAACTTTAATCAAACCGTGCATGTCTGGATGATTGTGAAGAGGTAATTTTCCATTTGGTTTCAAAATAAATATTCCCATTGATATTTTAGAATCCTCATAGATTGTTATACAACTAACTGGAGCTTTATCTGGAAGTGTCCAGACCTTTGGATCCAATATTTGTGTAGGAAAATCCACATGTTCTGTAGTTACTTTATCTAATAGTGCGATCAATGTGGCAAAATTTGTTGAAAATATTTCAGAATTTTTAGACGTAAAAGTGTTCAGAGCTTGCTTCAACACTTTTGCCAAATAGGTCTTTGACATTGTATTTGATGGTTTTTAAATAATTGAATTGCGATTGATTGTGGCTTCTCAATTATGTGCTTGGAAAATGTTGTTTGAATACAAGATCAAAAACAATCTCAAAAGCAAAACGTCACTGACAACTGTCTAATTTTAAATCAAATCATTGAGGTTAGTTTGTTTTCCACAGGATGTCCCGTAACATATGGGCTACATATATAAACTATAAATAATCTTAGTAAAATGGTATTAATTTAAAAATTGCAAGATGTGTCGCATGAACATAAATATTCAAAAATATGTAAAACATATGTAATTACAAAACAGTTTAATTAATGAGGATCAGAAACTGAAGATATGGCAACAATGTGAGGAAGTCTCGACAGAAAAAGCAAGAACACCACATATCCTAATAAAAAGAAGAATAATAATAGCTTAACAGTCTAACTTCGTTGTGCAGTTTTTTCGAAATTTTTTTTGAATTATCAGGAAGTGATAATTAAAAGAAACATTCATAAAAAGAAGTTTTGTTAATTAAAAAAAAATAGCTAAAATCAAACATTTTCCATAATTTTCAAACTACTGTCAATTTGTAAGTTTTGACAGACTGCAAAAGACTAACCTTACTTTATTTTGCAAATAAGTTTCCCGGCTTTAACCATGGCCATTAATCTAGGATCTACTTTTCCTAATTATTTCGTTAAAACTACATATGGTAATATGTATTTGCACGATTGGTTCAAAGATTCGTAAGTGACATTTTGCTTTATTTTTCTAACTTATTTACTTAATATGATTGTTTTTCAATAATCAGATGGGGCATCTTATTCTCTCACCCAGCGGACTTTACACCAGTGTGTACAACTGAGCTAGCAAGAGTTTTACAATTAATTGATGAATTTAAGAAACGAAATTGCAAAGTTATAGCACTATCGTGCGACCCTGTGGATACTCACTTGAAATGGATCAAAGACATTGAAGCGGTCGCCTTTTCTTACGGACAAAAATTTCCATATCCCATTATCGCTGACGAGGATCGAGATCTTGCTGTTAA
The DNA here is from genome assembly GCA_013372445.1 of Hypothenemus hampei. NCBI lineage: Eukaryota > Metazoa > Arthropoda > Insecta > Coleoptera > Curculionidae > Hypothenemus > Hypothenemus hampei. Next base: position 1,097,935 of record JABRWK010000009.1, on the reverse strand, counting down.
ACTACAAATGATTGATCCGGATGAAAAGGATGCGGCTGGAATTCCTCTGGCTGCCAGAGCGGTCTTCATTATAGATCCAAAAAAGAAAATGAGGTTGTCCTTATTATATCCAGCAACCACTGGTAGAAATTTTAAGTAAGTTTAAGGACATTTCAAACCTTCTATATTTTCTTTTGATCAATTTTAGTGAAATTTTAAGAGTTTTGGACTCGTTGCAACTGTGTGATAAGCATAAAGTAGCCACGCCAGTAGATTGGAAGGTAATACTGCTATGAAAATTTATCGATACATTAAATACAGTTTTTTTTTAACAATAGAAAGGAGAGGAGGTGATGATTCAACCGTCAGTAACAGAGGAAGAAGCCAAAGCTTTGTTTCCTTACATTAATATTCAAATTGTACCCTCAGGGATGAAATATATTAGAAAATCGGCCATACCTGATTAAGTTAGTTAATATTATATAACTTAAATATGTAAGTATTTAAGTATGTTTTGCTTTTCCTAATTATGCCCATAATTAGTGTGTTGTTAAACGTCATCTCTATAAATCCGCCAAAAACAATGTATTTCAAAAGTTTAATAAACATTTTTTCACTTTAATGATACGAGATGAAATCGAAGAATTATTTTATAGACTTTACTTAATCAGCTCAAAGTTCCTTTTAAATGGTAAAAAATCACTGATCAACTACAGTATTGGAAAAAAAACTAACGCAAACGTTGCGTTATACAACGTTGCCCGTATAAGTAATCCTAGAATGAAATTAAAAGTAATTTCCCTCTCTATAAGAAGAACTTTCTTTTCGGCTTAAGAGTACTTATTTAAAAGTTATATGTCGTCTTAAATTTTTATTCCTGGATACTTAAAATTTATTCATCTTTTTATAAAATATTTTATTCATTTGTTTACTAAATCTTTTTAGATAACTATGAAGTCTTGTTTTAATTTGAAATTATTTTATTCCGTCTGTGGACTCTTAAGCGATGGTATCGACCTCCGCTCTAGCAAAATTCTACCAATAGCGACATAGAAAGGATGTCGAGGCTGCTTTCTATACATATACATACACGCATTCAAAGTGCAAGTTTTTGATGAGTTTCTGTTAATTTTCCAAAAATTCCGTTTGCAATAATAACAATAATAATGATTCTTTTGTCTTTGGTGTCAGTTATTTTGAGTTGTTTCAATGCTGGACTGTAAATATTCAAAGGTAAGCAAGATGATATTATTTGCGCTCGCTATTGCTTAAAAAGCGCAAGGTTGTATTTGTATTTTGTACATCTTCAGACTTTACAAATTTACCTTTTCCAATTTCATATTGGTACATAAAATTACGAAAAATTTGTGCATAAAGATAATGTGTACTACTTATTCTTGACTTACTATCACAATCTTTTAGAGTTCATACACAGAAAAATCGAACGGTACTTTTACTTGTCTAATTTAAGTTACTCCATATTAAAAAGCTTTGGCTCTTCAATATACGAGGCCTAGTCAAATGTTAAAGAAAATTTACTAAACTCATCAGTGCTCGGTTATTTCATTTAATTGAACCAAAGACATAATCATTTGGAGCTAGGTCAGAAGAATCAAGTGGATGCGGTGAACACTTCAAGTTCTTGGAGTATCTTCTCTTCAGGTTGATTAAAATGGCCGCCGTTGTACGGTTATTATGCATAAAAAGCAAATCACAAAGCTGACCTTCTCTGGCGTAGTTGCCTTATGTAAACTGTCAATGTGTCTATTTGTTTTGAAAAAAAATGGAATTAGCAGTTTCTTCTACATACATAACAAAGAAGAGTATTTCTCAGCACTTGTATGGCAATATGCGTTCGGAGAATTTTTTTAGCATATGTTTAATTTTCCTTTTATCTTGTCTGGTACAAGACGAATTTACAATTGCCAACAAAATAATTTGTGAAATCTAACGGTGTCAAATCTAAAACGTCATATTGGAGAAAGTTTTTCATCTTAAATTGAGCTCGATTTGGATATAACAACATTTGTTTCAGGTCAAAATTGATTAAAAATGTGTTTTACCTGGAAGTAATGTAATTTTTTTCCAATTTCAGCTACATAGTTGCCTACTTAACAATTGTGAAAATAGTTTTTTTCCCCGTTTTATATATATTCGATTTACATGTTTCAATCGTGTTTTTTTTCTATGGATCATGGTCCAAGGAGAACGCGAACTTGTATGATTGGTAGTAAATTTTTTTTCTGTAGTCCAACTAACTTAAATGACTTAAAAATGCTTCATCTATTAAGTTTAAGGTCATAAGAAACGAGTCCTATTAAATATTTTGCGTGTTGGACACGTCATAATTAATTAATAACAAAAAGTTTAACACCTGACAGTGGATAATAAACATTTTCTTACACGCTACTCAATTTTATGGAAATGAAATGAAATAATACATTTCCCAATGTCGAATTCCAAAAATAAACGTTCTCACATCACCATATGAGATAACTTTCTTACGATTTGCAGTTGTGCCAACAACGTGGATGCCCTAAAGACATGGAGAAAGTGGTATTTTCATTACACTTGGACTTTACGTAATGTTTAACCCACTTTTTCATGGAACCGTGTACTTAAGTATAGGATGTTTCTTTGACTCTACGTGTTAACGAAAATAACAGTCAGCGACAAAGTTATTGAAATTCCATTTATTCAAATGATAAAGAGAAAAATCACGAAAAAGACGATTAAACGATAATTAATTCTAATTAAATGACTAAAGTTATATAACAGCTATGTACTATATGTTTGCAGATGGTCATTGACATGTTACGAGGAGCATTCGATTGATTTTCGCTGGATACGATAATTAATTTAAAAGGTTACAGGTACTTGAAAATGCCATCACTTGAATTTTATTGTATAGTTACGTTCGATCGGAAAATCCATAACACGCTTCCACGTCGAGACCTTTGACCTTTGGATAACTAATACAGCTATTTCTAGAGCACGAATGAATGGAATAAAATTTTTCAATTTTTCGTTCAACTAACTTTGAGGTCACAAACATAGAGTAATTCACGTGCAGATTATGAATCTTTGAGAAAACGAAATTATCATCTGCTAAATATGTAGAATAGATTAGTCCAGAAAATAATTCACGAAATTTTGTCACAAATATTGTATTTAAATTTTTAGAAATACCTATGAGTTATGAAGACAACAATTCGTTATTTAAACAAAACAAATAAATGCATCGTCGAAACATAATAATCACATTCTAACATTACAAAACAATTGTCCCATTATCCTAGTATATAATTTAAGCCGGTCATCTAGCCATGACATATAATGAAAAGTGGATAATTTCGTTGTGCGACGATTTTGGAATATTAAATCGTAATAACGCACACCAAAGAAAATTGTCGCTGTCACGTGTCAGCGGTAGTATATTACGAAATTGAATTGAAAGAAAACCTTGCGATTTTAACCTCCCAAAAATTGCTCAAACGACCTTTGTGTAAAAGTCGGTTTGGATTCAGGGCGAAACATCTTTTTGTTTGATACACATATACAGGACGTGATGATAGAATAATTATTTATCGCTAGAAAAATTACACGTGGCTTTAAACTAAGCTTTAATGGCAACTACTGTATGGTTTTTATAAAATGTAATTAAATAAACTTCATTTACAATATTTAAATTTATGTTAAATTGGTTTTTTAATAGTTTTCCGTGACAATTGCCCAAAGAAAAAAACATGGAACTACCTACCAAACACGTTACTAATAAATTGCGCTAAATTGTAAGCAAACAAATTCCACATACATAGCTGGAATGAAATACTATAAAATTAGTTATTAACAATATCCTTCCTTAAATTAACTTTAGCATCCAAATATGAAAGTTGTTCTGTCAAATAGACTAAACGCACGACCTTTGAATTACAATTATTTCTCAGTCCTTTTTTAGTTTAGTGATTATTTTCTAGTTAATTATACAGCATGTGCGAAAACGTTCATTTTTAAGCCAAAACAACCAGAAAACAAATATCACGATCTTGTCCTAGGTCGTAATAAGGTTCTCAACCTTTTCCGAGGATGGTAATTCCCAATGGTAACTGTAAAAAATAAATATGTAAAGTGCGCAAAACGCTTGTTGAGTTCTAGAAGTTTCGCGTATATTCCACGAAGAAAATTTACCTCGTTAAATTCGATTAATTAAGTGTGATAATTTGCTTATGACCACTAAGGATTGAATAATCCTTTGAACATTAACAAGCGGAAAGTAAAAGTGTAACAACGATTCTAAAGAGAACAATGGATGGGACGATTTTTGCATAGTCACAGTGTATCGGCAACACCTACATCTTTGGCGGTTAATTGCGATTGCAATAAATAATTAGACTGTTAATTCGTATAAGATTAAAGTAAATTATTGTTAAAAAAAAATTATTTTCATTTATTTATTTATTTATTTATCATTATTGTAAATAGCCTGTATCTAATAGCATTTGTGATCAAATTATTATGTAATTCTTCTCTGTTAAACATTTCAATTTATTACGATACGAGTCATTTAAGAACTCTATTTTTTACATTGTTCATGACATGATTTAAAAAAGTATGATCAAAGGTTTTTATAAAAAGACAATCGTTTGGTTTTTTCTAACAAAAATTTGCGTCTTTCCCGGATTTTTTTCTGGAAAATATTCTTTTAAACACCATATTAAATGAATACAAATTCCCCTCGAATACTACTTGGTGGTATAACCCTTTTATTTAGCGCTATTTTTTGCTTTAGTTTTAGTAGTAAAGAGATTTATCATTCACTAATTCTGATTTTTCTTAAAATCACCGCCCTGAAATCGAAATATCCATTTTTAAAGGTGTTTTCTTGTACAGACGCATGATGCATGTTGCAATTTCCTTTGTTCAACATTGTTCGAGTATGGTAGGGTTATTGTTTCAAGAGACTTTGTAAATATTAAAAAATGGCAACAATAGAATCATTTCTAAGATTGTCACTAACATTCATTTGTAAAAAAACGATGCGTATTGATTTGCAAAAACGATTCTACGTCTTTAACCTTCCATGAAAAAAAAATCATACATCTACGCGTTATTTTTTGAAAAAATAAATTTGGAAAAGCCACGCACTGTAATAGAGGAAATTAGTTCTCTTGCGAAAACTCTCTAAAAGAGCGTGTTTATGATAACGCTGTTGCGAATTGGATTCATATAGGGTTTATGGAACATATTTTATTAAAAAAATATAAACAGTCAATTGGGAAAGCAGTTTTACAATTTTCTTATTTTCTTCGAATAAAATGTTATCTAAACCCCCTTTGAAATTTATTGAATATAAATTAGTTATTATTAATTAATCATAAGGAAGACGATATTGTATATAATAGTTAGGAAGCGATTATTCAATAAAATATATTTTTTTTTCACAACTTATTATTTAACACGTGAGAGTACAGTTAAGTAAAGCACTATATTACCGTTAATTAATTTTTTCGATTGCCCAATAAACTAATTCCGCCATTGGTAATTGACCTAAAATTCACCTGAAATTCGGCCATTATTAATTTTATCCATTTGAATCATTTGACGTAATCATTAGGGTTTTGAGAAGCGAATGTATGTCATCAATGTTTTGATGATTTTCTTTCCATTTAAAATTCACTAAAATCAAAAAAAAACATATATGTATTTTTTGTTGACGTTTTATTACTCAATGTTTCTACGAATAACTCACTCAAAGAGCCCGTCAATTAGCATCATTTTAACAAATTTCTACATTAATGTTGATGAGAAATGTGCGCACCTGAATATGTAATAAACATAAATAAATTATTCTGATGACAGAAACAATTAAGAGACGAAAAACGTTCGGGATGATCGATTGACAACAACGAAAATTTTTAATATCCCAAAGTTGAAGGCCTTTGCGCAGCGAACGAGCAGGTTCTCAAAACGTCATTCAATGGAACCTTGACGTCTCCAAATGCTTACCCTAACCCATGGGGGGACGCACGGTGGAAGGGGGCTTATGGTCCGGCGAGGTGCCCAGTGAAAAAAAAATGGACTTGGTTGATCAGTTAGTGCGTCGACATACCTCTCCGAAGAAAGTTAGCGGCGCTGTCTCGACTTCTGTTGGTTCAGAAAGCGGTAGTGCATCAATAAATAATAAGAAATTAATATAAACGCGATTGCTGTGCAATTTTTCCCTGTGATAACTAGAAATCTGTCGACTTTTTTTGTTTTTAGTTTTGTGATTGTTATTTTTGGATTTCCATTATTATCAGGTAAAATTAGGTGTTTCAATTAAACTTAAAAAGAAAAAAGTATCTACATGAAATTTCACTCTCAAATTGACTATGCCATTATGTAAAAAGCGGAAAATTTTCATGTTTTTTTTTAATCAACTTAGATACGTTTATTGGCCCATTTCGAAATAGTTCAACTGGAAACTGGTTTCTCATCGCCATCGTCATCCAACGTGTTTTTGTAATTGTCTTTTTAATCAGTCAAAAATGCATTGTGGTTCCTTAATCGATCAATTTCAATAAGTTAACGTTCGATTATTCGAATTTTTAAGAGATCGTGAAGTTGTCGAATTATATCAATGGTTACGCAATTTTATGGCATGATTGCGAATTATAAAATCCTAAAATTGGAGGGTTTATAACTGGTAATTTAATCCTCAAATTAAGCATGTTTATTAAATTAGAAACGTTTTAGCCGTTGGAAGTTCATTATATCTTATTTCCCTTTATGGTTTCTGAGAAAATCAATAACTTTAATTTGAATTTTGCTTCGCATTAGATTAAACCCTTTTCATTGACCGCGTTTTGACCTATTTATTTATATTTTATTAATGTTTCATTATCTATTTAATGTAAACGTTTTTAAAATGCTGTTTTATTGCAATTACTTAGTTAATTATTCAAAAAATGAGCACTAAATTACAATTTGCTCCTTCAATTAATTGGCCTGGAATAAACTCTCTACTTAAAATCTCATCAAAGGAAAAACCCTAAAGGTGTCATATCTGGTGATTGGGGATAGCCAAGGTTATCGATATTATACGATAATGTATATCTGAGTACCTGGTTAAGGACCTCAAGGACTTGTAAGAGAAAACAAGCATGTAAGCACTTTAACATTTTATCGTTTAATTTTTTTTTAATAAATAGGAAAAAACTGTACAAACCTCAAAGAGATTATTTTAGTAAATTTTGCGATATACTAAGCACTCCTTAGGTTTTGATATTTAACTTAGGGAAATCCTGCATATTATTTTGAATAAATCTAACTAAGCATTAGTACGCACAATAGGCGCGTAGGTCAAAACCATTTATTATGTGTAATGTCACCATCATTTTGTAAAATAACGTAAATAATTATTATGTTATTATCCTCATTTTTCGATGTTATATTTAAAAAAAAAAACTTTTGCCTAAACTATTTTAGGTCTTCTTCTATTCTATCGAATCTATAATTCTTTACATCTTTTGTATTGTTTATTTCAATTGTTTCTTATTATTTTTATTCACTTGTGTCAAAGTATTTAATAACGCTTTTTCTCCTTAATATTAAAAAATCCAAAGTGGCATGTAAATAAATCTAGATAAAACGTTTTATTTTTTTACGGTCCAAAAGATATTGTCTTTGGAGCCATTATGGTTTTAACTTCGTCGTAAAAATGTCATGTAACATAAACGTATCGAAATGCAAATTAACGTTATTGCTCGTTGCGAAAGTCGAATTGCATGACTTCAGAGCAAAAAAAAAATGTTGTACACTTGCCGTTTAGTAATAAGTCATAATGGTAAACTAGCTCTCAATTTAATGATACATTAAGAAACTAGCGTAATTATTATTATTTTGTGAATGGACTGCAATGTCAACACGTTTACCATTTCCTCGAATTTACAAAGTTTTCGCCATGAATTTCAGTATAAGAAAAAAAATTATGATATTTCTTTTTTAATCCTCAGCCCACAAGTTGACGTTATATAAGATAATCTGTATGATTATTTGTCTACTGTATGCACTAAATTAGACTAACAATAAGCTGAATTCCATTTGCACGATTTACCCTTTAGACCAGGGATGAGTAACCTTTGTTGACAACGGGCCCATTAGAAACATCAAAATTTGGTATGGGCTGCATATACTATAAAGGTGTTTTAGAATTCATGTTACAGTGCTCTACCAGACCGAGTACAAAAAATAAGCTGATTTTACTAATCTTGATTTTCTCATAGCTTGATAATAACGGAGCTACAGGGTGTTAAAGTTGAAAAAATACATCACATTTTCTTCAATATACATATTTAAATCGTCAAAAAAAAACATTGACGGACCGCACGGAAACGTCAACGGGCCGCATGCTGTCTACGGGCGACGGGCCACGGGCTGCTCATCCCTGCTTTAGACCATTAGTTTAGTTCTCACTACACTGTTCGTAACTAATGAGGATAGTGTCGAGGTAGAATAAAATAATTTGAAATATCCAATGAGCATTTTTAGAGAATTGTTTCATATATGACATCACTTTGTGGTATACGTCCAAAACAGTCACGTTATGGGTCGAGGTTTAAAAAGAATACATTCAAACTAATTTTCAATATCTATTTAATAAAACACTCACACTGATTGACAGACAACGCACAGATTTAGAGGCATGAAATTTTGCACAGGAGTTCACTATACTTATTACCGAAGATAGTCGAAAAAAAACTAATATTTCCAATGGTTTTTATTTTTTAAAACGAATGCCACTTTCACATGGGCACTTTTGCTCCTTTATAAGATGACGTCATTAGATTTTAAAAGCAACATTTCGGAATTTAGGAACCATCATCAACTTCATTTTTTTTTAAATATAGATTTGAATTTTTTATTACATTTTTGAAAAGCACTTTATTTTCTGAATTAAATGATGCGTCACACTTGTAGTAAAAACAAATGTAATAGTGCAAAATACAATTTAATAAATAAAATAAATGAAACTCTACTTAGACATAAGTGTTACCATGGAAAANTGCTCAATTCATCGACAGTCCATTTCAAGGGAACTCTCCCTTATCCGTGGAAATGAAATTATAATAATGATGCGCATGGGAGATCCCATCGAGCACGCGGTTAGTTGCATGATTGAGTTTTTAATAAAATATGGTAGGTGTTAGAATTCTAATCTAAGATTTAAAGCTTTTTAAATTTGTATCAAAAATATTTTCATTCTAAAAACGGATATGTAGTACAGGTACCATTGTACAGATGTAAAAATTCATCTTGTCTTCTCTCGAACACTGCATAAGCAAGAAATTTGATAGTTTGTAATTTGTACATTTATAAATAACCGATTGTGCAAAATTACAACATAACAATGTAATCTATTCGACCTGTTGACCATCAATCGATTCGAAAGTATGTCAAAAATAAATAACAATATTTTATGGCAAATTTTATTTCTATGTTAATATTGAATTTGGCTGTATTGCTGTTTAAAAAAGTTACATGGATAGCGCAAAATCTAATATGAAAAATTTTAAAAATAAAAAATTCTTTATTTGCAATTCAAACAAAACAATTAGTTTTACGTTATTACTGTACGAGGTGCATTATGAATCAAACAATGTTTGTATGTATATACGAGACAATGTTAAATGAAAACTTTAAAAGAACTCTAAAAAATGTATCATTCAAGTACACAGATTTCATAAAACCTCTTTTAGTGATGGAGTGAAACTCATTTATCAGAAACCATTCTTGATAAATAACTTTTAAATCCTTTTCTCTTCTTCGTACACCGTATCATTTTAATTTGGAAAATATTTAAAAGTCGTAAAATGATTAATCAGAGACACATATCTGTCGGAAGCCATAAAAGCCATGAAACCACTATCTGGACCTTAGAGCTGTATAGTATTAAGTCCATTTTTTTATAATTTTCGAATTTTGTGTTTTCCTAATATTAGGAAAACTCAAAATTCCAAAATTTAAAAAAATTGGACTTAATACTCCATGGCTCTAAAGTCCACATATATGTATGTATATCTCAAGACAAGAATGGATGATTCATTTCCTCTTAAATTGATCACACCTTGTATATTACTCGTCTATATGTGCGCCAATATTTAAATTGGTTTTTAAACACTTTTTTTATTTCAAATACACAATATAACAAACAATTTAGATATTACGATATAATCTTACGAATTTCAAGGTTTAACAAAGATTTAAGACTTTTTACAGTGAAAACACCTAAAAATAACTGAATAACCAATTCAAATACATTTTTATAAATTAAACATGTATATTAATTTGTGCCTGTCTCATTTATTATAATTGATGCACGCCACAACTAAAAGCCAAAAGTGTAATTCTAGAATTGCACCACATTTTTATGAGTCATCACAGATCATTGGGCCTTTTTGTTTATCGAGTCAACTCACCGAATTTCTGTACGCGGATTTGCCTTGATCCAATTTCCATTTCGCCGAAAAGAAAAACGTAAAGAAACAAAAAATATGGTCGCAGACGAGCCATAAAAAAACTCGCTTGCCTTCATCGATTCAAGCCGAATTCGAAATTTTTAACTGATAGACTTTACAGATTTAAATTGCTTTTGACATCAATTACGTCTTAGTTCATCTTTTTCTTACTGAACTGAAAAACCCTTCTTGAAATGTATTTCTCAAGAGGTTCTTCACTTTCCAAATGGAAAGAGTATTTCCAACGTATTTCCATTTATTTCCAGACATTTCCAGTTATCAGATATATGTATATTTGGAATTATACATATTCGATAAATATGGAAAAAAAATTAAATGGCTAACAAGTACAAATCGATTGGGTATTTCCAGTTATTTCCAAATATTATTTATGAAATGATTTCCCAAGTGAATAACCCCTCGGTATTTCTTGATTTTTGGGAATGGTTCTGGAAAAAAAAACTTTTACACATATTTCTGGAATTTGTCGACGGTGACAAAGATACATAATTAAAAAAGTGTCCAATATTTTCAAAATGTAATTGGTAAATTATTATTATTGAATGTTGACTTCGTCCTTCAGTTAAAAAATGTCTTATAGTTAAAGGCTTTGCTGCAACAATTTTTAAAAATGTTTCGAGACGCAATAAAATATTTATTTTTGGTAGATCTTTGAAATTCCGGAAATCGTCTTGTGACGTAACCGGCGTTTCACCCAAATACTGTTGAATGACTGCCTCGATATTATATCAATTCTCATAGGAAAGTTCATTCTTTGGAATGAAGTAGAAAGCTCGTTTTTGCCGAAAATTGTAAATGTGTACTTATTACCTCCTTTTCGTGCAGTAAGATTTTTCAATTCAACGTCATTTCCCTGAACTGCAGAAAATTCAAAATAACAAACGACCTACTTTCTGGTTAAATATGTAATTAATGGAACGATAAATAATTATTAAATTAATGATTGTTCTGTGTAATCCTTATTTTATGAACAACAACCATCGTCGCCACTATTCTTCCTGCTTGATTGAAAAATAAACGCGAAATAAACACTAGGTAATTGTCTCTGTAATAAACTAGTAATTAAGGCTAGATTTTTTATTAATAAGAGGATCTGCTTACAAGGCTTCTTTGTTAATGTTAAAAATGATGTTTTGAGAACTTAGGAATAGTTACTTACATTCGTGGAAAAATTCCCCAACTACACTACCTTAAAATCTAATAATTGATGACCTAAATGAACAAAGATTCAGATAAAGATATCAGATTTTCAATTTTTTGAGTAAATTGACGTTAAAGCTTTTATGTAACATATCGTGGATTTACTACAAAAATTGACCAAATCATTTTTTCAAACCTCTACCTGAAAATATTAAAAACATTGATCTAGAGTTATTTTTTCCTTTAAATATGATCACTTACACATTTGCACAGTGATCAAATTTCACAAAATACATTTCTGTTAAAGCAAAAATGAATAAATCTTAGTATAGTTTAAATTTGTGATTTTTACTTGGTCAGTTTTTGTACTTTACCCACGAAACACAGTATGTGTGACATAACACATTTAGGATTTAAATACTCCCAAAGGACAACGAACGATTACTACTTTTAACTGAGGATTAAATCTATATATCGCTGTCGTTTACTGAAATTTGGCATTTCATAAAAAGTCTAGACAGTTTATGAAATGAGAATGAAATGAGATTTAACATTACACCAAAAAGTTAGGTATTTTAGCCATTATATGAAATGCTTAGTTGCTTCTGCCATTTAATGAAATCATATTATTTTCTACTACGTGGATCTGTCATAGTCACTTAATGTTTTTTCTTTTCATGATCTGGTGATCACTTTCCCTTGAATAATTTTTTTTGTCAAACCAAGCTATACCTAATTTTACCGTACCCTGAATCGTAACTTAAATAAAGTAAAATAAGGTATAACTTGAAAAGAAAATTTACCTAAAGAAGAGTAACCATCAGTTTTATGAAAAGATTGGTTACATTAAATGACTATAACAGATTCATATAATGGATTTCATGTTCATATTTTAAGCATTTCATGAAACGGCTAAAATATCTAGTCTTTTGGTGTAATGTTAAATCTTTTCAATATTTGGCAGCGTTTCACGAATTGCCTAGACATTTCATTAAATGTAAAATTTCAGTAAATGGCTACGATATACATATACATACAAACTAAAAAAAAGCATTAGATCATTTTGCAGAAAAATGTGTCGTGATACTTTCATCCACTTAAGTCTTTAATTTACTTTTGGAGTTATTGGTTTGATCTTAATCTTCAAATTTTTACAATTTTTGACAATTTTTCAGAAATGTCTCAGCCAGCTTCATTAAACCGACTAATTTTCAAACCCACAGTAATATTTCTTCTATTTTGTTAAATTTCTAATCGTTTTATCTGGAAATATTTCAAGTTTTACATTTTATTAAAATAGTATGTTTCATTAAGGCACTGTATTAAGATTGCACCCTTATTTTCAAACATGTGAAGCACTTAAATTATAACATTTTTTTTGAAACAATGAGTTCAAAAATCGTAATTACTATTTTTTTGTTTGTTATTACAGGTCATTACTTTAATCTTTCAATTTTTTAGTTTGTCTTATATTGAATATAACATTCAAAATATCAAGATGGAATTCCTTCCGAACGCAGCACTAAAACGACCTACATTGATCGTAAATATTGTAATAAAATTGTTTTTCGATAGGCCATACTACTATCATCTGTTAATGGTTACATCNTAATTTTATTAATTTGTTTTTTTTTTCTTGTAATAATCTGGATTGGAACTGGGCGAACCAATAGAAAAAAAACTGAACGTGTTTAATGATGTAACTGAAAGGAAAAGTTTTATGTCCAGTATGGAGGTGTATTTTTTTTTAAATTTACCATCGAAGACAAAATGTAGATTTTAGGTCGGATTTGAACTCTTTCATTATTAAAATAATCGTTAATTTGAGGTTTTACATTGACTGACTAATGATAAAAGTAAAAGTGCAAAGTAATGAGTAACAATAATAAAACAACAAATAATTACAGATTTGGGTTTGGTCACGTAAATGTAACTTTGTACAACAAAAACTGTTGCAGGATTACTTGTTTCCTTGAAAATCAATGATGACAAGAGAGTTTCGAAAAACAATTTGTTACCTACGAAATGGGAGCTCAACTTTTTCTTTAATTTTATTCTTTTGCATGTGAAACGAAACGACTTGTAAACGAAGGTTGAATAAACTCATTATTGTAATTTCGCTACGAAAGAAAAACTCAAGTTTTTGTGGTATTAACCTCAAGAATCGTCAAATTGTTGTTTCGATTTTTAGGGAAAATCGAAATCGAATCACCTTGCAAGCTTTTTGAAAATGACCTCGACAAAATTACTACGAAAGTATTTAACAATTTGTGTGTGTACATATATGCTCCTCTTCCCGCAATGATATGACCTAAATTTTCAGCGATTAGTTAATTTGAAAACTTGCATTGTAAAGCAACAGTTTGGTAATCGTCTAACATGATTCAATAATTAGTTTGGGTTATTACAAGTTGATAAGGCTGATAATTAGATAAAATCTAATGATATTAATTTGGATAATAAGTTGGACATCTGGATTAGCTATTAATTTCAATGGTTGTTCATTAAGTTTGAAGAAAAATATTAATCGTATGAGGACGAAAATATCCCAGTCATAGTATTCGATCGTCGCGATAATAATAAATAAAAAAGTTTCTGATTAAACTACCCATTTGGCTAAACAAATTGACATTTTTCTACATCTGCTCAAAAAAAAAACATAACAAAAGCTAGATGGAAAGTTACTTTGTTGAACATTTCAAAAATATTCATAGGTATAATCATGCTAAATTTGAATGTGATATTTTGAAGACTTAATTACAGAGAAACTCGTTTTTGTTTCTGCAGAAATCATTTTTTTCAAAGTACAAAGTGTAGAAATATGAAAATATTATTTGTTGACTGGTAGGAAAAAACTTTTTAAATTTGTTAAATTTCAAACAATGCTTTTCCAGAAACTGAATGAATTAGAAAGTCCTGTTTCGTTGAAAATTCACTATATCCATGAGCAGAGTTTTATTAAAATTGATCTTTTCTTTAAAAATAATTCCGAAAATTTCTAAATTTTATAACTGTTGGTACTCGCCCACTCGCCCTTTGTCTCATTTATAACAAAATGAAGTTGAATTTTATTTCAAACATTTTCAAAGAAAAATATGAAGGTCAAAGGTTAGTCGATTCATAAATAGACTATTTAAAGGTACAAGAAAAAAAACACAATAATTAAGGAAATTACCTCTCCATTTTGATCCATTTCGCTATGAACATGTACAAATACGTACACAGAAAATTAATTAGAATTTCTTGTAAGACAATTACCGAGCTGACCAATTATTTTTTTTTCCACTATCGAATTAATGACGATACCGTTCAGTAGTATTCCTAGCTACCTTGAGGTATGACCAGTGTCCAGTGCTTAATAAACAATCACATATGTGGCAAATTTTCCTCAAGTTCTTTCAACAACTTTTCGGAGTCAATCCATCGAATCGCAGAATGTGAGTATCGTGATTTAACCATCAAACCTGTTCGTTCCATTACCACTTGCAAGCCGTTTGGCGTACATATAGGCGTGTTAATCGCTAATTAAAATAACTAGTTCCTAATTTCGTAATTAGTTATGTATATTTCTTTAATTGCCATTCACTTTTGAACGAAAAAACCGGACGAACTTTAAAATTTATTTTTCTTATCTTGGAAAAGTTTTCTCTATTAAATGTTATAATGAAGATACATACCTATTCGAAGGAACGTTTTATTTTTTTCCATTTTCCTACTCTCAATGATTTGAAATGTATGTTAATGGAATTTTAAGCAGTCATGATTGTTTCAAAATTGAAAATTATATGACAATCTTGACCTCACTTTTTGATAGGTATGTAAGACGGTGCGTTGTGGTCAAGGCAGTATTGGTCAATTGACAAAAAATCCTTTGCAACACATTATACTAAGTCATGTTACTAAGAACAACTAAGCATCTATATATTCATTTTAATAATTATTTCATCGTTATGTATCTATTATTGTTATGAATTTATTATGTGTATTATTATCATAGTATTATGAATTTGTATAATGGTCTGGCGAATCATACAAGGAAATAACGTGACAAACGCGAATTGCAAACCTCATTTACCATTCAAGATAAGGTGTTTTTAGCAATTTTACACAAAAAGTAAACCATCCACTTCTTTCAGTAGCATATCCTGTATGTTGCAAAACTGGCACTGCCTTTCGACAATTTCTTCAGGTGGGGGAGTGAATATGACGCCACACCTCTTTTCTTAATTTTTGACCCTTGTCATTTCGGATTATTTCCATCACTAGTTTTTTTCTTTCACTATTTAATGTTAAATTGATCATAAGAAATCGGAATATTTTGGCAGCATTTTGTTACATCATCGTTCGTTCCCGTTGTACACAATTTTTTTTAAAATATGATTATCATGAAAAATATCATTTTTAAGGTGAAATAAGGATTTTTAAATTATGCAGTGATTTAAAGAAAAATAATTGATATAGTCGTTAGCACATTGTATACCTATATATATATGTATATACATATAGATTGCTAGACGATCTCTTCTAAATACAGAGTGCACGACTTGAATTAAGCAAACAACAATGAAGGAAAAACATTAAAATAAAATGAATGCTTCTTGCTTGGTTGCGTCTAACACGACAAAGAATTTGTTAAGTGTTGACGCATTAAAGCAATGTCCTTGACCGCTTTCTCTTTTCAAATTACAATTTTTATTGGATTTTAAAAGATTTGATTAACATTAGTTAGGGTATTTTTCATATTTTTTACCCTTTTCAACCAATATAAACAAATTCAACAAAAAGGAGTAGATATTAACTAATCATGAACTGCGATTCTTTAAGAGAAAGTTCCACATTCTTGTCTAATAAGTAAAGTAACTGTGCAGCGTAACATAATTTGTAATCATGTGTTACGAACGTTTCAATTCTATCAATTCATACAGGTAGATACGAAAAGTACCTTAACGATTTAACAAAAATCCATTAAATATTAATGCATTTTATTGATTATTACAAAAATAAAGTATCCAAGATAAGGAAAATCTAGGTTATATAGCAGCCAATATTATATATAATATTTATAATGGCCACAAGATTTTTCAATGGTGCAACCATGTTTAACATCGATTGTGTTATTTTAGTGAACGTAACGTAATGGGGGAGAGAGTGGATCCAAATGCACCAGGTCCAGATTTGGTGGGTGTGAACGTGGAAAGGCCAACATCAGTAACTCATCAACAATCATCAATATGGAACAGAAGACAACAGGCAGTGAGTGTGAGACACGCTTACAAACACTATGGTTCGAAAAAGAATCCGAATCATGTTCTGAGCGATTTGAATATGACTGTAGCCAAAGGAACAATGTAAGATGTTTTCGATATTTTATACCTTAAACTAGAAATCTATTGTATTGTAGTTCATTGGTTTTGACACAGAAATTGCATAGTAAAAAAACTAACAAGTAATTGTTAATATAAAAGATTGCCTTGATTCGTTTTTCTTAATATTAATTAATGTTCAATGTGAACTTACAGATAATAGTTATTGTTGTTATAAATATATCAAATGTTTTTTACGAAATGAATGGTTGTTAATTCACATTATGTGAGTTTAATTTTATTTGTGTCATTCGAAATATTCTATGACATTTACATGGAATCAAGAAAATATAATTTAAACCGACACGCAACACATCGGAATGAAATTCAAGTAGAAAAAATAATTGTTGTGTCTGCAATGCAACAAGCAGCAGCAACATTTCAAGACTTAACATTACATAATTTGAACGCACATCCTGTATATGTATGTGTGTTTGTATACGAAGCAAGTGCATTAAATTTATGTAACAAAATTATACCGATCCGATATATTCCGCCGTTCTTGTTCACTTTCTATTTCTCAGACACGCTCTGTAAACCATAGCAATTTCAGCTTGACCATGTCAAATTTTTCGGCCTAAAAATACGGGGTGAAATTGAAATGATTCTGTTTATATTTACACAGATACGGTCTGCTGGGGGCGTCAGGATGTGGTAAAACCACACTCTTGTCCTGTATAGTTGGCAGACGAAGACTGAATTCAGGAGAAATTTGGGTTTTGGGCGGCAAACCTGGCACCAAAGGATCAGGCGTGCCCGGAAAACGAGTGGGATACATGCCGCAGGAAATCGCCCTGTATGGAGAATTTTCAATCAAGGAAACTATGCTGTATTTTGGTTGGATATTCGGAATGCGTACTTCTGAAATCGACGATAGACTTCAGTTTTTGTTAAATTTCCTCGATTTACCGAGCCAAAATAGATTAGTAAAGAATCTTAGGTGAGTCATAACAACAATCAAAAGTCTTCTCTAAAAAAAAACCTTACTTTAGTGGAGGTCAACAGAGAAGAGTATCTTTTGCCGTAGCATTAATGCATGATCCTGAACTGCTTATTCTGGACGAACCCACTGTGGGTGTGGATCCCTTGTTGCGGCAAAGTATTTGGAACCATCTGGTACAAATCACCAAGGAGGGCAATAAAACTGTGATCATAACAACGCATTATATAGAGGAAGCCAGACAAGCGCACGCTGTAAGTTCCAGAATTATTTTCTATTCTATGGTATTTGAAACCATTTTTATTCACATCATGTTTACATTATGGTAACATTTTTCTAATGGGTCCTAGTGGACAATTTAATTTTAACCTTGGAATATTTTAATAACTTAATGATGTCTCGAAATGAAATATCTCAAGGTTTGTCGTAAAATTATACTAAATGAGTAAAACCATCTTAGCATCTACCAAAATACAACTATTTGATGTAATAAAGAAACAAAAATCATAATTTTATTAGTTATTACTACAAAAACTTATAGATTGGATTAATGAGAAGTGGCAAATTACTTGCCGAAGAGGCCCCCCATGTCTTGTTATCCATGTATGGATGCACGTCTCTAGAAGAGGTGTTCCTTAAATTATCTAGAAAACAAGGTCAGGTGGGAGGAGGTGGCGGTCGCACTGACAACAATATTAGCAACAATATTAGCTTGGCAACCTTAAATTGGGGTAAAAAAGAACCGATCTGCGTAACCGAAGAAAGCGGCGTTGTCGGTCTGAATTTCCATCAGAGCAAAGAGGTATTAGTACAAGATTCCAATGGGCATTTGGATGTAAGTTTCCATTCCTTTGTTATTTCATTCCCTCTTACAACTAATGTCAATTGAATCCAGTTTGCGGGCAAAGCATCGTCAGCCAAACACGGAATCCAAGAAGCATGCGAAGACTGTGGCAATTGTACCAAATGGACTACAACCGGCAAAATTCGAGCTTTGCTTCAGAAAAATTTCCTCAAAATGTGGCGTAACGTTGGAGTGATGCTCTTTATTTTCGCGTTGCCAGTCATGCAAGTTATTCTATTCTGCTTGGCCATTGGAGGTGATCCCCGAGGTTTAAAAATCGCTATTGTTAATGAAGAAGTCGGCTATTTTAATCAAACATATCAAGACTGTCCTTTTGAGATGGGCTGCAAGTTTGGAAATTTAAGTTGTCGATATTTGAAGGCAATGAATACGAGTACAATAACCAAGGTATTTTGTTTCATTATAATAACATTATGTAGTAGTTTTGAGAAATGAATTAATTTTTAGCTGTATTATCCAAATATTGAAGTGGCAAAGGAAGCGGTTCGTAGAGGCGATGCATGGGGAGCTATGTACTTTACGGACAATTTTACTGACGCTCTAGTAGCTAGAATAGCTTTGGGTAAAGACAGCGATGAAGAAACTTTGGACCAAAGTGAAATTCGAGTGACGCTGGATATGTCGAGTGAGTTTGGTTGCGTTCAACCCCATCCTTAGATGTTAATTATTTCAATTTTCAGATCAACAAATTGGGATTATTTTGCAAAGAGATTTGCAATTGACATACCAAAATTTTACCAAGGATTTGTTAAGGGATTGCGATCAAAATGAGGGCCTTGCGGAGGTACCAATTTCATTTAAGAAGCCGATTTATGGTTCAAATCAGCCATCTTTTACTGATTTCGTGGCCCCTGGAGTAATATTAACGTAATTATCATTCTTAAAATCTTCCTCAGTCATAAAAAACTATTTACGTCTTTTTTATGACGCAAAACCTAAAAATTCCATTGAAAAATAATTCATTTTTAGAATTGTCTTCTTTTTGGCCGTCGCACTGACGTCATCTGCCTTAATCATCGAGAGAATGGAAGGTCTATTGGACAGATCATGGGTTGCAGGTAAATTCAGTGCAGAACACTCTGTACACATACTTAATATTAATTCTGTTGTTACTAAATTTATGTATGATGAAAAAATTAATTTCAATTAATTTTAATTTAAATTGTTTAAATTATAATTTAAACAATTTGGAGTTGTTATCAAAATTCATTAATAATAATTTTCTTTAATCTTCACAGGTGTATCACCAGGTGAGATCCTATTCTCTCACGTCGTCACTCAATTCGTGGTTATGTGCGGTCAAACGGCTTTGGTTCTAATCTTTATGATCCTCGTCTTTGAGGTGGAATGTAAAGGGGACATCCTCATGGTCATCATCCTGACCATTCTTCAAGGTTTGTGCGGAATGTGTTTCGGTTTCGTTATTTCCGCAATTTGCGAACTCGAAAGGAACGCAATTCAATTGGCATTGGGCAGTTTCTATCCGACTTTGTTGTTGAGCGGCGTTATTTGGCCAATCGAAGGAATGCCAACCGTATTACGGTACATCAGCACCTTTTTGCCATTGACATTGGCGACGACATCACTTCGAGCTATGATGACAAGAGGATGGTCCCTTCTGGAACCTGATGTGTATAATGGATTCATTGCAACAATCGTCTGGATTGTTTTATTCTTGACAATCAGTTTAATAGTATTGAAAATTAAACGAGGTTGAAAGCGACCTGAAAGTGTCGTTTAAATTATTACGCGTTAATAGAAATTTAAAACAAAAACTTTCCAGTTCAGTTCTGAAAGGATGTCTTTACTCGTATTGTGATCCATTTGAGGACATCCTGTACATTCATAATATTTATATTCTACCCTTGCCTTTTGATTATTAGCTTAAGATGTATAGTATATGATAAATAGAATAGTACATTTAGGCCGATTAGAATTGTTTTTGTACCTTTTTCCTAGACGACGAAAGAGTCACATGAACATTAATGTCATTTTTCTTGAACAAAACTATTTATAACGTACATGTACTACAGGGTAAGGCATTGAAATCAAATCCTTCTAATTGAAACGTTGTACATATGTATGAGTCCGAGTTACTTTAATGTTTAGAAAGAAACGAATCTGGCGGGGACCTATTTTGATGATACGCAATTAAATATGTGACTTTTGTATAAAATTTTCATTAAAATTAAGGCATGCTCAAAATGTTTATTCTTAATTTGTTATTAATTGTGGTTTGTGATGTATGTGATTGTTTTAAAAGAAATAAATAAACAAACTTAAGAAAGCTGTTTGTTTCTCATCGAAATAAGGATAATGAAACACAAATATAACAAAAAAATCATATAATATCTAACTCGCCTTATAACGTTCATCATCACGAAACCAGTCTTTATACTCCAACAACTTTTCAAACCAAAAATTTCCCAAGCTTTCAAAAGATCCTTCGTTACCGCCATACTCAAAAGGTAAAATTTCTTTGTCCACGATCGTATGTGCTTTTTCCACACCGCCAAAATGCACTTTCACTCGCCCTTTCATCTTTTCGGTCATGAAACTTTTAAATATATTCAATGCTACGTTGATATATATAGGGGAATTGATAAATTCTAGCTGTTTGGGTCTCACATGATAGTTTTGCCAGGCAAACACTATGTTTTTAATCAATGTGGGAGTCAGTGTCCTGTAATGACTGAAACCCATTCCAAACATATCAAAAATCGCGATCACCCCATTGGTTTGTGCTACTTCGTTTTCCATACAGGCCACATCTAATATCATCATTCCAGCTTTCGAAAGATCATCCCAAGTGTGTCTTTTCGGATCGTGCGCTGCAGTCCTAATAACGATGACCATTTTATTGTCGTGATATTTTTTTAAAGGTACAAACACACCTAGTTTAATCAAATCCTGTAAATTCGGAAGCAATGGGTTCCTGTTAGAAAACCATTCGGGACGGTCTCGCTTCATAATATAGTAATTCGTAATTTTACGTTGGATTTTTGACAAATTAAACTTGCAACCTCTCACAAAAGGTAAAAGATATTTATCTTCGGTACGAGCATTGAGAGACACTTCACTGAGCCATTGTTTCAAATCTTGTAAACATTTATCTCTTATTTGATCAGTTTCATTAAATATATCTCCTTCTGCGTTAACCTCGTTTGAATTGCTTAAGTTTGGCATGCTGAATGCGTTTAATGATTCACTAGGAACACAACTGAATTAACTAATTGTTGGTCATCAACTAGCAGAGTCCAGCCTAGGTCTCAGGGTCAAAGAGCGGTAATTTTATTGGTATCTAAAACAAAGTGTTTAAAATGCATTTTATCTATGATTTAACATTTTATTTATATATACATATATGTACATGTGTGCCTATTAAAAGAAAGACGTAAGGTATACTTTAGACTTTGTTTATTTACAAATATTTAAATGCTTTTTTTGCCATATTTGTATTGAATTTTTAATTGTCCGATTTGGGTTAGAGGGCAAACGTTTCGGAGCCATTCGATAACAAAAGGATTGTTGCAATTATCGCTTTCATCAACTGTTGAAGGACCCACATTAAGGAAAAATATAAATGAAGGATGATATTGCGTATTATTGGCTTCATTCTCGTTGTTCTCGTCGTATTCTACATAACCGTTCAAATCGTTATGGATGAATTTCTTTGCTATACGTAACTTGACCTGGAAAATGTTAATTCATTTTTTCTCTATAAAAAGATTTGGATTATACCCTTTGCGTATCAAAAATCTCTTTCACGTGATTCACATTCATGATACTAAAGAATACTGATCCAATTTCTGTTTTCTGTTCGTTATAAGTAACAGGAATCCGTTCTTTAAAAGCCATATAAAAATTCTAAAATATGAGTATATATTAAGTTCGAGTCAACGAATTACAATTGAACAAACCACCTCTGGAATATAGAAGACCTGTGAATTAACAATTCCACAATTAATAAATTGCATTGTTCTATTCAGGCATTCAGTAACAAAACCCAACCAATCTAAAAATGACCAATTCACTGCACTATTATTGTTCTTGACGGAGGGAGGCTCATTTAAAAGTTTAATTTCAATGGGATATATTTTCGGAACAATTTTCTTGCATCTGTGAATTAGCAATTTATTCAAGTGGTTCCCATTGTCCTTCTTATTCAGAACGTTGGGCCTCTTAATCACATGGTTTGTAAGAATGGTGGTGATTTTCTTATTTCTTATCTCAGCTGATATGGCTTGTTTTATTTTAGGACTTAAAGATCGTAGTAATCTATTTTTAGAATTCACTCCATTATTTAGAAAACATGAAAATTCTTCAGAACAATGTCGATCACTTGAAAGAGCTACAAAACAAGCATAGTAATGAATGCATTTATGTTTTGCCCTTTTATCACACATTCCTGTAAATAAAATGGCTAAAAATTCAAGTGACAAAATATCAATTGGAATTTACCAGAAGCTAAAAATTCTGTGCAATTGCAAGAATAGGTTTCATAAGTTTTACTTCGACCCTTAATAAAGGTAAAATGTAAGTATCCTAAGGGCTGTTTTGGAGTCACTTGACACTTGACTGCCATCACATCATTAGAAACTCTTTGAACCAAAGGACTGTCAGTATCCGATGCTAATAGCTGCAACGTATTCTTTATTTCATAAGGGATTTTCAACTTACTCAGTATCTCTGAACTAAAAGCTATTGGTTTAGCCATTGCTTGACTCTTAAGAGCCAAATTTATGTGACAACACATTTCCGCGTCAGCCCCTTTTTCACGTCCTTCTTCATGACACATAAGAATCGAGTTATCGAAAGATCGTTGACACGAGTCCACAAAACATAACGCCACATCCGAGTGCATATTTAAAGGTAATTGCACGAAACCTCTAAATTCAGAGATCGTGTCTTTCACACGAACCGAATAAACTTGACGCACTGTACCCGTGACCAATTTAACAGCATCAAAATCAAACAAATTGTCTTTCGGCTTAAGGGCGACAAGGCATTGTTTATTTTTGCAAAAGGATTTTCGTGTTCCATTGTACGTTCCGCACTTTGGACATTTTTTTATGCCTCTACGAGTCGCCTTTCCCAGACCTTGTATTGGGGTGTTTGCTGATAAATTACAGTTTGAATGCATGTTTAACAGTGGAATTGATCGAGTAAAAAACAGAAAACTTCACTACTTTCAGTACTGAATGTTAAACTCAATGGTCTAAAAATAATTTTTCGATGAAAACCTCTGAGTAGGCTAAAAATAAGTTGTTTCGATGTATAGTAATATACGAGGTAAAGTCAAATGAAGAATATAACTGTACTAGAAAAACCATCAAATCTTATCGTATAAATTGGCTGAAATATTGTGATCTATAAATTGTATTTACAGCAGTCCAAAAAAGCACACCTTGTCAGTAAATGTCATGCTGACCCTGATAACATTAAAACGTGATAGTTTTGGTAAAATATATGCCTAATTGGATTACCATTAGGTATTGAACTATCAAAAATTCCGACCGCGTTAGTAACCATAATAATTTATTTTAATGACATTTTTAATGTTTTCATTTGATTCTCCCTCGTATAAATGAAAAAAAAAATGGTTGCTTAATAAAATGGTATTCAACAATAGCTTTTGGAGTCGTCTAGTTAATAATTGTCTTAGTTCATAAATTAGAAGGGTTATGACTAAAATTCCAATTAACAATGGTTTTAACAAAGGGTATTTAGAATGGATACTCAGATGTGTTGACCAAAAGAGAGTTTTTACTATTTTTTATAGTGCTAAATGGACTCCTCGAACCCACTTTTAAGCATTTTAAGTATAGTTTTTATTTTTTAGTATTTAATGTTAAAATGCTTACCTGATTAAAACTATTAAAATTAGTTTTTCACAAAGATCACAGCCTCTTGAAAGATTACGAAGTGTGAAGATATAAATAAACCTGATAAACCTGCTTCAAAAATAAGTGAAAAATTTTTAAAAAATTATTAAAAAATAATTATAAACACCTGTTGCAATTTAAATAAATTTTGACAGATGACGAATATTATCAATAAATTTTGCTGCCGATAGAGAGCAGCATGCGATAATTTGTTTTTCAAAATAGTAAAATTGCCAATTGAAACTTAAACAAAGACGTTTTATTGAGAATTGAAAATAACTTAATAAATTTGTATAGTTTTATCAGAAATAATAGTAAAAAATAAAAAAAATAGGAAGATCTATTGCCAACTCAATTTTCGACAGTTGGCAGATGTATTGACGTTTTAGAGATCTTGTCAAACGATATTGACACTAAAACAAACTAAAATTCCAATCAGAAATATAACTTTATTATAGTATTATCGCTTACATTTTAATTAATTTTTTAATTGTTATTATAACAAAGCAGTAAATTTACATTAAATTTACACATTAAGACACAAGGAACAATCAAAATGTAAATCAGTCACGTAATTTATCAAATACCATAAGCATTAATTAGCCCGTTAATGCCTACGGGGCCGAAAACGACCCACCGCTAATAAAAATTATTTACGTCACAAACAATTTCATAGCTACGTAAATATTCGATGGGGCGATTATTTATTGTTTTTGATAGTATATTTGTGGTTATATATAAATGATATGTCTTTAACACGGCAAAAGGTCAAATTGCGTTTGTACATAACCTCAAAAACGCATGGATTGTTATCGAGCCCTTGGAATTTGAAACTTCAGTTTTTTTTAGCAATCGTCCTCTTATTACTGGGGAAACTTTAGACAAAATTGAAAATAGTGATGAATCTAATCAACAATCCTGATAGTATAGTTATTACTTCTGCAGACGGTTTTTCGTACAATACGGTCTACGATAAGGCAACTAATAATTCAACTATTTGAACTTCAATAGGCGGGAGCCAAGTATTATTTCGAAAATGATCAATGCAAAGATCGTTCAATTACATAAACGTCTTACAAATAGGCCGATGATGATGACCTCTCCCTTTCTACATGTACATACTCAAAATCTACGAAAGTAAACTGGAAAAAAGGTGATTTGCAATCTAATAGTCTAGAGAAATTTATCATCTAAAACCCACTAATGCAGTCTTTCTCTTGACAGCCTCAATAAAAATTTTCCGCAATACGTGCCGACTGAACTTAATACATCTAAAGATGAGGCAATGATTCCCTATTATGGAAGACATGGGCACAAGCAATATATCAAAGGAAAACCGATTCGTTTTCGTTATATCGATTCAATTGTTATAAAGTCTGTGTTGGAGCATTAAAATCCAAATATTGCATGCAATTTGAAATTTACCAGAGAAGAAAAATGATTGAGAAAAAACTTGCAATGGGTCTTGGCGAATCCGTAATAACCAACTTCGTCACCCTTTTGAAAGAAAATTATTCAAGTTTAAAACTGTCATTTCACTTCGATATTTCTTTACTTTGTCTTATTTTTTTCTTTTTTACTTCCGCTAAACTAATCTATACCTAGTATAACCGAAATGGGCTTTGTTGCTACAGGTACTATACGAATGTAGAATGGAAAAATGTTCTACATATGAAAAACTAAGTCTAATGTTTTACTTATGAAAAAATCACACAAGGGTGAAATGAACGCAGCTATTGATAAGAACAAAAAAATTGTAGGAATTGTCGAAAAAACAACAGCATAATAACAATACTCTGAGTTAAGGAAAAGAAGAAAATGGACATTCCTCATTCGTTTGTTATAAAACGTAACAATCAGTATATGGGAGGGACTAATCAAATGGATAATTATATACCAATTTACCGAATAGCAATGAGATAAAAAATGGTATACATATACCATTAATATACTGGACATTTGACGGTTAGGCAAATGCAAATGTATGGGATTTAGCAAGGTAATATGGCTGTACCAGGGATAACTTGGAATTTTGATGGGATAAGCAGAAAAGTTTTTCTAAATATCGACAATCCGTTGTTGGAAGAAAATGATCCTTTATACGGTATCCCGTAACTTCTTATGGTAAACATATCATAATTCTGCAAAATGTAAGAAGACGATGCCAGATACAATATCTTCATTTGAAAATTTTCCCCATCCAGCATCTTTTTTGCTGCGAAAAAATTTAAAAAACATTGCGACGCATCGATTTTTGTTCTAAGGGGAACTTTTTTTGGCGTAAACAGAATTATGACAGATTCATCCCTCCAACCCCAACTGTAAAATATTAAATACAACCACTCTTGTCATAATTTTAAAGAGCATATAATTTGACATACAATCATACTTTGATTTTTAAAATTGATTGAATTTTAGGAAAGTTATTGGACAAAATTACCAAATTTTGTTTATTTTTTTTAATTCATCTAAAATTACAATACTTTTGCAATAAAATTAAAGATGTTATGTACGTCAGCGAATACCATTTTTTCTTTAATTTTTAACTAAAAAAAGAACAAAAAAAAAGTTTATAAAAAAATCAAAATTTCAGTTTTCTTTCATATTTAAAGATATTGACATTCGAGTTCGAATTTTGTTGGTATTGAACGTGTTTTTAGAACAGAAATTTAATACGAGTGATTATTTAATTCAAGAATTTAATATGTTTTTTTTGTATGGTAAAAATAACAAGTGTGCTAGAGACATATCTCTCGGGATTTTAACTTGCGGCACCCGACAAAAATGTTGATCATAAAATTTATGATTAGGTACATTACATATTTAATATGTAACGCACCTAATACAAAATTTTGTAACCACTGGTACTGTTGCAAATAAAAAAAAAGAGATACACCTATAATCCTTGATGAAGGTACTGAAATTTCAATTCTTGTAATATTGGCATGGATCTTAATGTTTCTGTGAGAAAAATTGCTTCATTAACAAATATTTCTATTGGTTCAGTGCATAAAGTAAACTGAATAAATTCCATCTAAATAAAATGCTTCCTGTTCAAGACTTACATAAAGATGAAGATGATTTTAATCAAAGTACAGTTCTGTGAAATCATGACTGAAAAAAATAACGAAATATCTACAAATAATATTTACTTCAGCGATTAATGTACGTTTTTCCTTCATGGACATGTCAATCGATAGATTTACAGATATTGGGACATTGAAGACACGCATTTACATCGAGAAGTTCACACATAGCAGCATGAGAAAATAAATGTTTGAGTTATAAAATGTTATAATTGGTTCTCTTTTCAATAACAAGAATGTTACCAATCAACTGTATTTGGATATGTTACAAAATACAATTGATCCACTACTCACAGAGAGCATCGAAAATCAGCAAAATGAAAAGGGTAACTTGCTAATTGATATTCTTGCACAATAGTGCCGCGCCGCATTACATTTTGCCAGTAAGGGAGTGGTTGGATGAGAGATTTCCAAATTAATGAATAAGCTGAAGAGGTTACATATGTAGAATGTGGCCTGCTCGTTCCCCTAACTTATCTCCCCTGGTTTTTTTTTCTATGAAGCCATCTAAAATCGGTCGTGTATAAAACGCCACCCATAGACATCCAGGATTTGAAAAATCGAATAATACGTAAATGCAGAAATATTCCCAGGCAAACTTTTGTCAAGGAACGTTCAAAATTTGAGCAAAGATTAGGCCACTGTCTTGCTACAAATGACGCACACTTTGAGAGTTTAATCAACTAAATGAATAATATTGTAATTTTCGATCAAATAACCGAAATATTGTTATTTTTTCCACAACTTTCCTAAAATTCAACCGATTTTAAAAATCAAAGTATAGTACAGTATTAACCTCTGTAATCCGGACAATTAACTATTTGTTCAAATTACTGGCTGTGGGAGTAATTACTAAAGTTCAATACAGAATTTTTAAACTAAATAACATTTAAAATTCAAATGTTGTTCTGTAGACGTTTATTAAATATTAAATTTATTTTTAATAAAACTCACAGGTTGATATGCATTTATTAATTAGATACTTACATACATATAAGTAAGTACATGGCATTCAGCATGTAAAGTTAAATATGACGTCGATCTCAAAGACTGAAACTTTCAAAACGACTACTTCTGTTAAATACTCAGTATGTACGGCTCAGAGTATGTACAGGCATTCATCCCTAAGCGTACCACATTCTAAATATATGTATATTATAAATACATATTTAATGGAATGAAAAAACTGCCTACCTGTGAGACCTATTAACTTTTGAAGGGTTAAATAAGTTCATGTAATACTTGCTTACCGTGAATAAGGCTACAAATTTGGCTAGCGAACGTCCGGACTATGACTTTAGAAATGAAAGAGATTGTACTGTATGTAAAATTAATTAAACGCTCTTTAAAATTATGTATTCCAAATGGGATGGCCGTATTTAACATATTGAAATTGACATGAAGGGGTGAATCTATTGTTTTTATTTACGCTCAAAAAATCCCCTTTCGAACAAAAATCGACGAGTCACTGCGAAATTTTTCGTAGTGTAAAAGATACTAGGGGTGAGGAATTTACATATGAGCACACTATTTACAAAAATAAAACAAACAAATGGTACGAAGCATACAAAGTTCCTGTTCACGTCAAATGCTTTTTTGAATATCATAGTAGCAATTAATTTACTTGTTTTCGATCATGTATATAAAATCTTATATTAATATTTTTTTTAACACAAAATTTAGAATTTTTATATTCTAGAAGCTCAAGGGATATATTTGGCAAATTTTTAGTAAAATTTGAAAATAATTAATTATACTTTCATTTTATCTCTAAAACGACCTTATATTAAGAGCAGTAACCATTATCTAAAAAAATATAATTTGGCCAATAATGTATAGTATATAAATACATACAAGAGAACATTTAACATGAAGACTTTAATATGTTAACAATTTCTGCTACTGAATCTTCATCTGTGACATAAAATGGCACATTTCCTTCAACTAAATTGACGTCTGCCTCATCTTTCGTGTCTTCCGTTTTCGGTTCCTCTTTCAATTTCTTAAACGAGCCATGAATTTCTTTGGCATCAGTGTTTTCCAATATGAATTTAATGTTGTCCTTATTCACTCCACCACCTGGCATTAAAATGATTCGATTTCCAGCTTGTTCGATCAATTTTTTAATCAGTTTTACACCCAATTGTGCTGTAGGTTGCTTGCCGCTGGTTAAAATCCTTTCGAAGCCCAAATCAATGATTACTTCCACCTCGATAGTGGGCCTTCGCACAAAATCGAAAGCTCTGTGGAATGTAACTGGCAAAGGGTAGCAAGCTTTAATTATTTCCCGACAAACTTTCATATCGACATCACCATTTTCGGCCAAGGCACCGAAAACAAAACCATTGGCACCATTTCTACGCAAAATCCTGGCGTCCTCTTTCATTACATCAATTTCTTCAGTTTTATAAATGAAATTTCCAGGCCGGCAGCGTAACATGCAATAAATAGGTACATTTCTTGGATTCATATGTTGAATTTGAATCAATAAACCTGGAGTCGGCGTTAGACCGCCCACTATTAGTGAAGTGCATAATTCGAGCCGATCAGCGCCACCGTTCAAAGCGGCAAGAGCGGATTCTAAGCTGTCAACACAGACCTCGAGCACCTTTGACATTTTACGGTTAACCTATAAGTAGATGCTAAGAGGTTTGCAATGGTTTTTGCTATTAAAATGACGATGCTTGTATGTAATTTGTTCAGATTTTATTACTTACAAATGGAGCACAAAATTTTACGTTAACCGGCACTATTGAATAGAGTTCGAACTATTGATGCCGCTTTAAAATCAACTTTTTCGTAAAAAAACACATGGAGCAAAGAATCGATTTTACAACCTCGATTTTTTGTGAATCGATTCAATGAACGACGAAATCGAATCGAAAAACTAAACGTTCAAAACAGAGCAAACCTTGAGACGGATAAGTAATGTACAAAAAATGTTCGCTATTATCTATCTTCATTTAACTAATACGCTTAATATAAGTTTTTCTTTGTCTTACATGGTGAAAGGTAAAGATAGATAGCGCTAGCGATCGACAGTTGACAACTTTCATATTTTCAAATCATGTTGTGGTGAACTGAACAACGGTGCGAAGTTAGCAACATTGACGAAACACTTGAAGCCGAAAAGATTAGGCGGGACAAAAAAGAGGGTTGTAATTATTGAAAAATTCGTTAATAGTCCTTTATTAATCACCATATTATAAAGATATCTAAATAAAGTCAACTTTTCTACTATCCAAAATTTATATTATAAATATAACATACATAAATAAGATTTGTTCGAACAAAATCTGAAATCAGTCATCGTCACTTTGATTGGTCAAAAACAGTTTCGAAACAGTTTGCAAACTCTTTTTGATCAATCATCTGGCGATGACTGTTTTTAAATTTTTGTTCGAACAGACCTAAACCGTTGTGACTATATTACACATTCCTACGGTGCATGTAAACGAAAGGATAAATCGCCGAGGGCTCCGTCAAATCTGTCAACCTTATATGACATTTCTACGCATGCGTCACATTTGAACTGTTGATATTATTAGCTGTTTAAATTCTGTAATTATTTAATTCTTTGTTTTTTGAAATAAATTTAATACACTGGGAAAAATTCGTTTATATTTAATATAGAGGTTAAATTTAATAAATGAAATAAAATGTTATTTGATTTGTTTTGTTTTAATATATATTTTTTAATTAAATTAGTAATAATGGTAGCAACAAATAAATCTACACATTCTTTTTTCTGTTTGAAATCATAAGTTCAAAGGTTTATTACATTAATATTAACAATAGGTATATACATAATAATTATAAAGTAAGTACAAAAGTAGATATTGTAATAAAAAATCAACAGTAAAGATTAATTTAATTTTATTTCCATTTTGAATAGGTGTCATATACTTATTCTTCCTTTCTTTTTTCTTTCATTTAAAAATGTAATGTAAAAGAAGCCTCGGGACGGTTCGCAAACCCTCGGTACTTAAAGATTTCTAGAAAATTATACTACCTCTGTTCC
>JABRWK010000009.1:1012091-1055336 GCA_013372445.1 Hypothenemus hampei | reverse complement strand
TCTATTTTGAAGCATTATTTTGCCAAAATTACAAGATCTAATTATTATTTTTACTGGGTGGTGCATTTCATATGAAAGTGAGTGTATGTTTACTTTAATATTTCCATGGAAAAATACAGAATGTGAATGAATCTCTCAATAACATATTTTCGGAGAGGATTTAGAAACAATCTCTTGTGATGTTGAAGTCATTGCAATTTAGCATTCATGATACTGTGGAAACTTTCAACGAAGAGAATATTGGGATGAGCTTAATATGATTCCAGGAAAGCAATGTGTTTCCGATCTCTGTCAGCTAAATAAAGTTATGATTAAAAAAGCTAATATGTCCGTAGAAAAATTATCTGAAGAAACGAGACTGAAAATTAATTAGTTCTGTTGAGAAGAAGACTTTAACAAAACCGACGATGAGGCAAGGCCCTCATGTACCCAGGGAATATACCCATGTAGCGACAAATTATCTATTAACTATAGCCATACAAAAAAATGTAACCCCTATAATAAATAATGTCCGGAAAAAGTCAGAGAATTTTCTAAACAAATAAAAAAAATAGTTTTTTTACAAAATTAGAGATTCTTAAGGGTCATACATTTTCTTCATATTTCCATTTATTTTCAATATTTCGAAATATTGTTTTTGAAATGATTTCTTCCAATGTGAGTATTCTTTTGGTTTAAAGTGAAATAAAATTACATTATTCTCGCCAAAAAATATAACATCATAAAATTATTATCTCCAGTTTTAGCAGGAAATGGTGAAACAATGAAAAGCTAAGTTTAGAAAAATTATGTTTTTCTTTTATTGGATACGATAATCCCGTAAACCTTTTTGAAGTAAAATCATATACAATTATCACAAAATACTTCAGTACGATAAATTAAATGAAATTTTCTTTAGAGAGCTCTGCTTTATTATTAACTTAAAGCCGGGTTTTCCTAGCGATGCACATTTTACGTCCGACAGTACGTAATGCGGTCAACGTAAAACGCTATCCATGAGTTTACGGTAAACAAATTGGTGTGTTTTCTTAGACAACGGAAAAAAACGCTCTCCGTAATACTTGCGACAGAACAACAACCACGTGTTAAAAACATTTCTTTAAAAAAAAAACATTTTTTTCGAATATGATAGCATATGATATTTTAATATATTCTTCAAAAATTATTTCTTTTAACAACAAAGCTAAAAGCTTTTTTTTTATTTGTTGACATACTCATAATGCGGCTTTTGTCACAACACAACTGAAAATCCTAGGAAAACAGTGTCATACAAAGCGAATCGTACCTTAAGCCGGATGTAAAATGTGCATTACTTGGAAAATTCGGCTTAAATTTATATTTTTCCATTAGTGTCAGAACTCCTTTAAAAAATCGAAATATAAATTTGAATGAATAAAAATGTCGATTTCATCTAATTGTTTAAAACACATTCCTAAAATCAATCAAACAATTAAAGCTTAATTTAAATGGATACGCCCCATTCGGTATACGTAAATTTCATGTTCAAAATTAACAATTGTAAAGTAGTTGATGAACGACTCTTATTACAGTTGAATGATTTACATATATGTGATTTTGTGAAGTCTTTTATATGTTTAAAATCTATCTGATCCAGTGGAATATCTGAAATACATGCGTATTTCAGCTTATTTCACTGGATAACATGTCCATAACATAATTTTCGAAATAGCATCATCAGAATCCGTCAAAATAATTACAAATATACCGTAACTGAAATAAAAACGGTTCTAGTTGTAAAGTTAAAATCGATATAAGGCAAAAATCGTTAACCGCAAAACCGTAAATCTAAATATATAAAAATAGTCTTTCTGGTATAATTAAACTATGTACACAACTTATATAAACAACCAATTTATGCTAAACAAGCAAGATAACGAAAGGAGTACGGATTCGTGTCAAATCTGGACTTCTTAAAACCGTTTGCTCCAGGAAATGACTGTTTTGAGCAACAACTCATGTAGAATATTAATTTAAAATTTACCCTTGTATATATTTCAAGCTATAATCTAAAGGATTGTAAAAATTTATGCAAATATAAATAATAAAGTAACAATGCAATAAAGAATTCTAAAACTGTTAAACAAAATGAAGTACGGAACCTGCTAGTACGGAAAATAACTGCCTATATTTAATTCAATGTATAGTAAATGGGGTTAAATTGTACATAAAGCATTTATTGCAAACTCGTACCGGCTTAACTAAACCGTATTTTGGCAATGGAACGCTATTGGACGAACATCTCGAACAAAACACTTTGCCACAATTTCTACAATGATGCCGTCTCTTAATCATTGTAAAATTCAAGCCACAGCTCATACATTTCGGCGCTTGAATATCCGGTATCCAAACTGGGGGCACTTGAGGTCGTTCGGGTTCCGGTTGCGGTATTTCTTCAACCGTTTCAGTGTTCGGTTCCAAATTAGCAATGTCCGATTGCAAAGACGTATACCAATTCAAGTCCGAGCTGAGTGATGATAAATTGTCTTCCTGATACTGTCTAGGATGATTCGTGTAGTCCGAACATTCATCGTTCTCCAAATGGAAATAAACGTTCGTGTCAAATAAAGCTTCTTGAGCAAGAATGTTTGGATCTACGGAGAATTCGTTATTTTCAATTACTTCGCCTTCAGCTGGATGATATTCTATTGAAGATTCCAGTGAATGGGAGTCTAAGGATTTGGAGGATGTTCCATTAGCATCGGAAACGTTTATAAGAAAAACTGCTTTTAGGATGTTACGAAGATCACAAGCAAAATTTGTTTGTAATTGGTCCGCTACTCCAGCAATGCACACGAACAATCGGTGAATTAAATCTTCACTTGATCTGCAGTAAAGGAAAAAATAATTTTTGGTATAGAAACAGTTAAATTTAAAATAAACACTCCTTACCGGTACTTTGCTCGCAGTTCATCCTTATTGGCCAATTCAGCCGCTTGAATAGCATAGGCTATCTCCTCGTCATCTGCACTATTGCTATTGAAAGACGACGTTTCAGAACTGCTGGAACACTTGCAACACTTGCTACATGAACTTTGGGAATCGTTTTTCCTTATCGTAAGTGCACTCTTGGATGTATTTTCGACATTTCTTCGTGCATTAGTTTGAAATGCGGACGAGTGTCGGTCCCTGTCTTCCAATGTAGGAGAGCGTTCTAAACTGGTAGTCTCTGTGCAAATGCCCGAATCATCTGGCGATTCTAGATCGGCGTTTGATTGTTTTTGATTATTTGACTCATTGATATTTAGAATTGATGATAGAGTGGCCGCTGCAGCCGAAATTACTTCTAAAGAATCTTGTTCAGGAGGAGATTCTGTTGAAATCGGATTGCTTCTAACATTTGGTGATGCTGTTGAAGCTATTATCGTATTCCGTACCACATTCCTGGGAATTGAGCGTCCAGATGTCGAAGGGCAATCTAATACAACATTACTTTCATTCACAGAT
This sequence comes from Hypothenemus hampei, assembly GCA_013372445.1. Classification (NCBI taxonomy): domain Eukaryota; kingdom Metazoa; phylum Arthropoda; class Insecta; order Coleoptera; family Curculionidae; genus Hypothenemus; species Hypothenemus hampei. The sequence goes on along the minus strand of JABRWK010000009.1, from coordinate 1,051,871 downwards.
GAATTTCGTTGTATATTTTCTTCAATAGTTTCTTGATCAGTGGATAAACTGCTCAAGCTGTGACTAAAACGTTGTCCTTGACTAAAAGGAAAATCGTTATAAAATTGATCGATTAAATCTTCTTCATTTAAATCCACGTTCACATCACTAACAGATTTAATGTCGTCAATTTGTTGATTATCACATAATAACTTTTCCAACATATAAAGTTCGCGTTTATTTAAAACCCAAAGCAATTCGCGAATTTTCAACAGCAATACTCTAAATGGTCTAAACATTTCGCTCATTTTTTCTACGGGTCGGTCAATACACAAAGGTCCATTGGGAAAAACTAATAGGCCACTAACGATAGCCAGTCGAGGAATTGTGAACATTAAGGCTGGATCACAGTCGTCAACCATGTCCTGGGTGAGGAGTTTCATTTTTAAAGCACGCTGAAGCGTTTCGGAAAAAAGAACACCTATTAGTTCTTGCAATTCATATTCTTGTGTAGTCTTTACTGGAACCATTGCGCTTACATATGCCAATTCGAATTGGGCAAAAAGTTTATCAAAAATTTTTAAACTTTCCAAAAGCATTTCGGTAAACAAATCATTGTTATCCAGTTTGATTGGACCGTTAGGAGTATTGTTTCTAAGACAAGCGTCGCGTAATAAATTCCGAACATTTTCTAGACTTTTTGTTACTGCCTTTGCTAATGGACGCATTGCTGCACTTTCTCCTTCTCTATTCATTATAGAGGAACCAGCGGCCAAACACTAAAAAGTAAAAAATCATAGACCACTTCCTTTATTGCGTGAAATAAGTATGTACCTCAGCTCCAAACCAAAGTTGGCCAGCTAAATTATCCTGAAGAACATCCTCTGGAAATTTTACTCGGAAATCCCTATTGGCCCGTTCGTCTCCAACAAGAGTGTCCATAATAGTATTAGTTATCGTCAAAACTTTGTCTTGGGCCTGTCGCAATTGATTTACCAGAGTTGTGCATCTTTCAGGGTCCTTTCGTCCATCGAAACTATCCAACTCATTTGCTACGATGTTCAAGTCCTCATCAGCGTAGAAAAACTGGGCTAACAACGACTTGTCATCTCTCTGAAAGATGTAATTAAATTTTAATATTTCATATTTCTTGACGACACCTTGTATTATTGCGATACGTATGTTAAAACAAGAAATCAATTAAGCGTGGCATTTTCAATGCCTTACTCAAACCTTGTAAGAAATGTGTGCTAATAAGGAACCTAAAATTTGTTTGGTTCAAGCTCCAAGGTCTCAGGAAAAAACAATTAGGTGCTACATACCATTTTATCTTAAGTCATGTTGTTTGTTTCCGTTTAATCTAAAAAGAATGTAGTAAAATGTCATTTTTAACCTATAATTTTTGATACAAATATGTCAATTACGCAAAGATTCAATAAATAGAAATTTCGTGATTAAACTTTGGAGAAATTTTTACACTTTCTTTATCCAATGTTACGAAGTTGTAAAACATTTCCGATTAATCACTCGTATGTAAACACACCCAACGAGTAAGATATAAAGCGTCATAAGTGTAGAAAGTGAAACTTCTGCCAAGCATGATCTTGATTTACATTCTGTCCTATTTTTGCAATTCCTTTGTATTTGAGAAATACGACTAATTATTACTTTGCGTAAATGTAGAGGACACCGATATCACGTGAAGATTAATCAAACACGTAAATATAAAAATAAATGCGGAATTTTTTCTATTACTATTCGATTTGTCCTAGAAATTAGCAATCTGCAAAATGACAAAACATGTACATTTCTTACCTTTGGTTTGTAAAACCACTTTCGAATCGACTCCATTGAACTTTATCGAATAATTAACAGATTTATCAACTAAATTCGATTCCCATTATCTGGACTTGTATGATTTATTATAAAGTTGGAATTTTACTTGAAATTATCATTTCACATTCAGGAAGAACAACAAAAACGTGAACTAAAACGAAACCGTGGTATGTTGAATTTCACAATTTTTGCCACATTAGAATTGCATCGCAACCATTACAACGCAAACTTACAATTTAACTAAAAAATTATGGAAAAAATTTAATTCAACAACAAAAAAATCTTGAAATGTTTTTGTGAAGCACGCACAACACGAACACAGATATTTGTCTCGGTGACAGTGACATATGTCAATTGAATAGCAACAAAAAAATTCCATTTCAATATTACAGGGATCTACATCGAATCGGTTCGTTTACCAATTAAATCCATTTTGCCGTGGATTGAAAAAGTCATTGATAGAGGGCGCAATTGCAAGAATTCCGTTAATTTCTTGCATTCTTGGGCAATTTATTTAAAACTTAGTGATTAATATTTGGAATTGTACGGAAAATTAATAATAGGGTGAATAAAAATTCTTGAAAAGTGTCTAACCACTGACTGTTGACCACTACTTCTTTTATAGTTGGACAAAAGACGTTTCCAGGCACGCAAACGGAAATGTTCCTTGATAATTTAATAAACGGTTAGCAATCGTATGGGTTTGGTTGTCCAGACTTCAATAGTCGGCTCAATTTCGGTTTAACATGTTATTATTTTGGCCGCAATAATCATACACATGTTCATTATTTTGCGTCACACTATTACCACATAGAGTACATGACAAAATTATAAAAATACAACAAAGGCAACATTCTCTTATGCAGGGTCATTTTTCAACGTTTCTATACGAAATGAGCTGTAATGAGTAACCTGTCTAGTCTAGCGGTTCTAGTCAACAAATTAATTGCCGAGAAGAGAGAAAACAGTTTAAAAACCTCGAACGATTCATGGCAGTGCACTATTTTGTTGCAAACCGTAAATCGTAATCCAGTAGGTAAGAAAAATTACAAAAATCGGTTAAGGTTTCGACAAAACGAAAAGTTTCGTGATGGCATCTTTACTATTTAAAAATATCGAGCACGAGGTTCAATAATTACAACCTTCTATTTCAATATTTGAAGTTTTATGGATTCTCTATGCTCTTTACAGGAAATTTATCTTCATTTCTGCCTGCACCTACAACAATGACAGTATTATTGTTTTATCGAAAATGCAATTAAAAGATGAAGGGGTAGCATGAATTTTAATGAAATGAGGAAATAGGGTTAATGGAAAAAAAATCATAAAAATAAGTATGCTTACATAACACGGGCAGTGTATGTCTCTATATATGGAGAAAACAATGTTACCCCGGGGACGAATTTTGATATTTGCTCACCCTCCAGTTTAACAGCGTTAACTTCATACTACCATTTGCATAAAATGCGTCCCATCAATTATTTAGGGCTGTTCCATGGAGCCGCGGAACGTTTGGAAAAAGCGGCGCTGGTTTTACAATGTTTTTCAATTAATTGGAACTTTTTCTGTTTTCCCTATTTTTCCCTTTTATTTCATATTCGCTCGTTTGTATGGTTTTTATTTTTGTTCGTCGCTGCAGGGAACGTGACGATTGACGCATTATTTTTACATGAAATTTTTAGAAAATGTCAATCCATGTTTTGCATTTGAAATATACATTTTTTAATATGTACCTACTTAGGAAGAGCTGTTAGAAAATAAATTGGTTTATTTCAATTTTTAATTTAGTCGACACACAAGTATATCATGTTTCTTAGTTTTCTTTATTTTCGGATAATAAAAGCTGTAATAAAAGTGGAAAACCTAATGTAAAAACTAGCCGTAATCCCAAGATTAGATCAATATTATTTTACAGTGAACCCCGTTGTTCCCGAATCACGTTTAACTGATTCGGTATTCCGGCGTAGCCGTTGTGTATCTCCCAGTTTTTTTTCCATTTTATCCTCGTCCGGGTTCTTCATGCGGTTGGTCGACCGGCAATACGTCAATGCCTGAACCCCCGCCCCTCGTCGACCACCATCCGAAAACAAAAGACCGACCTAGTCCAGTCCTTGTTTCCCTTAAAGCAAAAATCCCTTATCGCTTGCCCGATCTGATTGTTAGTCTTTTGTCTTTGTCGACGTCACATCAATTTTTCAAACATGGCGCGGAAACAAATGAGCAACACGGAAAATTGGAGTAAGAAATAGCGGTTAGCTTTTGTTTTATGCGATGCCAACTGCCGCTCGTATTGTTATGTTTAAGGGATTTTATAAATCTTTGAGAGGCAGCGGATTCGAGCAGTTGTTTTCTTTCCGTCTGCTTTTTATTACTCAACGGGATTACTTTCTTCGGACCAATAAGTCTTTGCTGCCCGGTTACGTCTCTTTATGAGCTCGGTTTGTTACGACTTTTCTTGAAAATTACGAATGACAGTCGAGGAACATAAACATGCACTTCCAATCTTATATACGTAGGTCGAAATTGCACTTAACGTTAATTTATGTTTCCATACTTACAATGTCGTATATTTTCTATGGCATTACCTATACGATAAAACTGTCTTTTACCATATAAATCCTTATTATTTATTCACCTAGATATTTGCAATTTTTTTTCAAATGGATATCACTTAGGTAAGTCCATATATTTAAATTAGTTTTATTTCCAACCGATACGCCACTGGTCGATTAAAATTCGTTAATTTTGCAGTTTAGATTTGCAAATATATTTTTAAATTTGACAATGCCCCCCCATAGAAATCGGACGTTAATAGTCGAAGAAAGATTCGATTAAGGAAGGCCCACATGGTCGAGGCACGCTTAATGCACTTTACGTGTTAACCGTTTATCTGTTATAAAAGTATTTAAAGTTAACCAGATAGTTACATGTTGTTACAGCGTCTTTATGAGCCTTTGTTGTTGATTTTATTACCTGGACTGATGTGAACAAGACCAATTACAAATATTATATACGTTGCACATAAACAAATAAAATTTAGATACAACGGATCATCTATATCAATTAAGTATTTAAATGTGTAGTCGGTGACCTGGACGTTATTGTTTTAAAACATAAACTTACCTAAGTGATGTCTCTAGATACGTCCTTCAAGTGTTTGCTTATTTCCTATTAAAAATCTACTACAGAGTCACAACTTAAGAATATCAATTCGTTTCGTAACGATATTGATATGATCAATTCGAAATCAAACAAAAAAGAAAATCCCATTATCTACGTTTTGTAAAGCCGCAATACCCATGATGGACAATATCTTATTATTTCCCCATCAAATCGATGGAAGAAATGAAATAGCGTTCGAATTTTTTTATTGTCTACACGTAATGACAGACCACGGCATTATTAAAACCAAATAGCTTTTTCGTTGTCGATGACGGTTCGTTTCTCGATTCTAGGTCTGGATAATGGGTCGGCAATTTCACGAAAATAACCATCAAGTACGGGACGTGATGCTAAATGATTCTAACGACGTTTTAAAGCGTGTGTGTGTGTGTGTGTGTGTGTGTGTGTGTGTGTGTGTGTGTGTGTGTGTGTGTGTGTGTGTGTGTGTGTGTGTGTGNTTATGTTTCGGAAATGCCTTCGGAGAATCATTCGAAATTGAAAACTTATACTTCTGACAGATAGATAAGTCTTTTTTTCTAAATAAGTATTCATTTACGCTTCTTTAAACTACTAACAAAGCATAAGAAACAAAGGAAATGACCACTTCCGTTGAATATTTAAAAACTTTATGAATTCAATGAAAATTAGATATTTACGTGTTTTCTGCTCATTTTATGGCAACTGATAGGATATGAAAAATGGAAATGTTCCGGGAACGTGGTAATTTCTTAGTGAAAAGTGGCAATTCCCCAGGCCATAACAAACCGTAGGCAACACCGGAATACAAATCGGATAAAAGAAACTAATTTAGTTAGCACTTGACCTGAATGCGCCCAACGAAATAAAACAATATTAAAGTTTAGTATTTGGACTCTGAAGACCCATTTCTCCCTCTTGCCTTAGCCTAAATGTTTTATTTATTTCAACGAGTAGAGATTTTTTCCGAGAACACTCCCTCCTTTAAATTTGAAATAGCTATTGTCCTTTATTGTTGTTCAATTGTGAAAATAATAGTTGACAGTTACCAATTTACGCTATTTTCATAGATAATTTTACGTTTTATGGATTCATCCGCCACGTTCCAGTTAATTACATTTTACAGTAAGAGTAATTTCGTTTATTAGGCAGTCGAGCAAGCATAATTGGACAGCGATTCTAGGAAAATCAAAATGGCTCCGACGAGAAACAAAAGAAAAGAGGTTCGCCTTAAAAAAATGACAATTAATTCTTGAAACAAAACACTTGACTTGGTTACTTTTCCTGTTTAAATGGATGGTTCGGTCGAACTTGACTCGTTCTTTTTCATTCTTCTCACTTTTTCCAATGGAATTAAAGGAACTAAACTAGAATATCACACTGTCAAAAATATGACATGTTAAAGAACAATTAAATTTTATTTAATAAACTTGTTACTTGAAGTATTACTAAATTAAAGAAAAAATGGAATTTTTCCACAGACAAATTTAAATAATTTTTTAGTTGCAATATTTTATTTTTATTATTACTATATTTTAAAATTGACATTGTAACGTTGCTTAAATTTAAGTACTTACTTTATTTCATTGGTTATTTTGAATGTATTAAACTAAGAAACTTGATTAAAGTTAGAAAAATCAATAAATTACGTAAATTCTTAACTTAAATCACACATTTGTTGTAAATATAATCGTAATTATTATCTGCAATGATGTCGGGCAATAGCATCAGAACGAACTAACTAAAACCGCTTTACCTGATCTCTCCCCCAGAAAAAAATTAACAGAAAGATATTCAATTTAGTTGGAATCAGTTTAATCCAATGGGAAATGGGGTAGGAGGAGCTACGGCAGACAATCTGGCCAATGATTGGATCCGCGTTAACTACGCCGTTGATGCCATGGCAACCGCTTAGTTGGTGGTAGTGTGCAGTCGACACTTGCTCGAGTTGGTTCCGATCGGCCGATATTCGCTCTATTCGTTCAATTTTTTTAGTGTTGCGAGTCTCGTTTATCAAATGACATCGATTAATTAAGAAAAAAAATTGTCTCAACAATGTCGGACCACGAATTAACTGAAGAAGACCACGAAATCAATATTTTGGACACCGATTCTCGATTGTCGCATAGTGATAGTGACGCGCGAAGTATACATAGTCGTTGCAGTAGTCCGGACAATGAGGAATCCTCCTCACACACTTCGACTAAAAGCGCTTTGCCATTTAGCATTTCAAATTTGTTAGGTAAAAATTTTGATAACAAATCCGATTCGGATAACGGACACGGGGCCTTGTATCAGAGCCCGGCGGGCTTATTTCAACCGCGTGGTGCTCTAGGAGGTTTGGTACCGGCTGGATTTTACGGACAGGGTGTATTAAGAGTTCCAGCACATCGTCCTCTTACCGGTCCGGGAAGTCCTCCTGGAGCTGGAGTATTTAATCCGTGGACACTAACTTTGGACCCGGTATTGCAACGTTCCGCGGCCGCGGCGGCTTTTGCTTCGCAAGTTGTTAAAGATAGGCTTGCAGGTAAGTCATGACATTTGGAAATCAAATTCATAGTAAGCAATGCAAAAAATATGTAATTCGGCAATAAATATACCTATAATAAAAAGCAAATAATGAATGACGGATATTATGCAACTAAACATATGAATTAATGTTTTTTTTTTAAATAAAAATTAAAATAATTTATAATAATTAAACTAATATGAATTTAGGCAACGAAATCTTTCTGTTAATCATGTATTTTTATTTTTATTTAATTTTATTATTACTGAATCCATTTTTGTATAAACATTTTATATGTATTGTACTAATTTTTCTATTTACAATCCTTTAAGGATTTTAAATTCAAAACTTTTATAAATTTAATATTTATAGACAAATTCAAATTTAACCATTAACTTTTTGGTTTAATTTTAATTAAGATTTTATATAAAAATCAAATCAAATACAAAAAGGTATTTAAATTTGGAAAATATAATGAATTAAATATTTAAAGGTATGTCGCATCATTGTAAATTATGACAAATATCCGTCATAAGGGTAATTTGTTTATTAGTGGATCATCCATAAAGTATAACTTCTGACATTAGTGTTCAATTTTCACTCTAAAAAGATTCGAGATTTTAAAATGCAGTCTAATATTGATTGACAAATGGGAATTGAACAAGAATTTAAGGGAAATAAAAGTAACATCAACACGCAACCAATTCAATCGTTCATTTAACTGGAAAAATATACCTACATACAAGTAATGAATTAAAAATAAGACTTAATGGTACAAAACTCAATTTACTATTAAACTACCTTTATCGTAAACATATACATATGTAGGTACAAATTGTTGGTAGGTATATTGTCGAAATATACCTCCAGGTCTCATTATTAAAATAGCTTTCAAACCGACCATTATAAATAATTTCGGGGACGTAAAGAGGTCATATACAGGACATATTGGCTTTCAATTTAATACCATATAAATGTAATTTTCCAACGCGCTTTCGAATATGAATTTATTGTTATTCCCCCTTCTCTTGCCCACAAATAAATGAGACACGTTACCCACGCACATACCAAATGATTTTAGTATTGATCAATTTGAAATTTCCTCTTGCATTTTAATAATACCAGCTTAAGATTGCCGGGGCTCTGTTATTACCATCCACCATGTTGAATTTTTAATAAAAATGGCCATTTCGACTCCGCTACATTAACCACACGTAAAAACATCATTAAGAAATCAACCAATGAGAACCGGTACTGTAATAGGCTTTTTTCTAGATTACCATCTGACTGGCCTAAGTATCAACATAGTATTACCACTAGGTATAATAACCGGGTGATTTCTAATGGGCCCGTAATTTTTAATGTATATTAATAGCATTCGCAACTGTGCGATGTAATTTCGTCGTGTACAAAGGGATAATAATTATTAATATGAATACTAAATTAAAAACTCGTTTCGAAACAACAAAATAACAAAAAAAAAACGTGACATCCTCCGGGTTAAATTGCGTTAGACAATTGCAACAAATTAATCTTAACCATCGCCTTTGGTAATTATTAAAAAGTATGTTCCATTGTTTTACTCGCATCAAATTAATTGATTACTTCACTTGTTTGTCAATTTAATTATTGTTTTTGCACTTGTAACTGATTTGTACTAGTTTGTTTAACCGTGTCGATCCTTATATCTAATAACTCTGAGTGTAATTAGAACAATGTTTATAATTTACCTTATTTGTTTCGTACAATGATTGATTGTCATTTCTACAAAGCTTGTTTTATTATGCGAGTAATAAAATATTTACGTAAGCGGGCCAATAAACACCGATATTTAGTTTTATATGAGGGATGTTTTCAAAGTTCTAGAAATTTAACAAAATAGATATGTATTTTGTAAATTTTCATCTATGTTGAAAGTTATTTAACCTTTTGTCTATACCATGAAATCGAACACTTTGTTGGAGGTTTTTTCAAAAATTTCAAAATATGTGTGTAAAGGAAAATTACCAGGAATGAAATCCAATGAATAAAGTGGATTTTAAAAAGCTGTTCACGTAAAACGTCTTTTATTGTCCTATATATGTACAGGGTCTTTCTCAATGAAATACCGAAAACTGTAGGAGAATTTCTACACATCAAATGGAACAAAAAACCGTTATAAGTTTTTTCCAGATTTTCAATTTGCGAATTCTCTTGCGTTGAATTTTTAAAAATAAATTTAACACACACTATATCTGACTTTCTTTGATTTATATAGCACTAGCAATGCATTATAGTTGAACACAAGTGCAACAGTTTTAAAGAAGATTTAATACATTTTTCAACGGCGCTAAACATTTGGAAAAACCTGCAAAAACAACGAAAACATTGATAATTTTGTGCAAGAAGGTCATAAAATGTTAAAAGTAATATAACTTTGGAACTATTGAAAATTGGGGAAAAAATATAAGGACTTTTTGTCTTATTTGACATGTAGAAATTCTCCTACAGTTTTCGGTTTATTTCATCGAGAGACACCCTGTATATAGTTTCACACTTCTGCTGTAATATATTACATAAAAGAAAATAATATACATATAATACATGTTCTGCCTTGATAGCAGTGTCTTTTGAATAGAGAATTCATTAGATAAACCCCATTACAACCTCAGAATACAATAATATTGTCTTTATAACCTAAGGAATTCCTATTGCTCTTCGGACAAGTGATTTTTCAAGTTAATCTTATTTTTTTATTTCATTTTTGATATATCTATTTGAGTTTTATCACGCTTGTCACTTTTTTAAGATACAGTGCAATTAAATCACATACCTACATATTAAATTTAATTAATTGTAAGTAACAATGCAGATATACTGGTTGTTTCGTAAGTGGGGGTCAATCGTTCGGGAGATGACTGCAGAATCAAAGACAAGAAAGATAGTTGATATAAATACACAGTTTGAAAATTTAAAACAGGACCAATTTATAGAAAAGGACGCACAGAAAGAGATGGCGAAATGGGGAAGGAAGCGGTATGCATCTCTTTCTGTGCGTCATTTTCTAAAAATTGGCCCTGTTTTGACTTTGCATATTGTATACGAAAATGCTTTGTTTTCAAGTTATCGCCATTTTAATATTAAATTTTGAAACTGCTTTGTCTGCGAAATTTGGATATTGGAACAAGATGATTTCTATGAGTTTCAAAATATAACTAAAGTCGAATAAAAATTGTGGGCTGCTTTAGTACCACCCAGGACGCATTGCGTGGAAGGACAGTGATGAACTATAGGGCCCTGATCTTTGTCAAGGGATGTTAAATGAGCTGTACTTCCACGCGATGCATTCTGGGTAGTGCTAAAGCAGCATGTAGCTTTTGACTTTAGTTGTGTTTTAAAATTCATAAAAATCATCTGGTTTCAATTTTGACAAAAAATTCGATAGCAATACAATTTCAAATGTTAACATGAAAATGGCAATAATTTGAAAATAACACATTTTTGGACCTATGGTTATATCAACCTTCTTTCTTGCCTTTGGCTCACCATTTATCTCCAGAACTATTGATCACTATTTATGGAATACTCTGTATAACTTTATTTCTTTTAACAAGTTATATGTAGATATATTTTCAAATTTCTACTTAGGAAACCTCCCCTATAATAGTTAATATGCATAGTTAATTAAAACATTCTTTCATAGCGCGAATTTCATATTATTAAAAATGAACTAATTAATTATTAAAAGTTTATTGTAATCAATATAAAATATGTAATTAAAATTTCATATTTTTCATTAATTTTGAATTAAATTAATTGATTTCTATTTTCAGTGATAAATTTATTGTCAAATTAAAGTCAATTTGATTTTTAAAATTTGAAATTGTTTAAGGAAAAAATGAATACAATGTAAAGCTTGGAGTGTTTATTAAAAAGGATTATAAATGGGTATAATTTACTTAGGTATATGCCAATAATGACTTTATACCAATGTATCACCGGATGAATCTTCATTTTGAAATTGTTTATATTTGATTGTTAATGTCTCCATTTTTCAATGACAAAAATGTTCTGTTTTAAATATCAAAGGAATTTTCTATTTTAATTCAAAAATGTTGTATTTTATGAAAAGCGATACATTGTTCAGATAACATCAGACATCTCATTTGGTTGAGGAATTTGTAAAAGTTCAAAAAGTTAATTACTTACACAAAATACTTGTTTGGGCTGGAATAGTTAAATTCAGTTACGGGTCGCCTAAACTACCTGCTAAATAGTATTCGCTGAAAACTAAGTTGAATTTATTTTTTGACTAATTTATTCCCAAACATGAGGAAGCTCTGAATAAATAATATTTAAGAACACACGACCATATAATATCTATAATCATTCTAATAACACGTGTGATTAGTATCACCTGGGTTTGGGGGGGTAAATGGATCCGCCCAGCTACTTTCTTCGTTGTATCGACATGAATTATTCATATTTTTTTTTCTCTCTCCTGTTTCATCCACACGCGTCATTGTTGTGTTGTCTGCAGAGCGCACACGAGCCGCCACTGTATTATGATAATGGACCTCTCCGAAGATTATGATAATAAATTAAATTGATTCGTTCAGAGTGATGTATAGAAGCTTTTAATGGTTTAATTGACTCTCTCTTTCTCTCACTCGCTCTTTAGTCAGGTAAAAATATTTCCAAGAATTTCGGTTCAGCTGATACACGTCCGGAGGCGGTAAATAATTTAATTTTAATGAAGCCGCAATAATAATCTGTAAAATTATTATTCAACATTATCCGCGCACTTCATCTTTCTCTCCATCTCGTTTTTCATTATTTATCTGATCAATAATTCAGCGTATTAATCAAATCATATAGTTAAGTAAACTGATTGATGTCTTTAACGCTATTACAACGTCTTTAGCATACGCGAAGTAACGATGACACGATATAACTACAGATGTATTATATATTATGCGTAAGCCGGTGCCGTAATGACGCCAGATGACTGATAACAGTGTCATTGAGAAATGAATAAATTATTACAATATACATATACCTGCCTGTATGGAGAGTGCTTGGAAGAACATTATTTTCATGTAATAAATAGTGTGTTTTAGTAGGTTATAACAGAATAGTAAAAGGAGATTTTTCAGTTCATATAAGAACTAAAACATCCAGAAATGTCTTGATAAAAAATGAGGTACTTACACTGGAAGTCAACATAACTCAAGTTATTACCCACATAAAATCCCATATGCTTGAAAAAGCAGTCGAAAACTGCATCTCCAGAATGACCCAGCTCAGAGCAAAATTGAAAATCCTACCGCTTTAAAAAAAAATAACACCATTTATTATGGAAACGGATATCAAGCAATATTGTCGATTTTAAAATAAAACACCTACCAAAGACGAGATCAATAATGTATCAAACGTTATGAAGTCGGTTCAAATCCAGACGATGGTTTTTCTCGCTCAAAAGAGCACACTTCTTAAACGTAGCGTTCTCCAGGGACAAAATGGCGTCCCGCCTGAAGTCGGGTGCCGTTCTGGCCCGGCAAAGTAATTCGCTCGGCGGAATATTCGGAAAGCTATATTAAAATTCTTTCAGAGTTATGGCCGCAAAGGAGGAAACCCGATGTAAACGAGCCGTTTTATATACGGAGTTTACAACGATAAGTTTCTCTCCTCTACCAAGAAATGAAAAATCCATATTCCGAGGCTGATCATTTCACAGTTGAAAGTCGATTTACCTTCTCTGGATTTGCTTTATTGGATATAAAGGTTTTTCTTTTTATCGCGCACGTCACCTGTCTGAAAATATTCAAATAACGTGACACGAGAATTTCGACTCCATAAATTGGACCTCTTAAAACTGGTTAACGTTAACTGTTCGCATTTATCGTTAATGATTTTTCTTAAAAGGGACACACACCTTAACGAGTCCATTAAAAATATACTGTTGTCCCCAAAAACATTGTCCGTAAATATTCCGTAATAATTTTGCCGAGAGAGTGCCGATGATGGCGTTGCTGAGGCAAAGTTATTGAGCCGTTATATGGCGGTGATATCGTAAAGTGTTTTAACGCATTAGGTGTACCCATCTTCTTGTTAACCGCCGCACGAGGAGGGTTGTTTAGGTTTAGAATATGAAACACCAAAATTATTATGGCAGTAAATAAATGGCATTTTCACGCACGCAATTCGGGATGACTTTTACGGTCAAGATTTTCATTATTGTGAAATACTGGGAAAAATTAAATTTTTACCCGTAGTTTACTTTGTGTAATAGTTTTTTTTAGAAAGTGAATGTCTAAAGTCTTTCGAATGCCAAAATAGAGGAGATATCCCTGAAATATATCTATATCTAGAACATTTTTGATGAAAATTAAAGCTTTTTGAATATTTTTATGCCGAATCTAATTAAAACGAAGCAATAATTTGCGCGTTACATTATAAGACGAAAGAATTCTTTCTTATTTCAGCAAGAAAGGTCGTTGTTATCGTTCCTGAAAGCTTTATGTTGTTTTGCATTAAACAACTGATTAAGTGCATCACGTTTTGTCTTTGGCTTTAAAACGGCCTCCGTGATTAATTGCGTTATTTTGATACGAAGACGGGGTTTTAATAGTCCCGTTTATGATCAAATATGTGATTTTAATTGGGGGGAGGGGTATGGGTAGTGCTTTGCTAAATTTATTGGTCACCATAAGAAAAACGTCAATTACGAAACGATTTTAATAGCTTGACATATTTTACAATTAAATGCCTCGTAAAGAATTTTAATGTAGTATTTCCACGGTTATTTCGTCTGTGCCGTACCATGATGGCTAAATTTACAGGTTTCTCCTTTTAGTAAACATGTGGGTTCTTAATCATGTCGTTGTTCATTATTTGCATTAAAACTTTATGATACAATTAAACCGATTCAATTGAATGACTGAAACAGTTTCCTTTTTAGCCACGTTTCCTATGACAAGACGGATCGGCCATCCATATCAGAACAGGACGCCACCGAAACGAAAGAAACCGAGAACGTCTTTCACGCGACTCCAAATTGCCGAACTGGAAAAGAGGTTTCACAAACAAAAGTATCTCGCTTCCGCTGAAAGGGCCGCATTGGCGAAAACGCTCAAAATGACAGACGCTCAAGTGAAGACGTGGTTCCAAAATCGACGAACCAAATGGAGGTTGGTATTTAAAAATTTATGTGTATTGTTTAGATGTTTACAAGGATTTAACATCACTATTAACTTGAGAAAATTCAAGTATTTATTAAATTTTTTGTTATTTTAGTTTGTTATTGTTAATACAAGCCTTTATCACCCGTGTATTAAGACTTTTTGTCGAAATCAAAAGAATGATATATAGATCTCGAGAAGTTAGGCAGAAACACTAAAACAAAACAAAATAAAAAAGAAAGTGGATAAGAGAATGGATCGCATTCTAGTCATTGCTGACTCGGATTTCTTAATGACCCAAAGATTCGAAATATAAAAGATTAGTCAAAATAAGTGTAGGGATAAAGTGGCTTTAAAATGTAACATCTTTTTTCCGATGTCGATTAAAACCGTTGTTATGTCGAGTAGTTCTTTTAAAAAAACAAACAGCCTCCACTTTTAATTACCTGTTCGGTAATGGACGTACCATGTTGAACGGCGACCTGGCGCCGTCTGTTTGACAGTTGACAGTCGCCCCACATTGCGCTAACAAGTTTTAAAATCCCATGACCATGAACAACGATTCCTGTTTGATTTCATTCGTTTTTATTTTTTTTCGTAAACCCGTTTAACTTTAATATCGCGAGTTTTGAAATGAACATGTTTCGTTATTTTAAGAAATTAAACAGGGAAAATAGGAGTTTTAAGATCGAGTTAGTTAATCGATGATTTATATGGACACTTGGTTATACAGTAACATTGTCCGGTACGGTCGATGGTCAGATTGGAAGCGAGATTCCCAATTTGACACCCTAAAAGCGGATGCATTATTGAACAGCCGACAGAAGCGATCCCGTGAATAATGTAACTTGACACAGGTCTAGTGTTTAGAACGTTAAATATTTAAAAGGGTACTTTCAACACTATAGAACCAGTTTTTTCCTGGTCCTCTTTTTTTCATTGTTTAATTGACATTTGTTCAGGACACATTCCTATTTTACTGACGGTATAAGTAATGAATTAAATGAAAACTGCCACGATTAGTTTTGCAAACAATTAGTCTAATTGTGATATTCCTATGATGTTTCTAAAAAAGGATGTTCATCAAAGACTCAGTCGAATACTGATTAATTCAAGATTGATTTGGATTTGAATGCTGGGTTGGCTGCGGGCACATGTCCGTCAAGTCCCAAAAGGCTAAATCGCATACGCGAAACCGTTATTTGACGAGGGATTTCTCTACAAACATTTCCGCACTTTAAAATGTCGCCGGGTCCCAAACTTCTGTCAACCTTAGTTTAAAATCGTTTAATAATTTCACAGGTTCGCAAAACCTATCGTTTAAAATGGCATTTATTATTAAACAAGAGCTCCGACGATCGAGAGAGACCCCTCCTCCATATATTGAAAATATATTATAAGGAAGAATACGAAACAGAATTTCGGTTGTGATATTTAATGGCAGATGATGGAGGTAGGATCGGATCAATGAGAAGTTCGTTTAAAAAAAAATCAATTTTTATTTGACCTCTGTTATTTGAATGTCTTTTCAACGCATACTTGCTTCGATTGCTGATATATCATGTAAAAAATCTCAGCTTTCGAAAACTTAATTTCGTTTAGGATTAAACGTAATTAACCAGGATCATGTCAAATTGTTTTGACGTTAAAATTGTTGTTTTCATCTAATTCGCAACCCCTTTCTCTATAATTTGTTTTCATTTTGTTTTAGAGGACGTTTCGCATTTGTCTCGAGCCCTTTGGCCGCCCCCTCAATTCTCCGTTAGTAATATCTCCAAGCGCGAATCCGACCCGGTTGTTGTCGTTTTTCGGGGTAAAGTTTCGGCAACTTTTTGACGTTGTAAATTGGCCGCCGCCAACTAATTTCGCGCAACAACAAATTAGGCCATATCAGGAAAATTAGGAAATAATGAAGGCGCTGCCGCCACCACCGCCGCCGCTCGAGGCAAACGAATACGGCTCGGCGGCGCATTATCTAAATAGCGTTAGGTGTTGATACAATGAAGCTTTCATAATTAATTAATGCCGTAATTAAACTACGCGGGCGCAACGGTAATTAGGATCCCTTATTTGGGGCGAACGGGTATACGGATAAACAGAATCCCAACGATTTTAATTAGCTTTCTGTAATTAATAATTAGTGAGCAAGCATTTTGGACTGAGCCATGGCAAGTGAGGCTTTGACGTTATTTTTCTATAAATTTTCATTAAACAGATGTTTGGTTTTACACAGTTCACATCACAATTCTATTTTTTTTATTAATTCGTTTTGGGTTTTTATGTTCTTACCGCTATGTTAGACTTGTTATGGATCTTGAATTTAAACTCAAAATGTAAGAGTTAATAATATAGGTTCATGAGGTGGAAATTAACTGAAATTTAAAAAGACTTTGAAAAATGTGGAGTGGCGTTAATATTTTCCGGTAACAACCTGAAAGCGCCAGGCTTTTTAAGATCTCCCCCTTTGCTACAAGAAAGCAAAACACTGTTAAACAACGAAAACTAAATCAGATATGTTAAGTGGCTTTCATGTTAAATGGTCGAATCGTCGCCACTTCTAATAGCAACAAAGGTGAAATGCGGAAACGGATGTTCAATGCACGTTTCGTATTCATTCGGTTTAATTGAAATTTCGCGTAGTACGACAAATTGATATTAACCTACATATATAAAAATACATTTACTTTTTCTGGTCAGTTTAAGTAGTTCAACAAGAGTTATTTGTTTCAGGCGACAAACGGCCGAGGAACGTGAAGCCGAACGACAAGCGGCCAACCGATTGATGTTGTCGCTACAAGCTGAAGCCTTAAGTAAAGGTTATATGAGTGAGGCTCCGTCAGCAACAGCCACAGCTACGGATACAGCGCTTAGTGCGTTACAAAATTTACAACCCTGGGCAGGACCCTATAATACTCCTCAGCCAGCTTTAGCCGAATCAATGTGTTAATGAAATTTCACCATCAAAAGTTGTTAGCTTTTCATTTGAAAAACAAGATCGTGCAATACTCACGTTGATGACAAGACATTAATTTTTATGTGTAAATAATGTGCTGTTTATAAATTGTTTCGTGATGAACGTGAACGACAACCGTACTCCGGAATAATAATGTATAAAAGGCAAAAAAAAAGTTGAGCTGAAGCAATTTTCCGCTGTAATTACGGTAAAAAGTAGTGTGATTTGACTTGTAGATATAAGTTATTATTGTAAGCACAAGAAACGTCGTATTGGAAAAATAAAATATGACACCATTATTAAGTTTGTTTTAATGGGGATGATGGTCTGTCATGCAAATCATTGCAGATCTTTGGTGCATAACAATTATGGAGAATCAACATTTTAGTTGGTTTCTTCTGTAATATTAGCCCAATTGTTAAATGGGAATTGAAGAAATAAAAAGATTATGTATACTCTAATGGCTGATATCTGCAACGAGTTTAAAATTGGATGTAGCTGCTGAAAATGACGACATTTTTTTTAATTCCCTTGGCTTCTAGATTTTGTCGGTCTTCACTATTAAAGTTCTGATTAACTTTCTTAACATTTTTAAAGAATTGTAAAATGGTTCCTGCAATTCTCATATTTGATTTGCTTTCGTTTGCCGTTATTTGACATATATGTATTTCTACATTGAACTTTACGGTTTTTGTTTACGATTGTTCCAAGTGGTTTTTACTTGAGATTCTACAATTTTATTATAATTGCTCTTAACATCTTTTTCTAAAATTCCCTAAATGTTTGTTGAATTTCTTTTCGTATTAGATGCTATCATTTAAACGATTTTCGTCAAATTACTTCTAATACCGCAATCTTGTTCCTGGCATACTTATTTCAAGTTGTACATGTTTCATCAAATGATTAAATTATTCATAAAGGAATTTCTGATGTCACATTTAAAATTTCCTGTAATCAATATTAAAATGAAAAATTGTCGAGAAAAGAAAGTTTCGAAAAGTTTTTTTACCGAAAAAAATTAAGAAAAATAACTAAAAGAGACGAGAAAGAATTAAGGGGGGAAACTCAACTTCACTGACTTATTAAACACTAAATGGTGGTGGACAAGCGATTACAGTGACGTTCCGCACTTTTCTCTTCGGATTATTTACTTCTTTTCCTTCTCTT
The DNA here is from genome assembly GCA_013372445.1 of Hypothenemus hampei. Taxonomy (NCBI): domain Eukaryota; kingdom Metazoa; phylum Arthropoda; class Insecta; order Coleoptera; family Curculionidae; genus Hypothenemus; species Hypothenemus hampei. Next base: position 1,033,129 of record JABRWK010000009.1, on the reverse strand, counting down.
TCCGCCAACACTTTAACCGGATTTCATTTAACGTTAAAATAAAAGAAATCTTGTCGAACGAAATAATCGAGTGAGTGAAAAAAAAACACGCACAACGAAAAAGATCTACTTCTTTCTAATGAGGGAACGTTTTTTGCTTTGGTTCCGGACAAGGAGGTAATCTGCGGCCAACCTTTTACCGGTTTCGTTTTTCTTGATGCGACAATAAACACGGGCAATTTGTAACCGTTGTAGAAAAAACAAACCCATAATTCCAGAGGGTAAGAGACAAATAAGGTAGTAGCAATTTTATGATGGTCATGGGGATTTTTGCGATCGGATGAATGAATCTCGGTAGGCGACAGGTAGATTTGGATTGTTTGTTTGATTTGATCGTGATTACAGGTAATTAGGTAAAATGTTTTAACAAAGGAATATTGTAGACAGTACTGGATTGAAAGATTTTATAAAATTAGACTCACGCAACATATACCCTTAAAAAAATTATACAGAATTTTTATTTTACTTGCGTGTTGCACCTACGCAATCAAAAATAGACCATTGGAACCAAACAACAAAGCATTTAAGGAATCAAATATAGATTTGGGATAAAATGTACCACCTACACAGTAATTAATTCTACAAATGTTCGTTAGATGTAAGGAACTTTTTAATTTTTTTTCATATTCTCTCTCTCCAGTTTTGAAGCCTTGAGCCCTCTGTAGTCCAACATTCATACATTTCTGTTTGTTCAAAAGTAAAAATTCATTTAAAATATGAAAAAGCGCCATAAACCACAATGTACATACAAAAAAACAACAACAGGAATATGTTATAGACGAACAACAAATATAAATTTAATAGCGGTGTCACATATTGTTTGACCACAAAGTTGGGCAAACGGCCCTATTAGTGTGGTACCCTTATAAATGGGTCTTTCCTGTCAATCTCGCCAAATCTTATCTTTATGGCACTTACAAACGATTTGAAAATAGTGATGATTCCTTCGCTCGTCTTGGTGGTCGAGAGTTTTTGTCTAGACAATTCAATATTTATTTCCGTTGCTACCTGTAATTTCATGTGGATTACTTCTTCCGTCGACCCGACACTTTTTTTCTCTCCATCCTTCATCCCAATATTTATTACCTGTATCTGTGTTAGTTTTGATATTGTCGGTCTGTTAATTATTAGTTTTTGTTTTTTTTTTGGTTAGTGTTAGATCATTCTATAAAAATATATGTTGAACCAGACGTGGAAAGCTGCAAAAGTGTTTCTAACTTCATTTAGAATTTAATAGAAGATTGAGCAATTGTACGCTACATACCCAGAGTAGGTGTAAGAAATGAAAAAATAAAATGTCTTACATATGGGTAGGTGTTGACAAATTACATGAATATTAATAATCGGATCATCGTTGACTGCACGTAATTTGTCGATAAAAATAGTTAAAAATAAATATCAAACAAGCAAAGAACATGGGAAAATTGAAATTTAATTGATAATAACGAACGAAAAGCACCAGATGAGATTTTAATCCCGAAACGAGGGCGTCGGAGAAAATAAAACGATGGAATCGAAATAACAAAGCCGAAATATTCAGTTTGCGTTCGGCGTATATTTTCCGGAAGCTATATTAGATTACATTTTAATCAGCAGCAACTGTACTGGTAAACGGGGGGTGCCGGGTTACCGGCCATTACTCAAACTTGACGTTAAATGGCTAATCCAATTGTTACCCCAACGATATGTGGTTATCGCTCGATCTAGTCGGCTTTGGGCGACGGGACGCGATGCGTTGGAGGCGTCGCGGTGCGCCGTTCAAACGTCCTCTGGTGTCGGCAACACGGGTGTCGTCTCTTTGAAAATCATTTGCCTTTTGATCTTTTCATGTCTATTGTCTTGTTATATAATTTTTTTTAAATCCACATAAAATTAAGCCTTCATTGAGTATTTATATTTAATTTCAAAAAAAGTATCCAAACTTTTACTTTAATTTTTATACAGGTCCCTTTTATATTATTAAAAAAAAGGCCAAAAAGTGGCTGCGATAAAGCAACTTTATGATTGTCATATAACAAAAGATAGGAAGCCACGCAATGCTGCGTGCTGGATACTTAAACCCAATCGAATTAGCGCCCTCCCCAAAACCTAAAATGTAACAATGCCTTTAGAAGAATTTGAAGATTGTCATATGTACGACATCAGGGGCGTAACGCAATAAACGTGCTTCTACATAATTGAAGATATACGAATATGTAAAATTTCACTTTTAATAACATTTCAAGATATATAAAAACAAAATGTTAAAAAATTCCAAATAAATTCAGTTTTGGCAAAAAAATGGGGTGGAAAAAAGTGATTGTAACTTGCCTACTTCACTGCCAATGGAGTTTATATTCACGCTCCCTCAATTCCTCGTCGTCAACTCTCATTATTAATTATTTATAAAGCAGTTTCTTATTTCTGGTAATTATTTTGAGAGCTTTTGTTCATCCTTACTGTCTCTTATTAAATTTACAAAGGTACTTTGTATTGCGTGTACGTACGAAAGACGTACACCTACCCACACGCGTGAACGAGGCTTATCTACAGCATTACAAACAATAAAAAATATGGCTGTAAACCGTAAAAAAATGTGTTCTCTTTTTTGTTTATTCTCTTCCAGTTTTGTATGTTCTCCTTTTTATTAAGTATTTCCTCCAACAAACAAACCAAATTCTTTTGTATATTATCACTGGGACTCTCTCTCCCTTCTTGTTGTTTCAATAAAACGTCACTTTCGAGATGAGATTAATACATTAAAACGGAAAGAAATTAAAGAGGGGGTGTACAAGTACTGTGTGGCATCATGCAGTGGGAAGCTATTTCGGGGTTGTGCACATGGAGGTTATCTCTTTGCACATTTTGACTCACATTTAATGAACTTTCGCAGTGCACAAAAACGTCCCGCAGGAATTAGGACCATAAAATTAGGCGCGGGCTCGTATCCCCCTTAACGTGTTTCAAAATCGTTCCCATGCCAAACAGCTCTATTGAGACATCGTGAATTATTAAATTAAGAGAAGCTGTTTTATTTGATGATTCTATCGCAATCAATTTTTGCAGACAATAGAAATTGGAAGAAAAGGCAACTGTGACTAGCGTAAAAACATATAGATAATACATGGAAGCCTGCAATAAGGAAGGCAAGTACCATTGAAAATATTTATTTATTTATTTATACCTATTTATATTATTATAGATATTCATTTTTATACACTTCTATATTATTATAGAGGAAATCAGTAGAATTTTCTAATAATTCTAATATTCGAATATTAAGTTGAAATTATCCTGTTAAGGGATACAGTATGAATAGTTGGGACAAATAAAAGTGGACGATCCCTCAAGTCATTTTTCCTAGATTTGGATAAGTTCGGCTTTTACCTATAGATTTTTTGCTTATTATTGAAAGATAATCGATCAGGTCATTGACCAGGTAACTAAAATGGTAAAATGACCAATTATTAAATTTTAACTGCATTTAATGACCATCCTTCTTCAAATAATGAAATTATTTGAATTTTTTTCAAATTAATTTAATTGACGTTTTGTACTATATTTAAGATCACAATTTACTTGTCACCGTCATGTCAGTTACAATAATGAAAAGGTAAGCAACGATTTAAAAGCCAGGTTTACAGAACAGCTATTTAATCGTCCATTTTTATCTGTTCCCTACTATATGTAGACGTTTGATCCTATGTGGAAATTTTTTTTCTCGAGTCTGTCTAAAGCTTAATGGCAACATTTGTTGCTATTACGTAGGATGTAGTTTAACTTAGAAATGCATATGCTGATTGTGTGTTGGTCAGTTATTAGTTATTCTATAGCTTTATTGTGAGAATTTTTTTTTGAATGTTTCTATTTTTGATCCTGGCGAGGTTAATTTCTTTTTTTGAGACAATAGAAAAATCACTTAAAAACTGCATTACACCAAAAAGAATTGCTGTTGGCTTTCAGTCGATTGTACAGGGTGGTCCAAATTCGAGGCGTNAGTTTACTGTAATAATCAAAAATGCACGATTGTCGAGAAATGTAGCGCTCATAAACCTTTTAATGGAAAATATTAGTTTGAAGATCAATTATTTTTTTGACTGAACATTCATGCAAGATGTCATATGTTCAAATAATATCTAGAAGGGTTTTGAATTTTTTTCCGTTGAGTGTTAATACGAATTTTCGGTCCAGTTGACAATACATTTCTAATAGGTAAGTTGTTCTAGTTTTCCTTAAAGTAATAACTTTATTTAAAAAGTACAAAAAGTCATACGACATCATAGCACAAGAATGTAATACTTTTGATCAAATGTGTCTTAAGGCGATTTTCAGTAACAGATATATTAATCGTGCATTAGTAGTCGAAATTGTTTATAAATTTTCGAATTTCTTGTGTGGAATATGGCCGTCGTCCTGGCTATCGATTCTATCTCATTTATTTAAATTTTTTTCACAAAATTAATTCTTTCTATGCATTTTGTAATGAAAACCTAGCTTTAATTTTTGTTTTTGTTTGAAGAATATTGACTTCCTATGTGAAAAAAAAAGACTTTTATTTCTTAACTTTTAAACAAAAAATCTAAATTTTGAAAAAATAATGAGATATAACCTGTGGCCAGACCAATGCTGATAGATATGTGTATTTAAATGCTTAAGGCCTTTAACCAATTGTTAAAGATCGTTAATCATTTGAGAAGATTAGAACATAGTTTGGTTGTTTCAGGTGGAAATACCAGCTACTGTGAGTAATTTTATTGTCTGGCCGTTATCGCGTGACAACCGCCTTATGTCGCCAGACAAAACAAATAAAAAACGACGAAATATAACCCCTTTTAGTACCTACAAATGTATTGTATATTGCATTTGGCTAGCATAAATAGGTCCTGAACGAAACAATCCTTAGATAAAGTTTTAACATGTACTAAAATAACATATTTTTGATATAACATAAAAGTTTTCCAAAACACCTGCTAATTAATTAGGGTCTTCTTTCATTTTTCCTGCGGAAATCGTACAACTATTTAATAACTAATAGCAGTATCCAGTAAATATAGGGTCAACGTCTTAGACTTTATTTATCTAATTGGAAAAACCAAAACATTCAAAACCTAAAATATTTTGGATTCTATTTAGTACTAAGAGTTAATATACAATTTCTATACATTTTTAAAAGAATTGATAGCAAATGTTTCTTGATCTAGATAGATTTTCAATTTGATCCAACCAAATCTCGTCTATTGTTTATATGTAGTTATAGGAATATTTCATATAATATATACTAGGTAAGCGCTAATAATGAAATTGGTATGTAAAAAAATGGCTTTCGACTAAAAATTGCATGCTTTGTTTCAAAATCTTACAGTTTGGGTACTGTTTAAAATCCATTTTTGCATTAATAAATTCGGAGTTTTAATTAAACAACCCTCGTATAAAAAAAAAATTCCTGGTAGTTACGACATCTAGTCGCCATATAGAAATAAATCCCCTGTTGTGTCTTTTGTGCCATCTATGAAGTAAACTTAAAAACACATTCAGAAAAGTTTTTCTCTTCCACTCGGTCATCAAATTTAGATATTTAGTTTTGTGCTCCTACACAAGAGGGCACAACAATTTATACTGCTCGTTTATCTTATGTTTCTTACTTAATCAGACAGGTAGCGCCACGCATGACAAGAATTTTTATTTTATGTTAAAAAAAAGTTCAGAATTGTTGTCGATAAAAACTAGACTAAAAGTAATTTTTATAAATAAAAATTTAAAAAGAAATGCCAAGACTGATATTGTAGAGTTTTAGAATTTTTTTTAAATTCTACTTTTGAAAACTTATACACATTTTAATATTTAGATATTAATATTTTAAATGAATCCACTTAAGCATTAAAAATCAAGCTTTGTTAAAAATATAAAACATAAGTTTTTTATTCTATAAGGGGATCTAAATGTTATTCTCAATACTTAACTTTTAATTCACAGTTCGAATTACCTAAATCTATGCATAAAAAAGGCCATTAAGTAATTTTCAAAAGTCTTTTGAAAGCTTCGTTGTCCCTCAAAAAATTTTGATCTTTTCGAAGATCTTAATATTTCTATTTGAAGCGTTACGCTCATAAGCCCACCATTAAACTTAAATATTATTGGGTGGACATCCGAGGGCAGTCTTACCTCTTTAAAAAGACCATCTAGAACACCTGAATGGCGTGGCCAATGTAGGAAGCCATGTTAAACGGGATTCTTTTGTTTCTGGGTGGTAGAAAGGAACGGAACCATACCTGCGGACTAAAGGTCAAAGCAAGACAAAATTAACTTGTGGGTGCCTTATTAATATGAAATGTAAATTCTAGTTAAGTATACAAATTTATTGAATTATCCTATCGATAAAAAATTAAATGAAAACTCAAAGTGCTGTAAAAGGATTACGGTATTAAAAAAATTTTTTATATTACTTGAAGCGTGAAATTTGCAAATGCTTCGACTTAAAAGTGCAAATATAATATTTAGGTGGAACATTGGTAAGAAAACAGCCCACGAACAAGTTGCTTCAATGGATGTCAGCCAACTGGTAATGTAATAAAATAATATTTTTTGCCACGTAATAACACTCATTATGATGAATTTCATAAGATTAAAATCATTAAGGACCGAGTTGTTGAGGTAATTTGTCTATAATGATGATTTAAGTCTTTTATCAAGTCGAATCTTGTTGGTTTAAAATTTTTGTCTTCCAGTTAAATTTCGATTAGTTATTAAACGGATTTGCCTGAACTCAAACAATATATGTTAGGCTGTACGATGAAAACGTTGTCCGTTAGTAGCAGGATGATCCCGATTCAGATTCAAATCAGATTTATATTACGTTTTTCACAAATGATTCTTAAATTTATATTTTTTAGAATTTGCAAATCTGGCTGGATCATTTGTTATTTTTACTACACCATACCCATGGGTTTTCTGCACTTCTTAAATATGTCCGTATTGGTCAAAAGGTTGCCGACCCCCCGTTTGTTCAGCAAATCGAAATCTACAAAGACTTCATCGAACAACTCTAAAGAGTTTTTGAGAAAATCTACTTCCTTCCCGACAAACAATGAGGTTTACAATTTTCTAAAAAATATGTTTTTTGCTTTTCAGTGGAACTTCGGTTTTCGAACGAATCGGCTCTCAGTTTCTGATCGCTAACCGAGTTGGTTATTATCTAAAAATATGTTTCTCATCCTGGTAGTTTTAGGTATATGTATATTTTATTGTAGAATGCATGTAAATTACAAGCAAAAAGTTGTGTTCAGCCACTAGGATTTCTTTCAAATTGATAGACAGGATAGGTCTTAAATCGAATCAGCAACAGGGGCGCTTTTAAATCGAAGTTCCACTGTATTTCAAAAATAAATTAAGATGGGCTCCATAAAGGAGATCTCTTTTGGATCACCGTATTTCATTTTAACGCAAAAATTCGACAAATTATATTTTAACTTTAGAAATGTTTATTGTTTCGAAAATTACGAAAAGTAGAAAGCTGACTTGTAGTATTCGAACTCCCATTGAAATCTCTATAGTTTTATTGAAATTAAAATTGTAAGATTTTTTAAACATGAGTTTGAATTTGGATATGAGGATAAAAATAAAAATTCCCTCCGAAACTCTAGTGAAATTGCCCATGATTACCCTGCAAAATACTTCAGAACTCACCACTCAATGCTTAATAGCTACCATCTTCAAAAAGCCAACACCTTTTCAAAAATTTCAGGTATCATTACCCACTGACGATCTATCCAATTCAATTATAAGTGAAACCTGAACATTGTAAAACATACAGAGTCATTCCATAATATGGGAGTGGATCTATGGTTGCACCTGTCCATCATCATAGTCGTCGGCTTACATCTAAAAAAAAAGGAGGAAATTAATTTCCAAATAACACAAATACTAAGATAAGATAATAAAACGTTAGCCTTATAGACCGATCCCTGTTTTTACAGAGTGTGTTCGGCATCCAAATTACAGGGCTCGACGATCGGTCGGTAATTTGGATAAAGGCTACTTATTTCAGCAAAACCCAAGTGTTTTTCCAGATTCATTTTTTAGTGATTAAATGGAAAAAGCTGCCACATATGGAAAATTTGTTAGCGAAATTGTTAATTTTTAAATATTCAGTACAACAATCCTAAAGGAACATTTTTTTAATTTGTAACTTTAATTTTCTTATGTTTTTCATACATGAAAATGACTTTTAAATCTTAATTTAAACGCATATGATTTTCATTAAACCATATAAATAAACTGTTAAGGTAAGAATGCACCAGTTTCATGGAATAGACTTTTTCTCGTTCTATGCTTAAATCTTTTTATTATACCATGGTCCGGACAGTTTTACATTCATTAAATAACGAAAAAAATTGTTTGTTTGGGGAAAACAGTCAAAATCATTTTTCAAATTATCCACTTAATTGAAAACTTGAACTATTCTGGTCAAAACAATTCAGGGATATTTTTTAAATTTTAAAACTTTTCTGCTTAATGTACTCAATTATGTTTCTTTAACAATTAGTTTTTACATTGTTATTTTATACGATTTCTTTTGGAAAATGGGAAAAGAACGATGTATACAAACGACACTCGGTTTAGTTTTCTCTCAAAAAATTTAATTTAAAAATTGAAGTGTATATAAAAATTTGATTTTGTTTAATTTTTTTATTATTTTATAATAACATTAAACTCAGGGCAAAAAGACTCTGGGAACACGGGATATTTGTGAATAACATGTGTTAAACCAAAATGATGTTACCACTTCTTTTATTTATTTCAGGTTTTTGTATTGGACTGAAAAAAAATGTGAATATCCCACTGGAGCAGTAAATGGAGTTCTTACAAAAAAAAAGAAAATTATTAGCGCATTGAGGACATTTTCTCATTCGTAAGTACGCAAATTTGCTAATAAATAAGTAAAATATAAAGGTACAAAAATTATTAATTGGAGTCCATTTCCAAATCTTCATCACTGGAGTCATCAGCCACATTTATCTTGAGAGAAAGAATGTCTGTCAAACACATGTTCCCTTCCCATCATTTAATTTATTTTTTGCGTAGGAATTTGTCTTTGAAGTAATTGGTTTTATTGGTTGCTATTAGTCAATAAGTAATAAAAATCACTCAAAAGAAGTTTTATCATGATGGCCGCCAATAGGTCTGTTTTAGCAGAAATTTCCAATCAGTTAAATCCAATGAGATTGCGTCAAAATGATCATATGATAGTTTGCAAACTGTTTTTGGACCAATCGGCATGGAGCTGACCCATTGCAGATCTTTGTTAGACCAGACCTTATATTATGTTCTAAATTTGTAACTAAGGGTAGTGTGACCCTTAGATCATTAATTGGTTCAGTAATATGTTATTATCTTTTTATGTTCCTTTTTTTTCTGAATGATTTATAGAATGTTTCAAAATTACACGGTACTTATTGAGGTATGTGTTTTCTGCTACAATAAAAAAAACTTCATATCAACATGGATCCGAATGCGATTGATAGCGGAGCTACAAGATATTAAAACAAAAAAGGAACACAAGCCTAAAATGTAATATAAAATATTAAAAAATTGTAAAAAAATGAGATGTTTTCAAATTTAAGTATAATTTTTTTTTAACGGGTGAGCGGAAAAATATAAGATTCCTATTATATTCCTATTACCTATTTAATTGTGCTATATAAACCTGCATCTTGCCGAAATACTTTCCCTGAATTGGGTATCCTGTTTTTTTATTTTATCATTAATTAGTCCTAACAACTTTTCAAACAAAATATTACTCATACGTAAATAATTTTGATATGCCGGTGGATCTTCGACTATCAATTCTTTGTTTAGTATGCTTAAAATTCCTTTCCCTTCACCTCTTCTCTCAATCCACTTTTTTTTCCACAAACGCTTTTATAAATTTTTTTATTCCTATTCCTATCATAATTAATATTAAGGATGTCGCACATATAGCAAGATTTTTTTCCAGCATTTTGTAGACAAACAGCTGGTCTTCTGTCTTGATGACAGCTGCTCTAATTAATTAATTTACCTACATACTAAAAAAGTTGATATAGTTGCAAACAGAAACCAATATTTTCTTGTACTAAATCGGCGCGCGCATCTTTTTGTAAATACAATATTTTTTAGTGCTGAATTTAGTACTAAAATTAACATAGTGACAAACGGCACTAATGTAGTAAAAAAATGTTATTTTGAAGGTTTAATTAATATCAAATATCAAAACAGGCTTCTTGACGTCTGAAACTGTGATTGAATTTCAAAATTAATTAATTTTTGAGGAAACCGAACAAAATTCGATAAAAAATCAAGAGATAAAACTTAAGCAACAGATTGGTGAACTTAAAAAAATGTCAAAATCCACCAGTAGCGTACAAACAAATTTTTCTAGGATTCTATGAACCAGGATCTCAGAAAATACACCACCCTGTGTAATAATTAAAGGAAATTTACTCTCTAATTAAGCAGCATCTATTACCTAATATGCATGTCGCAGAAGCGGTTTCGTTTCTATCCTTGTCCACCATCTTAACTAAATAAAAACAGGCCACCCGTTCTTTTTATTTTAGTTCAAGACAACACAAACTGAATTAATTATGTTATACTCATGTTAATTATATAGTCACTGTATAGAATAAAAAACTAAAAACAGAAGACAATAAATCAGGGTCTTTCGATATCTATTGATGATCCGTTCCGCGCAGTTTCTTTCTCCGTTCCGTAAACTTGACGTTCAATGTAATTTCATCCAAGCTCCCAGGGCTACCAACTTGACGTTTAGTGAGATCCCAACATGTATATAAAATTTGAAAGCTTTATTTGCAAAAAGTCAAGCACAATAAAATAAAAACCTATTTTTTTTCTTAATTTTTAACACCCTGTAATTTACTACTGATTGAGATCAAACCCATGTTCATGTAGTATTTTTACTGTAAGCGTGAAGTGACGTCACATTTAGTAAATTCTGTGCCCAACAACTTAGTGTCAATATCCCTAAAAACGCGTATCTATAAATTAAGGCTCTATAGATGTAAATAATAATAATAATAATAATAATAAAAATAATAATATAATGTATAATTTAGAGCTCTACTATAAATACGTACGTTGTAGTGATTTTTCTGTTTTCACGTTGGCTGCACATTGTGGTATTGCAAAGTCGTTTGTTTATTGCCCTTGAATTTGCAACTTGCAAATTGCAAGCAATATTTAATTGTGTTTGTTTGTTTTGTTTCTACATTGGGTTTTCATGAAAGTCAGTTTTACAACATTGTGTAAAATTGACGTGTGACTTCACGCTTAGAAAAAATGAACTTTTTCTTTTATTTTGTAACTAGTAGACAACACATACCTCAAATAGTGCCGTGCAATTCTGAAACTCTCTATATCACATAATAATTAATATTAATACATATTGCTAACTGGCAAACGTGCGCGTGATTTGTCGTCAGAGGACCAACATAATAGTGGCAGTAAATTTGAATTTGTTCGTATCAAATGGTACCAAAGAAGAATAAAACTCAATTGTCGGTTGCCTAACCTGTTACGTCAAGTATGTTATCAAAATCCCATATTTCTTAAGTTCTTTGCTTCTATTTGGAGAACATTTTAATTGTAAGTATTATAAACTTGTTACGTATTAATTTAGAAACACAGTAGACTTGTACGTACCAGAGATATAATGTACATTCGGTTTTAACATGTACGTTTGTCGATCCCAGAACTACTTTCAACTTGGTTGTTTTTCTTTATAACGTACACATTTGTCGGTCCTTCGAGGGTACGTTATAACCGCAGTCTACTGTATATAGGGTGTTTCTTAATTGATGATAAAAAATGAAATGGGTGAATTATGAGCTTATTTTAAGACAAAAACTTTATATGCATAAAGGCATATCCTAAATTACTTCCATTTTAATTTACAGGATGTTGTAATTTCGTTTTTCTATTGATTTTCCTTAATTTCTCCGCTATTTGCGAAGATAATTCGCTTAAAAAATAATAGTAATAATTAAAAATTAATAGCTATAATAAGTTTAGCATTACGTACAAACTGAAGTACAACTAAAATTGAAGAATTATTTAAAATATTCTACGGGGGTGTTCCTTTTTTAGTAATTACTATTTATATTTTGCATTAGAACTTTTTTTCTGACATTTGTAGATTTTATTCAATAACTTCATCTAATAATACCTTATGTTTTTTATTAACTATCTAACTTCTTGAGTTTTTTTTAGAAGGAGCAAAAGTTTAGAAAACATTCGCAAAAGTAACTACGTTCACACCCATTGATATAAAAATATGATAAAATGGGAAAGTAGTGAATGCTGCAATTCAGGGTAGTAGCCTGTGGAATTTGCAATTTTTTGTAGGTAATAATAAAATTCTTTAAATTTTATTTCCATTTGTTTAATTTTTATAACTCAATAGAATTAAATTATTTAGCTAAAATAAAATTAAAAATAAATAATTTAATAATTAAAAAGAAATTTATAATTACTTACAAAAAAATGCAAATTCCACAGACTACTACCCTGAATTGCAGCATTCACTACTTTCCCATTTTATCATATTCTTAGATCAATGGGTGTGAACGTAGTTACTTTTGCGAATGTTTTCTAAACTTTTGCTCCTTCTAAAAAAAACTCAAGAAGTTAAATAGTTAATAAAAAACATAAGGGATTAGATGAAGTTATTGTTCTTATCAATTTTTAGCTAGTTATCTTTACAAATGACAGAGAAATGAATGAAAATCAATAAAAAAAAACTAAATTGCAACACCCTGTAAATCAAAATTGAAACAATATAGGATATATATATATGAAAATTTTGTTTTAAAATAAGCTTTTGAATCACCTATTTCATTTTTCATCAATTGAGAAACACCCTCTATATTCATATGATTAAAACATTTGAGAAATTCCCAAATATTCGTTAAGATTTACCACTAAAAATATCGAAGTACATTTTGCCATTTCACACTACTTTGTAATTATAACCTTAAAAATGTAATTGCGTTACTTTGTAGTTATAATAGTAGCTAAGTAATTATCATTACATTTTGCCCAACTCTATGGAAATAAATATAGTGGAACTTCTATATCTCACATTTTTCTATAATTCGAAATTTTGGTCCTTTGCCTTTCCTATTCATTTCAAATATTTTTTAATCTCTATTAACTAAATTTCTATAAATCGATCTAATTTTCCCGTCCATTGAATATTCGAATTGTTGAAGTTGTACTGTAGATGTTTTTTTACGGTTTATCTTTTCTATAAATTTAATAAACATCGTATAATAAATAAAATTCATTATGTTATATGTTGTGATCTTCGGTTTTGTTGTTAAAAATTTAATTTGACAGTTTTCTGTGTCAAAATCTAAAATTTTACAACCCTCTAGTATGTAATTACATCCATTTAAAAAACGAATAATATCTATTTTACTAAATTGAAAATCCGTAAAACTAGTATTTTTCCAAAAATTGAATAGGTATAATGAATATTAGATACAAAGGGGGGGTGAGGGGAGGACTTATCATCGACCCTCTAACTAGACCGCGGCATTCAATCCTGTTCAAGTGTTGGTTGGCGGTATCCACTACGGTTAATTAGTTGCCATATAAGGCAGCACAAAGGGGCCGCCGCGCGAGCCTCCGCCCCTTATCCCCCCACCGTCATGGATACTTCAAAAAGACCGCCAGCGACGCGGTCCACCGCCCGCCGAAACCGCAACATCTCTTGGGCTTATTGATGACGACGATTATCGAAAGTAATTTGGATCCGTTCGTCTCCTCGTTGTTGCTCGCTGATCGGAAAAAAGGATGAACAAGATGATTTCTTATTTTTTTTTTTGCTTTGAGGTAATTCTAATAAGATTCAATCTTTAGGAAATGCAATTTTTCAAAACTTGAAGAATTTTGAAAATTATATGTATATAAATGTATAGGGATATTTTAAAATTTTATTTCATAAATAATCTGAAATTGGCTCAAGTAATTAAAAAAAATATATTTTCTTTATATCAAAGATCAATTTAAGATGAATGAAATATTGAATTGGATTTGTAAAAAATTGTTACAACAACAATTACACTGCATTGTCTATTTCCAAATGAAAAAATTAACCGTATCGAACACTCTATCTATTCATTTTCTTATTCCTTTACGTAGTAAAATGAATCGATACTCTTTTTTCCATTTCAAACAAAAATGAAAAAGTTGAAATCGATTGGAGTTTTCGAGAAAAGAATGCCGATAGTAAACAAACGGGCCACACCTGACCAGAACAACAGATGTTTTAAAGCATTTTAAAATTTTTATTTGAATAATAAATAAACAAACAAAACACTTCTTGTAAAGTATCTTCTTCGGTAGCCAAAAGGGACTGTTTGTAGTTAAACACTTTAATTTTCCAAGTCAATATTCATGGACGATCAAATCTTGTAGATGCAGTGCACGTAGAAAGTATGCTCAATTAATAGACGATTTTAAATTTTCAACTATGAATTTTTTTAAACTATCAACTATTGCCAAAAATCGAAATACGAGGGTTCCTTTAAATATTGTCGCAACACTGTTATAATTATACATAGAGCATCACATAAGCATTATTTGTCTCGCTACCTGTCAAGTGTTTGAATTTCATTACCATATCCCAGCCATCACAAATATATCTAAGTATCTAGATAACCACATACTTACATAAACTTGTGATAAGCAGAATGACCTGTTTTGAATAACTACAAACATGTTTACTGTGGCATTTTTTATTGAAAAATGGAATTGAATTAGGAGCATTTTCGCGTATGACAGGTGTAGGAATATCCTAAATGGGTACCAGCATGCTTTCTTCTTGAGAGCAGACTTTCTTTTTACATAAGTACTAGGTATACTTTGTAAGTCTTTCCATAGATTCGAAAATAAGAGAAACTAGAACCAATAACTGCTTAAAATCACAAGTAGAAGATGTTTACGAATAAATAAATCTATTGAATATTACTAATTATTATATTTTTTTTTTAATTTATCGAAAATTTTCTAATATTACTGTTATGGCCATGTCAAGAAAGGAACTGTATAACCTAATATCGCCAATTTAATAAAAATTATCACCATTAATATGGAATGTTCCAAATTACAAGTTTTATCGTATTAAAGCGAATGATCCACTTAAAATCTAGACACAACAAATTCTAATTTACATTAATAAGAAAGAAATGAATACGACTTGAGTGAGTCCTCATAATGTTTAAGATAGGTGAGACTTGAATTTGCAATTTAATAAAAACTGACAAACAGTAGACTTCTTTGAGATATAATTTCCTATATTTTGATTCTATTTTTGGATTCTACCAGTATAAAAACAAATGGCAATACTTATAATCAAGTCTTGGCTCGATCTTAAATTCAAGTCGTATTCAAATCAAGGTTTGGTTATTATAGTCGTTTCTCAATTTCAAAATTAACTTCTACGGATACGCTTTATAACAAAATGTGTGTAATTCTTAATTTTCAGATCTCCTTGGTCAAGAGAGCCTTTAGTCTGATTATGAGATTGAAACCGGACTATAAGTACGGGCAAAAGTGAGAATATTAGAAAAGTAAAAATTGAGATTTCAATAATTCAAATAAATTTATACATCTTTCATATTTTACTTAAAAACTATTCAACATAACATAAAGTGTTAACCGGATAATTAGTTTATTTCATTGAAATTCAGCACTCAAGGCATGCAAGACTGCAAAGAAATATGTTGAATATTGTTAACAGACTTGTATGTGCATCTCTGATTTAACATTTCTTTAGCCCTTTTGTATTAATATTTCGGATAGAAAATACTTTATTTCAGTATTTGGAAATTCGTGTTATTTAGTTATATCATGAAAGAGCACAATTAATATTGCCCACTTTCCTCTGTTAATCGTTAATAAAACGGTCCAAAATGTAATCGGACACATCTTGGGGTGGTCTGACTTTTTAACATTGGTGCCCCAGAACTCCGGCAATTAGACCTGGGAGGCTGTCATTAGCGCGGATAACGACGTAACTAGACAAATGGGCATCGGCTCATTTCAAATTACCGAGCGGGCCGCTCTTTAATTTCCGGCCGGCCGCAAACACCTCTTCTCTTCGTCAATTCCTGCTGCTCTCTCCTCTCCATACCGATATTCTTCTTTTCGTTGCCCGACCCTTTGTCTCTTTTAGACGTTCTTTTATGTACTTAACTACATATTCAAATTTGACAACAACGATACCTACGTAAAAATACCTTTTGGTAGGAATTAGCATTTTTTAATGGAAATATAAGCTTGAAATTTGCAAAAGCCACATTTTAACATGCTAAAAATTTAAAATACTAGCCGAGCGCGCATCATCGAAAACAAATATAAATTACCAACTAAGTTGATTGCTCTTCAATAAATTTAATTAAAAAGAATCAGAAGCCTGTTCGTTAATATATTTTTTTTAAAACCGACTTTTATTGGTCCTTCCAAAAATACTTAATATGCGAACAGAGAATCACATATATTATTTTACCGTTCTATGAATTTTAGAATATAAAAAGACTGTTAAGTGGTCATAATTTTTTTTCTTAAAAACTTTATTGATGCAATAACATATTTGATGAGGACCCGAAACCGTTTTGGCGGGTTTTATATGAAGCTAGGATTCATGTTATAAAATTAATTTACGCAAGGACAAATTTTATGACCGTGACGTCGATTTATGGGAAAAACTTATAAATTGATATCAAATTTATATGGTTTCTTACACAATTTTTTTTAAATCGACATATAGGTTGCATTTAAATAAAAAAAAATCAATTATGTGTTTGAGGTTTTTGGGTTTGAAAGTATTTGAGGCCTATCGAAGGCCGAATATAATTAATTGGAAATTTTAAAAAAATCCGCAATTAAACTATTAAGTTGCATGTCCTGTGCCATTTTTATAAAAAAAACACATTTTAAAACTAATTTAGGTTAAAACATATAAATACAATATAACTTCCATAACTCGTATACTCAAGGGACGAGAAAATTAGTTCAAGTTACAGAAATTCCAGTGTATTATTATTGCAATTTTTTTTTTAAATTATAGTCTCAAAAATCACCAGTCTCTTGGATTCGGAATGTTGAAAAAAGCTATGCAAGTTTATGTTACCTCCAATAGAATTTTCTGATTGCTCTGTATCTTTGAGTGCTCAAAAAATGTTTCCAGATAAGTAAGTTTCCTAAATGCAAAGTATTGTAATACGTATTATGATCTTCTTATAAGTCGTGTGTATAAACTCCATTGTAATAGGTCCATTTAATAAATAGGTAGATATTCGAACAATGCCGTCATAAGTCCAATAATTTTTTTTTAAGAAACTTAATAGCTGATCAGGTCCGGAGTCGAAATTCGCTTTCAAACTTGTCCAGAATTTCAATCTTAATGCAACATGGACGTTTGTTCAAATCAGAATTTTGCATAACATCAATTACTCGGTTATTAGCAATGTTCGCGTGCTGGCAACCTCGCGATTGCCAAGCTTCGGCATCAATTAAAATTTTAATTAAAATTAATAATGTAAAATGTTAAAGTCGGGACGAGTTCGGCGGAGATCCGTCCAACGATATCGGCATCATCGCGCGAACAATCCAAAAGAGCGAACCGTAAATTACCTGGCAGTGTTTTGTCACGGGAACAATTGGTCTCACACCTAGCCGCCTTTGATCTTGTCCGACGCATAAATCTAGCCACTTTCCTAATGAAAGGTTGCCCTGACGTCAGCCGGTTCCTTCTCTTAATCGACCGCCCGCGTCCCATAAGTGATCCTTGATTTATTGATATTCTCTCTCTCCACTCTGACTGACCATTAGTCATTAATTTTTTCGTACGAAATATACAAAATCCCTGGTCACGACCAATTTTTTATCCATTTTAATGTTCATTTCTTATTTTAGATAACGTGCATGGTGTAACTTGAATAAACAGAGTTTAGATGAATTCTTTTAAATAATAAGTTCTTGATATCAAATTATCATTCTTTTTCTTGCTTAGAATTGTGCTTTTTAGACTTTATTATTCTACAGGCTTGATAAAACAAGGAATCTACATACTACTGAAAAAGCGTGCTTGCTTGTCTTTTCTTTTTTCCTCCATTAATCCTCTTTTATTAAAAATGGGTCAATCTAGAGTTAAAATAGTTATAAAATAGTCTTAATGATAAAAACACTTAAGATGAATAATGCTTTAATTAAACAGTACCACTGCCAAAAACATTTTTTCTTGACTAAACAATCCCGCCATAACCAATAAATCAATACATTGTAAACCCTTTTGATATGTCCACGATATCAGATGTCTCAATCAACTACAATTGCACTCCCCGAACGTGATGCATTTTGAGTTGTTGTTGTACGGTCACGTTTGAAGTCCGCAACCCATACTTGACCATTGTAAACAATAGAACGATAAAGAACAAAGACGAAGAGTCTACCTTTTAATTTAGAGTTCATTAAAGATTTATCTCTATTGGTGATAAACCTTTAATTAAGAAATATTTTCTTACTGCGTGCAATTTAGCTTTATAGTAATTTAGTTTCGAGAATTGCTGTCTTTCAACATCTTTCTATGGACACTAATTGACAGAATATCATAAAATTTCGAAGTTAACTTGATGACATCCTGAGAAATTCATAAAAATTATTATTTCACAAAAGATACGTCAAACACTTTTCAGCTTATCTTTGTGTTTTCTTCATTTGAATCCGAATTTAAAAATATTTATTTTTTATGATTGTTACTCTGTTATAAGAATAAAAAGGTAATTTTCACTCGTAACTAATTAAAATCACTCTAACTGCTTTCATACATACACATGTTTAACTGCATACTTAAACGTGCTTCCGCTGAAGTATATCTTCATTTTTCACTGGTTTTTTTTCTTTTCTTTAAATAACTGGCCATATAAACGGTATTATTATTGCCTTTCTATCGGGAAAGTTTTAATCAATTAAAACGACAACATATTTTTTTATTTTTCAATTATTATTTATTTACACGGACACAAAATGATTATTTTTTTTACTACTTGCCCATAAACACTTAGCTTTTTAACAGTTTTCACTTTTATTATAATATTGCAAATAAACGGTGTTGTCGTTGTCCACGAAACAATAAATATTTAAAAATAAATAACTTTTACAAATTAAGGAGTGTTTGCTTTTTCTGTTTTTTTTTTGTCTTTCTCTGTACAGTTTTATATAATTATAATAATTTTTGTTTTATTTGTACATCTATTTTACACGCATTAAAGCAATCTTAAAAAAACCGATTTAAGTATATCACTTTTTTATGGATATTAGCACAGAAAAGCACTTGTATTTTTTCATGTTTCCTGTGAAAATATAGCAGTAATATTTTTTTTCGTTAAAACACAAAATAAACATTTACTTACTTGGAATTCTTACTTAGATATATACAAAACATATTATATTTAAGGAACTTTCTTAATTGGACATATATCGTTCAGATGTCCAAAAATCTTATACTCATATAGTAGGTATGTCCTATTGTTAAACGTTAAAGAACATAATACTTATAATAAATAGTAAAATTGTTTATTTATCACCAATTACTAAATTTTTAGGACAATCATCCTCACTAATAACTGCCTTCTTTTTTAATATTCCCAAGTCCTGTACATTTTCTAAAAAACTCTTATGCGCAGTTAACAATTTAGCGCTTTCCACATCTTTCTTTAACTCTTCCATATCCCTTTTTAGTTTAGCTCGGCGATTTTGGAACCACGTAATTACTTGGGCATTGGTCAGACCGAGACTTTGGGCAATCTCATCCCGATCGGCCGGACTGAGGTACTTCTGGTACAGGAATCGTTTTTCCAATTCAAATATTTGATGATTCGTGAAGGCCGTTCTTGATTTTCGTTTCTTTTTCGGCTGTTGTCGCGCATTGAAGAGATTGAGGTGATTCTGGCCATCTGCAATATTAAGAAAAACAAGAAAATTTAATGTGTGTGTATACATGACGATTAAAATCGTTTGGCAGTGCGTTATGACAATTTTATTAAACGGCACAGTTTGATTTATTGCTAGTCATCAGCGCGCAATCAAAGAGAGAGCCGGCGCGGGAGCTTCAACGAAATTCCACCCGAAAGACCGTCAAATAACGTTGAAGACGAGAAGCAGAGACGTATGTTATTTTAAACGCGCCCGTCAACTTTCGACTGGAAAATAATTTATTAAATAAGAGCGACGGGCTGTTAAAAATAACATTCGTTTCAACGCTGCTCCCTTCTAATCCGTTCAGGATGATCGAATTGAATACCAAACAAGTCCGGACGCTTCCGGTGGTTTTGTAAATGATCATCAGACACGCAGATATTTTCCTTTTTTTGTCATATTTTATTGATTTTGTCATTTAAGTTGGTACCTTTTTTTATTTTTTTTATTACTCTTTATTATTCAAATACAAAAACCGAAAAATTTAGTGCGAATATCGGCTATTTTTAAACAGAACATTGAGAAGATAGTCAACCGTGTATTTAGATTGATTCGACTTTATCAAAAAAACAAAAAACAAGATCTCGAAAATCTGAAATGACCACTTTAGTCATCAAATTTAAATTCTGTTGAGTACTTTGTAGAAACAAAAAATACCTAATTTAAATGTCATTTGTTTTTTTTTTGCAGAAAACTGTTTCAAGTTTATGAAAGTGAAAACAGGTTGTCCTAATTGCAACTTTTTCAACAACTTTTCAACATAAAATTTCATTACATCATAAAATGATCAAATTTTACCCCAAAACAAAGTCAAAACAATACTTATTTAAACCGTAAACGTCACAATCCGTAATTTTGTCGTGTCTGCAATGTGGTACCTTAAACCCCAAATGCGCTTTTATTAAGTAATAACAAGCAAGACAAGACACTTTCCTGCAAACCGCAATATCGTTCCAGGACAAAACCTGCGGTCGAGTTATATT
>JABRWK010000009.1:933180-1009208 GCA_013372445.1 Hypothenemus hampei | reverse complement strand
AAACCGATTTAAGTATATCACTTTTTATGGATATTAGCACAGAAAAGCACTTGTATTTTTTCATGTTTCCTGTGAAAATATAGCAGTAATATTTTTTTTCGTTAAAACACAAAATAAACATTTACTTACTTGGAATTCTTACTTAGATATATACAAAACATATTATATTTAAGGAACTTTCTTAATTGGACATATATCGTTCAGATGTCCAAAAATCTTATACTCATATAGTAGGTATGTCCTATTGTTAAACGTTAAAGAACATAATACTTATAATAAATAGTAAAATTGTTTATTTATCACCAATTACTAAATTTTTAGGACAATCATCCTCACTAATAACTGCCTTCTTTTTTAATATTCCCAAGTCCTGTACATTTTCTAAAAAACTCTTATGCGCAGTTAACAATTTAGCGCTTTCCACATCTTTCTTTAACTCTTCCATATCCCTTTTTAGTTTAGCTCGGCGATTTTGGAACCACGTAATTACTTGGGCATTGGTCAGACCGAGACTTTGGGCAATCTCATCCCGATCGGCCGGACTGAGGTACTTCTGGTACAGGAATCGTTTTTCCAATTCAAATATTTGATGATTCGTGAAGGCCGTTCTTGATTTTCGTTTCTTTTTCGGCTGTTGTCGCGCATTGAAGAGATTGAGGTGATTCTGGCCATCTGCAATATTAAGAAAAACAAGAAAATTTAATGTGTGTGTATACATGACGATTAAAATCGTTTGGCAGTGCGTTATGACAATTTTATTAAACGGCACAGTTTGATTTATTGCTAGTCATCAGCGCGCAATCAAAGAGAGAGCCGGCGCGGGAGCTTCAACGAAATTCCACCCGAAAGACCGTCAAATAACGTTGAAGACGAGAAGCAGAGACGTATGTTATTTTAAACGCGCCCGTCAACTTTCGACTGGAAAATAATTTATTAAATAAGAGCGACGGGCTGTTAAAAATAACATTCGTTTCAACGCTGCTCCCTTCTAATCCGTTCAGGATGATCGAATTGAATACCAAACAAGTCCGGACGCTTCCGGTGGTTTTGTAAATGATCATCAGACACGCAGATATTTTCCTTTTTTTGTCATATTTTATTGATTTTGTCATTTAAGTTGGTACCTTTTTTTATTTTTTTTATTACTCTTTATTATTCAAATACAAAAACCGAAAAATTTAGTGCGAATATCGGCTATTTTTAAACAGAACATTGAGAAGATAGTCAACCGTGTATTTAGATTGATTCGACTTTATCAAAAAAACAAAAAACAAGATCTCGAAAATCTGAAATGACCACTTTAGTCATCAAATTTAAATTCTGTTGAGTACTTTGTAGAAACAAAAAATACCTAATTTAAATGTCATTTGTTTTTTTTTGCAGAAAACTGTTTCAAGTTTATGAAAGTGAAAACAGGTTGTCCTAATTGCAACTTTTTCAACAACTTTTCAACATAAAATTTCATTACATCATAAAATGATCAAATTTTACCCCAAAACAAAGTCAAAACAATACTTATTTAAACCGTAAACGTCACAATCCGTAATTTTGTCGTGTCTGCAATGTGGTACCTTAAACCCCAAATGCGCTTTTATTAAGTAATAACAAGCAAGACAAGACACTTTCCTGCAAACCGCAATATCGTTCCAGGACAAAACCTGCGGTCGAGTTATATTAGACAAGAGACAAAAAATACGAATATTGCCAACAAGGAAAAAAAACAATAATAAATCTCAAATTGCCGTCTAAGAAGCTATGGGATGTCGGTCTAAACTGAAAAAACTAACAACCAATAGAAGTGGAGATTGATCCATTAAAATATTTTTGACAGTTGATGATTCGTGTACACAACAGACGCCATATTGCCTAAATGTACGTTAGGGAATTACCCAAAAAATAAACGAGCGTATTATTGTAATTTTACGTCTTCATTTGCGTGTGGCCGTCGTGGTCGAGCCTGCCGGCCATCGAAAACAAGTCTCATTTCAACTGCCATATGTGAAAAGGTCGTTTAAAGACCGAAGACATTTTTTGAATTTCAAGAATTTCTCATTTTATTATGTACGATATTCATAATACAAACAGTTTTAAATAAAAATCTTCCTATACAGTGGCAACGTAGATTCATGTTATTTTTTAATCAAATAATAATTTCAGCGAATCAACTGTAAGTTAATTATCAAGTTTTGAGCGGCACAGGCGAAAGAAAGGGGCTGAAAATGACGTTTTAATTCTCGGGTATAAAAAGGGCGAGGCTTCTTTAAAAAAATAAAAGAAAATCACATACATCTGTCAATTAAGCGTCGCCTTTAATTAAACTAAAATCGCCAAGACTCGATCGAAGATACATTAGAGGTACCTTATGATTAGCCGTTTTTTCTTGAGATGGTACTGATGAATTTTTTTTAAAAGAAGTTCCCAGAGTAGAAATTCCACATTTTTTAGTCTGCTTTATGAAGAATCGTATTGAAATGAAAGGACTGGAGATTTTTAGCTAAAGCACTGCTCTAAGTTCATGTTTTAAAAAAGTTCATAATCAAGGGGTTTTAAGTTTAATCCAATGGAGAAGAATTGTCAAAAGAAAAAAGATATACCAGACTCGTACACATTTTAAAACAATCATTCATCATCATTCACCTTTGGTGAAGATTGGATTGTTTCATAAAAGCATAAAAGAGAATTCATTAACACTTTCAATGTAAGAAAAAGGCGCTTATTACGTTATAGCCATCGATTGGGTGGTCTCATATTTCACAAGAAGCAACGAAAAAAAAAGTACGAACCATATATTTTTACCCCGATGGTATTTTAGTCCATTCCCTTGGGTAAATGCAAACGTATGAAGACAAGTGGTACGACGTATTATTATTATTAATGATAATGCCAAATCATTCCTTCGGTTGGCCCGAGAAGACTTTGCTGGGTAATGCGCCGCTTTGCTCTCTGGTAGTACCGGGCAGGTGTGACTAATATGCCGCCTTTGTGGTACCATGCCGGCGGTTGCCCAGCTTGTTAGCGTTCACCAAACATGAATACCATTCAGACGATAGTTCGATATGGACGATTGGATGCCCCGCGTCTGTCCTCACCTACAGCGGAGAACTTCAGTTCAAGTTTTATCCTACCTTTTCGTTCTTTAAGGTTTTGTTATTAATTTTTTATCATATCGGGAATATTTTCGATTCGTTCTCAATTGAGGTCCGGACGGAGCGTATCAGTCCGATTTGTCGTTGTTGCTTTTATTAAATGCGGGGACTTCGTTCGTTTAGAAAATCATGTTAGAGTTTATTGAATAAATTCCTGAAAGCCATCCGCCCCTATTCCAGGTCATTAATACGTATTAAGCTAATATATTGTCGCACCCCTGTGTATATAATGCTGCCCTTTCGTTACGTGCATGTACTCATTTTAGGAACTACAGTTATCATACAGTTATATTTTTTTCTTTAAATTTGACGAGACGAGTTAAGCAAATTTAAATTTATATGAACAGTTATTAAATGATATCAAGCAACTGATTTCATTAAAACTAAATATTATTTTAAACAACGAATGGGCAATTTCAAATAAATATTGAAATTTTCTCTTATAATTCGTCTTTTAAAATAAAAGAAGACTTGCAAAGTAAAAGAACGGAATCTAAAATGACAAAGTGTTCATTTTATGAATGACTTTAATGACTTCAAAAAATTTTTGCTTTCCAAAAAAAATCGTTTAACTTATTTAGAATTTATATGCCAATATTTCCATTGGACAAAACTAGAGAGGCTTTTTTTTAACTTTATATGGAAAAAAACTGTTTATTTCAATAAAGGCAAGAGCTATTCAGTGTTCTAATAGCTATGAGAATTGATGTATCAATGACCAAAAGGTATCAAAAGACAACAGCTGCCGATGGAAATTAAAAAAGAATGAAATACATAACCGCAATAGGTCGCATTAGGTGATGGCGATGGTGTAATTTCGACTACCACCCCGAGGGTGGGCTATTAACGTTGAAAAAAGAAATTTATTTAATATAAAGGGTGTCAGGCCTTTACAAAGAAACAATATAATTATTTATTATTTCCTGTGTGTGTGGTAAAAGGCCCACCTAATATTTTTCTGTCTGTCTTAGATTGGACTTGAAAATAACGTCTCTATTAAAGTTAGCGTGAGAGCAGATTTTTGTTCATTTGTTGTCTGAACGACCACAAATTGCTTCGAACTCCCCGAAGGGGTTGCGGTTGAATTTTTTTAGGAAAAAATTTTTGCAACAGGTCGCTTTCATTTCCGTTTTACAATTTTCCACTTAGCTTTGCCACCATTTACGACCCATTGTTGCTCAGTGTTTACGAACCTTTGTCAATTCTATTTTTACCTTTTTACTGTTGAATTACTTTGTAAAACGTCCATTACTTATCTCCAATTTAACCCATTCTATTCAAAGTACCTGTTTTATCTGAATCTGAGCATGATTCAACAAACAAAGGTAAACTTTACCGCTGCCATTGCGTTGATTACGAATTAATTTTCCACGGACCATTCAAAGCCATTTTAAAGGTATCGAATTGACCATTATTTCCGTTCACGCTAATTAATATATCAATGACCAGGGGGTGTAAAGCAACATCTGTTCAAGATATTATTTTAATCGTTTCAAATGGGTGGCAGGATTTCTCACCCATAGGTTGATTAAATTCATTTTTCAAGATATGATGGTGGGGTAAGTGTCGTTAATAAACCAGAAATCTAGCAACACTATTAAAATTTCTCGCGACGCATCGTAAATATTTTCGTGTAAATGAAAATCAGTGGAGTGCGAAAGTGGATTTTAGTTATTTGACGCGACAAAATGAGGTTCTCCCTTTTAACAAAAGAAGGCCGTTTTCCACCCGGTAATTGGCGATTTAGACATATTGCCTCGCATTTCTCCAGATTAATAACCGAAAAAGAGAATCCATGTATGGTAGATTGGCTTTTCGAAATTTTATCCCCCGTTAGCTTTAGTTAAATGGGACGAAAAACTGTTGTTCCCAAGTTCAAACCACAACATAAACCTGTTTAGACAGATTTGTCAAGCACAAGAAAATTGCATACAACTGAAAAAGTTGTACCAAAATTCAAAGTACCTAATTGGAAGTCACAATCGAAAAAAGACGTAAATTGTGTCTAAATACATGGCAAATCAGTCAATTGATATTTCTTAATTTTTCTTTAAAAAACTAAATTTAATTTTAAGGAATGACAAAAAATATTTTGTTCAAAATATACGCTATCACTAGTTTACTATTTTTTTCGCCAATTTGTAGGCCTTGCCAGATAAAAATGTTTCCCTTTTCAGCTGATCCACTCATCAAGCCATTCTTCATAACTTCTTCATAATTGTTAAACCTCTTTTGCTGCATGTGATGTACGTTATCGTGCCGAAAAATCAATTCAATATGATCATTTGTTGTTTGTAGCGGGAGTGTTAACTTTTCACCAGGGCTTAGAAGCTCATAATACAAAATATCCTTCTAATCCCGTTAACAAATAGAAAGCATTGTCTTCATTCCGAAGCGACTCAGTTTTTTTACAATTGATATTGAATATTAGTTAGGTGAAATCTGTGAATTTTTATATTTCGGATTTTGGAAATATATCCATTTTACATCTCCAGTCTCCGATGTAAAAAAAGACTTTCTTTCGGAGTGAAAAAGTATAATGAATAATACTGTAACAGGACGTATGTCAGGAAATTGTGAAATTTTTCAGGAAGGCGAAAAAGCGTAATTGTATGGTTGTTTTTAATGTCCAATTTTTGAGAATTCGAATTTCAACAATCAAATTAACTTTGGTTTTAAGAGAGAAGTCAGTTTTTTTATTATTGTGTCCATTACCAAAAAAAAAACTATACATAGTACACCACAAACACGAAATTTTTTTTCAGACATTCGATCTATTACAATATCGAAAGCGATACGCTCTCTTTTCCATATGTATTTCATTCAATCGATGGTACTCATTTTTCTACCTTCTGGATCTTCCATATAACACGTAGGCGATCAGAAATGATTTGTTGGTCAACATTTAACTTTTTTGCTAATTGCTGTTAAGTTTATGTGGCGTTTTCATCCAACAATATTTATAATTAGGGATAGTCAAATTTTTCATTTAACCAAGACATTTTTTGTCTGCAAAATCAATCAAAATCACCGTTTTTGAATTGTCTAAAATAATGCACACAAACGTATTGCATTGGGACATTGCCACGGTCAATTTTTACAAAAATGCTATGGCTTTCACTCGTGGTTTTCTTTTGAATGAACAAGAAAATTAGTACGTGTCGTAAATAATCCCTATTTGGTTCACAACTGAAGATGTTTACCACTGGAAAAAAATATGATGCAAACTCGTAAAACGTTTAAATAACTATGGCGTTCTAAAAGCTGTTATCATAACAATAAAACGGCGTATCAGTTAAGACCGTGAACCACCTCTTCTTATTTTCAACGTTACCTCTCAACAAAATTAAGAATTATTAACTGACAGACCTGGCACATATATACAAAAAATGTATTAAAACACTGTGAATGAAACAACGAAAAACTCAAAAAATTAGGTTCAAAACCAAAAAAGAAAGAATTTATTTAGAGTCCGATTCTGTCACCTTTCAATGTCAATCAACAAATCAACACGTACGGAAGGAATTTCCTGGATTTCCCTCGAGATGCGTAGCGCCGCTCCGTCTTCGTTCGTAGATCTCCCAAAAACGTTTTCTTAATTCATGTCGTTCATTCAACTGTCAACAGGAGCCATTATATAGCGTTCAACCGTTTCAGTTGCAACTCGATACCGAAACAACTGTTTATCTTTCAGGTATTTTGTTGGTTTATTCGATTAGACGTCCACCCACCGAGGAATAGATATAAATATTAATATTGACATGAACCCATTGTCAGTGAACGGTTTTGACAACGAACCTGTTTGAAAAATTAATATTTACCAAGCATCGGTAGTAATTGAAACAGACCGACGCGTTTTTATTGTTAGAGTATACAATGTAAATTTAACGAGTTTAAAATGGTTCTGTTTGCAATCGCCGTGTATCGCGGCATTATTAGAAACAAATTTATTAAAGGGTCGATATGGATAATGCTCGAATGATCTTAAATATGGTTTTTCTTTGCCCGGAACGGATCGCCGTGCTCGAATTATCCAATTATAGGAGATTTAGAGAAAACGGTATTATAGTGTTTTAAAATAATACACATATGTATACCTAATGCGTTCAGAACGGATTAAGAGCCGCGAGCCGTTAATATATTTGATCCTAGAGAAGGAATTTTACCATATGGCAGTTATCTATAGGGCGTTTGAAATTCTTACAGTACTTCTTAATCATCTACGAATATTTCAAGTTCTATTGTTTCTATTGATTTCCCTTTTATACCTGTCCAAGGCACATGCTTGGCAACATCGAATTGTCCAATAATTTTCAAACGATTAACCAGCAGGATTTTAGCACGACAACCGATTTTCAATTTCAAATTAGATTCCGTTAAAAACACATAGGCGTAACAGTCGAGATTTTTTACGATTTAAAATTAGGTTCGATTACGAGTGAAAATATCGTGAACCGAATGGCAATGGCGGCCTCAGTAGGGATGTCGTACTTACCTCCGCCATTTGTGAAAAGCGTCGGGAATGGGAGGCGGAGGGAAATTTACGACAACTACCGACGTCGTTGTCAGAAGAGTTTTCTCGCGCCCGTGCGCAAAAGGAATGCTCATTTTCTCATCAGGACTAAATCGGGTGGAAAATAGCCAGCGGGTGCGACCGTATTTATTACGAAGCCGTCAACCCCGCAGAGTTATTGTTAGCAGTCAGCGTTTTCCTCCCCCGTTGCTTTTCCCCACTCGAAACCATCTCCTCGCTTCCCACCCTCGGAGGTTATTATTTTCAAGACTTTTTATATCCCTACTGTTTCTAGAACGTGAAACCCTTTGAAAGGCTCGTTATTTTTGTTTGAAAGGAATATTGTTACATTTCACTATTTATTTTTCTTATCTGACTGGGATCTAAAGTACTAAAAAGCTTTTAAGCGAAAAAACCACCCGCCCCACCATTGCGGCTCTAGTTTTATGACCCATCGTAAAACAATTCCGGTTTAACAAATAATGGCTGAATTTGCGCACCATTTAGAATACCATTAATTTGCATTCCACAAGATGTTCAAAATATTTCAATGATCTCAACTAACTCGTTTTTGGTGATTTTGAATTTGGAAGAAATAGTTGCCTACGGTTTTTCAGATAGTTATGGATTTTGAAAGTTTATGTGTGGCCATAAAACGATTTATTCAACATGTGCTTGCTGGACTGCAGTTGATGTGATAATGAAACATTTCCAGTTAGTTATTTACAGGAATTGGAAAAAATAGGGGGAAAGCACCTGTGCTACGAAAATTTACACGTTAGCTCAAATTACATGTTAGGTATTCGTATTCGAACTGTTAAACCGTAGACTTTTAGGTTTACGTGCATAATGATGCCTTTGAACGCGAGAAATGTTGATTTATTGCACACAGTTCGTTATCTAGCTATTCAATCCGATTAGATCCACTAATAGATCTATTGTTTATCACGTTTTTCTATTAAATTCCGTTACTAACGTAATCATAAAGTTTTTAAAGAGTTTTTTTAATCGTTTCCTTTAAAATTAAGCCGATTAGAAAAAAATATTACCAACCAACATTCTATTTAAATTAACAATAAATCTCCGCCCATTACCGAATTAATCTTTTGTATATCTTCAACGGCAATTACCTTTTTAAGATTACAACACAATCAAACAAAAACCGTTCCGTTCAACCGCAATACCTATTTTCAAAGAGCGGCACTGTTTTATGATGCTGAAAAGAAGCTTTTTTCACCTCGCGCCCAAAACCAAGACGGTACCAACAACAGTGTCTTCTTTTAAAGTTGAACTTTTGTTTTCCATCTCTATCTTGTTCAGTCCTCTCAACCAATTGACTTCGGAACGGGATTAACTTTGGGCATTACGAGCCGTCGCTTAGGATGTGATTACGTAAACTGGAAGTTTATCACTTAAGGCCACAGTCTTAGTTTTGGTGGCATTCAAACAGGACGGTACTTAAGGGAATTGCCAGGTCAAGGAAAATTTAATGCAGCCTTAGCGGCGATGGATGGTTTAAGTTTTAGCTTAATTTGACAGTTCTGGCAACTACTATTGTGCACTTAACACAAGCAGTCCTAAATTGAACTCTTTGGCAAGTAATAGTGAATCAGTTTAAAATTTTCCCAAATGGTTTCCAATTGAAGCTTTGATTGACAAATGACTGAAATCTTGTAAATTTGATTAAGCTTGTAATGATTCAAATCCGGTCCTGGGAAAAGTGGGAACAGGTAATTTTTAAAGTTCAAAAGAGCCGCGATCGCCCGAAGCGACGGTTCACACTAATTGGAGAGGCTAGATGGTCAAAGAAGCCGAAGGAAGAAAATATCGAGTGTTTCTTGGCTAATTGAGTGACCAACAACTTATTTTATAACCTGCTGTAGCAGGTAAGGTGCGACATGCGTGTTGCACACTATTAAATTTGGCATCGAGTTTACGGTATGGGGAAAAACTCTTGACGTATGTAGTTATCGTTCAGAAAATTTGCATTTTTAACAGAAGTTGATAAACAATAATACGTAATTGCCTTTCATGTCCCAATGCCATTACGTTATGTGTGGTATGTGTGTGAGTGTGTGTGTGTGTGTGTGTGTGTGGTACTCATGCCATAAGGAGGAATTTATATTGAAATCATAGGAAATTAGGCCTTAATAAATGCAAGGCGGCAAATCGACACGTCGGTTCACGATCTCTCGGTATTCTCTTTAATTAAACTTTTCTGACTTGTTGCGGGCGGTCGCACTTTCTTTTTTTTGCTTCTTGCTTATTGCCTACACTCTAATTAAATCGCTAATTATATTTACATGTTTGCATTGGCCGGATAATGGGTCTCTCGAATTAAACTAGACGAAGGCTTTTTATTTTAAATTCGGAACTAATTTGAGGAGCCATTAAACTGGGGAATTTATTGAAACAAGAACGAGTTTTTTTCATTCTGAGACCTTTTTTTCTTCAGCTTTTAACTGGTTTGGTATTAAAGTCTCGGGCTAATTTAATTTCCCTCGTGTGAAACTAATAATAATTATAATCTACTTAGAAACACATTCAGTTTCGATTGACGGGATGATTTGAGAGTTTTTCACATGTTTTTGAATTGTAAAAAATGGACTATGAAGAGATAAATTGTCGAAGGTAACTTATGTGAATAAATGGTGAAATGATTTTGAGTATAAACAGGAACTGTTGCAAATTCTTAAAATTAAACTGGTTCCTAGTACGATAGATCTCGGGAAAACTGATGAAACTCTCCTCTAGCAACTCTTGTTGTACGCAGTTGTTTAATATTTTTTTCTTTTGGCAAAAATTGTAAGTACCACTTTTTCCGAAAGGAAGAAATCTATTAGGTTATGTAACATTGGAAAAAAATCAATCAGATTCTAATTAGACAAGTGAATTAGTTTTACTTTGGTAGGCAAAGCCTTTTATAAATACGACCGCCACAAGAATGCCGACAAAAGATGTTAAAAAGTATTTTTAATGTCAATTAATGGTTACGGGTTTAAGCAGAGACCCATAAAGTGTTCTTCCTTTAAGATTGGCATCTCTTAAGAACATTTATAGCCTCCTCAATAAGCTAACAAAAAATTACTATCTGTACCTTAGGAACGTGACTTGAACCAGAAACTTAGGGGCCCCTAAATATGTAGTAAAAAATCCCTTTTCTCCTCTATTATGTAAAAAAAATAAAACCCCACAATTTTCTTGTGGTTGCAGCGTCTCAACCCAAGCAATTCGTCAGAGACCATAACTCAAACCATTTACACGGTTCTCGCTTGTGACGGTTTAATAAAAAATTAATAATTTCATATTTTATGGTTGAAACATTAAAGCACCATTATGAAGTGCCGACCGATAAAACGGTATTTTTCGGGACCACAAAAAAACTATGCTTCAAGGGTCATTGTTATTGCGTCTTCGTAATGAGACTGTTGAATATAAGGCAAAAATACATTTTTTTTTGGGTCAACTTTTTAAAGAAAAACTCGTTTTTTATTTTGTTACGTAAGAAGAACGGGAAACCGTACAGAAGAGAAAAAAAAGGCCAAATCTCAAGGACCTGACGTGTTGTTTATGATTTTGAGAGGTTAAGGTCGGAGTGGTTCGGCCCCCTTAATCTGTTCGGCTTTTTGAAAATGTCAAAATACAACTTCAGGAAGATTAAATTATGACTTGCTCGTCTATGTTTGTTACGTTAAGTAGGAAATTTTCTAGAGATTTTTTTTGTTTTTAAGACCGTTTTGCATGCAACTTCTTCGCCCTCGACTCACGTATACTCTCAACCGGAAGCATGATTTAAAGAACGAAAAGAAAGAAAAAAACGCATCATAACCACAGTAACATTTTCCCAGAATATCAAAAAGAATTCCACCGAGCATTCAAGCGGTAAAACGCACACGAAACGCAAACTGTAACAAGGAAATCAATAATAATAATAATAATAATAATAAATATTCCAATAACAATGCAATAATAAGTTTTTATGATCGATTTAGTCCAAATTATGAGAACCGATGAAAGTTTAACCGCCATTACTTAATCGATTTGGGTAGAATAGTAGGCGATGTGAAACCCAGATGGAAATCCAAGTTCAGAGTTCCATAGGCAAATTCCTCGCCTTTCTCACAATTTACAAAATAATTGCGGTCTTTGCCGAAGACGTGCTGGGCTACTGCTGCCAATCGAAGACGGTTACAATCAGAATGCCGACTAAAAATTATCGGTACGTGATCGTCGATCTCCACTACCTATCTTATTATTATTTTGGTGCTACCGGATTCGACAAAGCGAAACGA
Organism: Hypothenemus hampei; assembly: GCA_013372445.1. Lineage (NCBI taxonomy): Eukaryota > Metazoa > Arthropoda > Insecta > Coleoptera > Curculionidae > Hypothenemus > Hypothenemus hampei. The sequence continues at coordinate 997,257 of JABRWK010000009.1, read as the reverse complement.
CAATGGACCTTATATATGAAAACCGCCAATAATTTTCGTTGTAATTGCTATATTGCATTGATTTTTCTCTCGTTTCGACTTTGTAAAGCTTCAATTTTGAATATGTTTGAGGTTTGATGGAAGGATAATTGAACAACAAAAGAACCTTTCCTCACAAAGTCAAGATTATTATANATTATTATATTTTATGTGTATAATAATACAAGTCAGTTGTTCAATATGGCACAATATACAAGGATCGTTTAATAAACTTGGTCAACTTATGACATGAAAAATATAGATACCCTGCCACTAATAAATATTGTTTAAAACTATGAAATTCAGTATTTGCATTTATGTAGATGGAAAGCAGTTAAAATTGTTGAATTTTTGTGGTGTAACCGCATTAAATTTTTTCTTACCCACCTTCAGAAAAGCACAGAAGTATAGAGAATACTAATGATCCAACGGAGGAGCAGCGGGCCTTTAATTAATCATTGTTATTCGGAACCAGATATTTAATTAACAAATATAATTAGTGTAGAAAAATGCCTTGTCAGGCCGGGCGGGTTGTTTACTTACATTTTATTTTTTTACTTAATGATTTTTACCGAGCTTAAACGGTAATTTTAACGGCTCGGTTCTAATCTTCAGAATAGGGTTAATTTACAAGGGTAGCAATGAATCATCATTTTATTAAATAGATGAATATCACAAGAATCTGTTTCCTTTAAACAATTTATTTTTCTTTTGTTATATATCTTTTAGCAACAACAATAATAGAAGCTTTCATCACTAGCAGATACTGTTAACATACTACTTACGCTTATTTTTCTCAGGCTTTATTAAGCGGCGTTAACATGTTGAATTATGAAAACGTTTAGTGCAAGTCGTTTAATAAATTTTGATTTAGATGTTGTCTGCCTGAAATTCTGGAATGCGCAGCTGCGTCCAAGGTTCTTAATACGGCTTTCAACTACTTCCAATAAAAATTATCTCCTTTTTCCGCTTGACGATGTGTTTAAAAGTTGCTTTAATTTCCCCCTTTTTATTTCGCAAGAAAACCTTACATACTATTCGTTCAGGATTGAACAGCAAATTTAATTTGGACACGTTTCTAGTTTCGCCACTCAATTAGGTTTTTTGCCGTTTATGCACGACATTCTTACTAAAATTTACCGTTAAATAGTGTGATTTTTGAATTCCTTTTTTTTTGACTCGTACACATACCTACAATTCGGTCACGATTTTTATACGGTTTTCAAATGAATATCGCATACAATTCTTTGCTTAATGATGAAAAAAAATCTAGTTACATATATACCAAATTGGCAACATTTCCATAATAGAAACTAATGATTTTGAAATTGTAAATGAAAAAACAAAAATAGAAAGATTTCAGGCCAGTTGAAAATTTGTGTTTGGCATGCAAGATTGGCGATAATAACTACCGTTTTTAGAAGAAAAAGTAGAAAAAGAATTCGGACACAGTCGAAAAATGTAATAAGTCCTTATGGAAATTAGGAGAATTTAAACGGGCGGCTCGTGACGAGAGTGTGCCGTTTATTGCCAAATCGATTTTGTAATAAGAATAATGAACATTTGTTCGTGTTGCGAAATGGTAAAAATACTGCTTTTTTTTTGATTTTCACGATTTTCTAGAATACAAAGTCCTAATGACCGAAACAGAATGTGTATATTGAATGAAAAAATAGCAGAGATTTTATTATTTTCGGATCGTAAAAATTAGGAATTCTAGAAAAAAAACCTTAAAAAGCTATTAAGAGACATGAAAAGAAGAAATATTAACATTGGCTTTCTATTGTAAAGAACCATTTTTTGCACTATTCTTGGACCGCAATAGCAAGAACATATATCGCTCAGTAAAGTATTTTGTATGGCAAAGTTAGTTATTTTTAAATTAAATTGCGTTTGCTTAGAAATAATGATTTAAATGCAATGTTGTTGTAGGAATTCAGCGAATTGTAGATATAAGATATTTCCACTATGAATATTAAATTATTCCGGAATTTTTTCTTCGAAATGTGAGAAAAAGTCTTTTAACAAACATTTGTTATGGCTTCCTCCCACACGCCCTCTTGCCTGTTGCTCTTGAACAAATCCAATAAATATATTTTGAAATAGATCGATTAAGTGAAGGCCACTTTAAAAAAATCTCTTTTTAAACATCGAAGACAATCGTCACAGTCTGTCGGTTTTCCGACGATCGAAATTTTTTTGTTTTGCGGTTCCGACTGGTGTGTGTTGTTGCCAGGAAAAAAAATTATTTGGACATTAAAGTGAGATAAATTCGATGCTTAAATTAAACGAGCAAGAATCGGCGTTGCCTGTCACCTTTGACGTGATTTACTACAGTTAGTGCTGTAGGTACTCTCCCCCCCGATTGTCCAATATGTCACCATTAAAGGCGACAACTACCTTAATCTGGATTATATGTTATTTGTTTGTTCGAGTCCTGTTTTATTGCCCTTCGCCCGTAGTGATTACAAGGTAAATCTTTCTAAATTAGGGCGCGGCGGGTTTCAGTGACAAACCACCTTCATTGCTACAAATAAATTTTCATTGCGAATCAGTCACAATGGTATCTGTGTTTTTCAACACTACCCAATAAACATTTTCTAGGTCACAATTAATTGAAACGTTTTTTTCTCTCAATAGGGCTATAAACACTTCTAGAAACCCAACACGATCTTGTGTAACGGAAGAAATCAATCCTGAACGAAATGTCAATTTTATTTTCTCTTGGGGTGCAATTTCTACTACATGCTTCGACCCCCGTGAAGTTCTTTAAAACCCAACTATTTGTCTGTCCACACCACGGTGGCGTTATCTTAATGGGTTGGCTTCCGTATGCAATGATGGTCAATTTTAACAAACTTAGATTTTTAATAAAGCAACCTGAAACTACTAACCGTCATCATTTAACGTATCGTTTACTAATTGTTAAGTCGTTAGGTTGGTTGGGAAGTTTAACTTTAATCCGGGATTTTCTTATAAACGAGTTTAGGTACGTATACGTACGTACGCCTGCCAAATTGGTAACCTGATACATTTTAACCCAATAAAATGGTTAATGAGAGTTTAAGGTTGTTTCGATAAAATAATATCTGCCAACATGAAATTTAATTAGAAAATGTTTGGCTCTTATGTATATACTTGCTCTCGACAAAGATATAGTGGCGAACCATTGAGTTGTCGCTGAACCCATGGAAAAAATTGAGTGCCATAAATTAACACACTGATATTTCTTCCGGCTATGTCTATTGTGTCTAGTTTGTGCGAAACCTTTAAAGATTTATACTGTGTCAAAACATAATGGGCATAAGGCCGAAGTTAATTAATCAAATATGTAATTACTAGTAATTACCCAGGACTGGTTTTGAGGCTCTTATTAGATTATGCATTGTATTACATTTCGAGGAGAGAAAGAGACGATTTTTAAGGAAAATTGGCGTTTACACCCTTAATTAAAATTGCTGACTAGTACTTTTCGAATCGTTAATAATTATTGTATTTGACATTTTAATTCACTTAAAGCATAATTATAAATAGTTAATTCCTAATTTCACTATTAAAATTCTTATTTTCCTTCTACCATTAGATGAGGATGAGTTGCCAATAAAATGTTAAAGGTGATCGTCACAATAAATTGCTGTACCTAATACAGTCAGCTTTCAAAGAAATCTATCATCTATTCATTTACGTGGGCATTTTGTTAACTCTACAACAAGTTTTTATTGTTGAAACCATAATTTTAACAAAAACTAGGTGCAGATAGATTATAAATGGAATCTTATGGTACAGGTTGTCCAAAATTTTAAGATATAATAGAATCGCACATATGTTAAGAACACCAGTGACAAAATCGAAATTCTCTAAGAAGAAGCAATTTCTTGCGCAATAAATGATTTTACCGTGGCATGAAGTTACATTTGGATAATTCATATTTCAAATCATTAAAATACGAAAAGAGGTTTCGAATATGAGTTACAGGTTTGTTCGCTACGTGCCTAACGGCAAGCAAGATGGTTGCCAAAGCAATTGACCTCAGAATTGAAACGACGACTAGAGAAGTCTATGAAACATTTTTGGATGCTTATAAAATAAAAGGATACCTTTCTGATAAACGGACACGTCCCCCAAGCAACTTTTTATAACTTACTGACAATTACTTGTTGAAATTTGATATAGAAGAATGGACTTACAGCCAGCACTGTCCAAAGCTGTTATAAATATTTAAAAGAAAAGTTTAACTCAATAAAATATCAATTTCAAGAGTGAGAATGCAGTTTTTTGAATAATTTTAATTAGATTGATAATGATATTAGTAGGCAAAAAATTTACTATATAGGTATTTATGTTTGCAACAATATAATGTAAAAGTAGCGTAACAACAAAGTTATTCCACACGGAAATTCTACAAAAATGTTTTATTACAATATCAGTTCACTCGTGGCTATTTTCGAAGTTAAAGTGAATGAAAACGCTGACAAAAGTAATAGTTTTTATATGACCGTATTATAACGGATTTATTTTATTAAGAAATCACATATTACAAATTATAATGGGCCCTATTCAAGTCACAAATTAAAAAAAGAGAGCCGCCGTGTGCGGTCCCCCGATTCTCGTTTCGAAGGTGCGGAACATGAAAGCCGTTCAGATAATAATAATTTATAATGCCCTGCGGGTTTTTTTTCGGAAGAAGCTATGGCTGAATCGCGTCCCGTATACGAACGGCATTGGCGATTCATTTTTCGAGTCGATAGTGTTAGGCACCCTTTTTAGCGTCGTGCCACCCAAAAAATAAAATCAATTTCCACGGGACACGCAAATTTCCAACACACAACTTCACAAGAATTTTTTTTGGGATTTGATACGTGATAACTAACTGAAAAGTGATGTCTAAGTAGCCACATTTTCCAAAAAAAAAATAATAAATTCCATTTTTACCTAACTCGTTATTAAAGACATCGAAAAGATGCCTGGATAGTTATTATCGACACATCAAGCGAACAGAAAAGTGTGAAATCGTCCCTGATTCGGGATCGACTTCTTTGACGGTGCCCCCCCGACTTGATTGATGGCGTTTCGAGGCCCCAATTTTGTTCGGCATGCAATGGTTTCTTGTTATACCATCAAAACGGTCTTCTTATAATCTTTTGTGCATTTGTATGCTTTTGGAAACCTACTTTTTCTGACGTGTTAATTCGTGACCACCCCACACTCNTGTCAAAAAATATTAACAAGCTTATTCTCCAACAAAATCAATCATCAAATATTAAACTGATAGACCAATATTTACGAGGCAAAGGATACAAATCATTAATATTTATTTTATGAAAATATGCGTTGCAAAACAATGCTGGAAATAATTAAATAAAAATTTATCTTACCAGCACTAGATTCTCCGGCCGAAGAATCGAACGTTTTCGATGTCATTTGAAACAACGCGTCCAAAGGCGTGGCACCAGGTCCTCCAGCTTGTTTTCCCGTTTGTTGTTGTTGCCTTTGTCTCTGTACCGAAGAAGAGACGATATCCGGAGAACAACAATCGCTTGCAACACTCGAGGAACGATCACTTCCAGTTTCCGAAGTGTAATTCGCGGTGAAACCCATAAATTCCGGTCGAAGTAACGCGAGTTGTTGTTGCACTTTTAAATGTCTATGTAACGATTCGAGTCGTTGATGATGTACTTCCACCTCAGCTGGATCGATATCCCATGGGCGTACTATTCGTGTACATTGAGGTTTCGAGGGTTTGTGATTGAGGATGTCCGCGATAGTGAAACTTTTAACGCCGTCCTGTCTTTCCTCGACTTCCACCGTGGGTGACGTTAAGCGACGGTCCGTTTCAACCATTTTTAGTTTCTTTAAGGGTTTGAAATAGTCTTCCGTGTCAGAATCAGAACATCTGAAAGTGCTTCCCTGATAAGCTGGACTAGATTCTCTGGATCTTCTGTAACTCATTGGAGTCGAAGCGTGGATGGCCGGACTGGGACAACCGACGCTAATTTCATCGTCGGACACGTACCTGGTCTGTTCGATTATCGGGTCTTTTTCCGTAGGACTTGGTGATCTTGAGACGATTGGGCTTTGGTATTTTGACTCTAAATAAGGCGACATCTCGTCGGGCAAGCTCCTAGGCATTTTCCACTGTATAATCACAGAGTTTCCAGTGTCACTCGAATGACATATTTGAGACACCATTCGCACTGTTCAAATTACATAACACGCACACGGACTTTAAAATGATCGATTCGTACGTTCTCGTTCAGACACCGAAAAAATCTCTCTCTTTTACAAGGCACACGTGATGCAGCTTTGTATCTTTAACAGATCTGGTAACAAGTGAAGTTAGTGAAGGTCTTTGAGCCAATCTGTTCGACAGGAGCTCTTTAGTCGGCCCCGCCCCATCGTTTGTCGTGTACACCAATAGAAATCTCGCCGGAAATTGGAGGTCTTTTGTAAAAATACCGACGCGCACCGCGATTGGTTGCAGGCGGGGCTTAAAACCGTTTTATATTCCGTTTCTACCCACCAATCAACTGTCCAATTTGTACAATGCCCGTTTATATAATTTGTTTCGGGAAAGATAAATGAGATTTTGTTTTAGGAGGTTGCTTAGCATGTGTTTAATGTAAATTATTTCATTTTATGACTTTTTACACTTTAACTTCTTTATTGTCGGGGCGTAAATTTTCAATGGTTTATTGCTCTCCGGCATCGGATAGTGAGAGAGGGTCTCGAATTAATTTAGCGTGTCGCGAATTCCCGTAATTACATCATCAAATTAATTTATCTGCAATATAAACGTGTTAAACGATGAAAATGTGTGTTTCTTAATGCGTTTTCATTGCTACTGTTGAAACCGTTAAGTGCCTTTTTCTATAATACAGTCCTGCCTATTTGCATATCGGATCCCTTAGCCATTTGACTATTAAAATTGCATTCTTTTTATTGGGTATGCAATTATTTGCGATGGTAGGTACGCTCACTGCATTATACAGAAAGTTACGATCAAACAACAAAATAAAGTAGGTACCTACTGACACATTCTAAACAGTAAATATGGAATTTAAAAAAACGCTAAATTCACCATATTTTTATTCATTCTTGAGAAGGTTTGAGGTAATCAATAACCCTAATCTCATTAGGTTTAGTTGTCACGTTATCCTCCTGTTCCCAACAGTTGGCTTTCTAGTTCGGGAATCGAAATTTGCCATGGCTGACTGCCACGACGACAGGCCATTGGCGTAGAGTAAGTTTCAGTTTTAATTAGTTTGGATTTGTTTTTGTTCATAGACATTGATGTGTCATTATTAAAGACTTCGTCTATTTATAATTTTAAATTTTCTTTTTTTTTGTCTCTTTAATTGTATATAGAGACGCCAATGGATGTTACCGTTTACACTAGGTCCAAGATTAGGTGTGGCGAATGCGGGTTCCATAAGGTAAAGCGTTGAAGCGATTTTAATTAACTTATTAAATCTTTTGATATTTTCATGGGCAACACGAAATAAGTAAGTAGTCCCTCAAACCCTAAAAAGACATTAATTGCCCCCTTCTCGTAAGAAGTAATTTGGAATTTTGACGAGAAACTTAGGCGCGTTGACTTTTCCGTAAAAATCCACAATCGATTGGGATGGTTTTTAATAAAATGCAGCGTGAATTTTGATAAATTGTCGCTACATTTGTGGTAAACAATTAACCGAATTAGGTAAATTTTTCGTTCAATATATCGAGGTAGTTCTAGATAAACAACGAATCGCTAAAAATAACAACTTGAACATAAAACCTGTGAATTCGGATTTTATTGTTAAGCTGCTTCTCGGTAAAATGTCACGTTTATTGGTTGGCGAGCAAATAAAGAGGCCCAATTGACACAATCCTTTTTTTATGTAGTTTCAAAAGAAAAATGTTTAAATGCATGTGACAGATGGTCAAGGAAAAAATTGTTCTTCTGCAGAAAGTATTAAGCCTAGACTTTTACGAAGCTAAGCTACTCACCAATATATTTGTAGCAACTCAGATGCTACAAGTGGTAATTATATTTTTCGTGTATTTGGTGGTTATTTTGGAAGGCTAAAGTATGTGTTAACACCAGCAAACTTTGTTTTCTTCCATGGAGGCAAATCAACAAAAAGGCAGACTGATTCGTAAACTTCTAAAAAAAACAGAGACTAGAAGTAAAGGTGTCAGAATTAAGGAATTTAAAATTCCTGAAAGTTTTTGCTCAAAAACAGGTGAAATTTACGCATATACAAAATCCACAAGTACTTTTACGATACTTTGATTTTCGAAATCCCTTTTTTCTTATTTCTTATAGATACTTCGGTAGTTAATTGGGTCATAGATACCTAATTAATTTTAGGAACTTCCATTTTTTCTAAAAATTCTGAATAAACAAGGTTCGAAAATGCCTCACACGATCTAAAACCATTCCCGATTATTTCGGCACTATCGGTAAACAGAAGATGGAAGAAAAAATCCTTGTTAGACAACAAATTTTAGTCTGGTTTTAGAGCCTTTGTCGGCGCTTTTGATGCCGGCTGCCGCCCACTGTATCCTAATTGTCACATCATAAACAAATTCCAACCCAAATTGGGTAAATTTGAAACAGAGTTTTTATACGGCGTGACCACCTAAAGTGAACCGTGTTCGTTTCGTTCGCGCCGTCGGAATTTCGTTGTTTTATGTTTCCAATTTGGGTGGGTTTCAATTTTCGATGCCACTCTAATCAGGATTTTTATTGGATTAAAAACTGAACATTTACTACTCGAGGTGGTAAAAGCATACCTACGATCGCCACCTTACCTTGTGTTTTTTTGTTCACCATTATAAAAGTAACTATCGACATATTTCTTTACGTAAATCGAATATTTAAAAAAGAACCAACGGCCATTAAATTAAATATGGACAGGCCATCAATTACTTTACCTACAACTTAGAACGGCGTTATTGTTTCACCTTAAAAGCCATTGTTTTCAATATTTTAAAAGCGCCATAATTTATTTACAGAAGTGGGTTGGTTGGTGACCATAGTGTTGCCAAGGCATACCAGAAATGTACACTGGAATAAATATTGTAATTTCATAGATTCACCAATACCATCAATACAGGAAGTCCATGTAGTGATTAAAAAAAACAGGCATGATTTTCTGAATTCCTAAAAATTGTTCACTTTAACTAGAAGGAACACATCTAAAAGGTATTCTGATAAATTCTAATGTCAACTTAATAGTTCTAGAAGTTCCGGGAGAGTGCACTTCCTGGTCACATCATCTTCACTCATAATCGGACAGATCAGCTTAATGCACTGAATCTTTAAACAGATATTCAGCAGCCCAGACAAAAGATACTTCAATCTGTCAAATGTTTAATACGCAGTCTCAATTTTTCCCATTTACTGCTCAGATTTGCCAGCCTCACAGAGGTATAAGTCAATTGTTTCCTTTAGGCTTCGTATCTTGCATAACAAGAAAAAAACATATTGATCCACAAGAAAGTTAAAATATTTTTAACATTTAGATTTATTCATCAACATTATGACGGCGCATGGGAAGGGCTTCACATGTTAGTCAGTTGCCGCCCTGTTTGTCATCATCATCCTATATATCAAAGAACGGCCCCCATTTACCCTAGAAAATTAGTGGCAATAATATGAATGTCAAATTGGACATTATTATTCCCAATATGTACTCTTTTTCTGTAATAAAAGGGATTTGAATTATAAATTTATTTTTAACCAGAGGCGTACTTAAAAATAAACAGGCAGAAAGACCATAAATTGAAATTCAAAGATTAGTAAGCGCGTTTCAGAATAGCAATCAACGATTTTTAATGAATGTATCTTAATAAACTAGTTTCAAAAAATGTTGATAGTACAAAATGTTATTTTTTGTTACTATCAAATGACAAAACCGTCCCTGAACTTCAATAAGTTTTACCCTGTACTTTAATAAGTTTTAAATAATAAATAAAAACGTCTCTGTTCCATTGTCAACGATACTATCGGGCCTAAAACCATAAAGCATAAAATTCTAAAATTGACCAATTTCGAATGCATATGTAAATCAGATAATGTACAAATTGATAGTACACTTCCACCCTTTTTTTTTTTTCGATAACATAGTTCCATATTTGTTTCGGTTAACGTTGCTTTTATTTAAATGTAACATGCCTACCCTCATATTAACGTATCGTCATTATTAAATGGGAGTTTCATATACACAGGAGACATAAACATTATGTATGATAATAAATTGGGGCGTCAGATAATTAGGGCCATTGTTATGTTATAATGGACGATGGTAAAACGCGGAAACCATCATTATTATGGATATCGATATTACGATGACGATGAAAATAATGGCGATTGAATGACGATATTTTTTTATTTAATATTACACTGTGACTTGATTTGATATACCTACATACCTACTTATAACTACTTATTTACTTTTTTTTTTAATTTTGAACACTTCTGTCACGATTGACAGGAGTCCTAGTAATGAATTATTTAGATACATGTATTTTTGACGACCGACACTGAAAAGAACAGACAAGAAAATAACGAACGAAGCTTATTGAATTGGCATATACGAACAGTTCTATTTTTAATTTCTTGTCAATATATTCCATTAGCGGAAACGCAAAACATAAAATCCTTTCAAAAATTTACAGCTTGAATTAAATAGTGTCTATAAAAGATTTACGATACCTAATTGTAGTAAGAAACATCAAATCATCTTCAACTCAAAGTTTTCAAGGAATTAAAAATGTTTCCTTCAAAAAACTGCAACAAGGGAGAGCGGAGAATAGGTATAAATGGATTCAACCACAGCTTGAATGACATTATTGCGGTGGCAAACCAATACGCATCCTTCAAATTAAAGAATAACAAATTTAAAAAGAATTACCGTCTAAAAAAGGCCCCCCCCTGAAAGAAAAACCGGCAGTAGGCAATCGGGGTTGTTATTTTCGAAGAGCGATAATACCTTTTTTTTGTAGTCTGGGACTCAATCGGTACAAATGGGGCTTTCATAAATACAAGTTAATAGACTTGGATACAATGGCTAATAGAGATATTGTTGTGGGGTGACATCCGGAATAAGCCATCGGTGGGTCTGTCTGTGCTACTTTTAACGCCTGTCCTGGGAAATGGCACAAATTACTTCAACATCCATATCGAATCGTTTTCAATGAGTACTCCTCTTCGCTTTGATAGATTTGCATATTTTTTTCATTAAGTATTACGTTATAAATTTCGTATCATTAATATTTTTACTGTTTAGGTCGATATTTACTGGCGAAAAAATTATTTTAAATAATGTTTATGACATACAGAATGGTGGTGGTCATATAATAAGAATAACGCCCTGCTATGGAAAAAAGCCATCCTAGGGCGTGATCAAAGTGTGGGGTCCGAGGGCCACGTATAATTATTAAGACACCTTTTGTCTGTGGCCAGCTGCCACCATGGTCGTTGCCGTTTAGGAAACTGCGTGTTCGTATATGAAGTGCACTTACTGAGCAAAAATAATCGATTTTCTTCGAGACAATTAGTTGCAGTCTTTTCATAAAATCACCAAATCATGCAGGATGTTGTTGATGGCACTGTATAGGCCAGATTCTTGCTGATTTCAGCTAGCATTCATTAAAATGAATATTAACTACTGACATGAAAGTAGTTATTGCAATTGCAACTATTTTTAAACTTTAATAACGTGTGTCTATTCATATTTAAAACATTACCTTGTATATATTATTTTATACTAGGAGTATTGCAAATTTGAAAACAAACCAAGACCACAAAAGCATAAATTACGATACTATTATTATTTAGTGGCGTACTAGTTGCCGGCAATATTATTTTTGATGATTTTAAAACGGCAATTTTACCAAAGGAAGTAGAGGCATTAGATAGGAACACCGTTTTCCTGTTCGTTTCTTATACAGTGAATCAGTGAAATCTATCGATATTTATTGATTTTTACTTGACTCAGTCTAATAGAAGGATCTTGTATGTTAAATTTTAAAGATTCCTTCTAGCAATTTGAAGAAAATGAAAAGAAATTCCATCATTTGAAATTTTCTTTTCAAGAATAATAAAATCTTGCTTAAAGTTAAAGTTGAATTTACATTATACAGTGTGGAACATTTAACTGGAATAAATTCATTTAAAATTCAAGTGTTTGTTTTTGAAAAAATCGCTCGGACCCATCGATTTTCATTTTTGACTGCGGTTTTTTTAATAGTAAATTTATGTATACAGAGTAGCCCAAAAACAAGGTACGACCCTCAACTTTGTTTTTTCAAATGGAAACACCTATTTTTTATTTCATATTTAGATTCTGCTTAAAATTCTAAGTATATTTCATTTAACATATCCTATACCGAAACTCAACAGTTATCGAGATATTAACAATTGACATTACATATGAGNATAGGATATGTTAAATGAAATATACTTAGAATTTTAAGCAGAATCTAAATATGAAATAAAAAATAGGTGTTTCCATTTGAAAAAACAAAGTTGAGGGTCGTACCTTGTTTTTGGGCTACTCTGTATACATAAATTTACTATTAAAAAAACCGCAGTCAAAAATGAAAATCGATGGGTCCGAGCGATTTTTTCAAAAACAAACACTTGAATTTTAAATGAATTTATTCCAGTTAAATGTTCCACACTGTATATTTTATCATATAACTTCTCATATAATATATTATAAAATTTCTTATATCGACGCTTCCAAGAAAAAAGGACATAAGTGTCATTTTGGGAGAATTTGACTTGTTATATTTATTTAATTGCTGCATCTTTTAGTATGTGTTTTACTTTTATGTCAGATATTATTACAGAGAAGTACATCTCGAAAAATACAGAAAAAAAAAAGATTAAAAAAAATCTAATTTTCCCAAAATATTGCTCAGGTTCATTTTCCTTTCAAGCATCGACATTATAAGTCAGTTATGACGATTTAGTGATTTCAAACTTACGTTTATGACAAATGTTGTTTCATATGACTTTGTATAGCGTAAACAAGTAATTTCGTCGTTATAATAAATCATATGAGAAGTTATGTGGTAAAACATATAACATATATTTAACTTAAGTTTTTGCAGTAATGATTTAAATCTAAATTGCGATAATAAAAAATGGAAAATATGTTATTTACTGTTTATTTATATTGGAAGCATTAAACAACATTTCAATATCTCAGTTCAATAATGTACCAAATCGAAAAAATTAAATTTTGATTTATTACATTTATGACATTTCTAATATGAGTTTATACAAATTCTATTAATAAAACAACTTTGATTTTATATTTTAGTACAGAGATGACCTAAAATATTGTACATATATATCGTACATCTAATTCAATAGGGCCATAACTGCAATTTTTTTTTTTTAGTTATGGCAGTATTTAATTACTTTCGTATGTCTGCATAGAATGATATACAGGGATAACTCAATAATTCATTAATTTAGTACATAAAATAAATACATATATATTTGTTTAAATAAAACTTTCATAGCCAAAAAACGGTTACTTTATGTTGTTTTGTTAATTTCTGAACAATTTTCATTTTTGCAGTTGTGGTACTACTGAATTAGATGTGCGATATATCTAAAATATGTAATGATTGTAGATTTTGAAATGTCTCAATGCTTTAGTATAACCACTTAAAACATAAATACCAAAATGGGAAAAAAATGACGTAACAAAACCATACAATCAATAGCTGATTTGGAAAGATCTCAGGATTATCGAACTGGAAAAAACTCAACCCGACATAATTTTCTTGTACTTACATAAAGTAATTTCATGTCAATCGATGTCAAACAAAACAATAAAATAACTTAAAAATAATTAGGAAAAAAAGTATACTACTTTCTATTGAATTTCGAAAAAAACAAAATTCTGTTAAATCTCTACAGAGACATTTCTATTAGACCCGTTTATTGGCTATTCTATGAAAATTTACAAAAGGAATGGCTAAACTAGAGGTTTCTTCTAAGTCGAAATTTGACTGCATTTAATTATGGATCTAATTATTGTATACCATTGTGATTTCATTAAAAATTAGAAAAGGATCCTTTTTGTTTCTATTTCCAATTCAAAGTTTATCTTGTTTAGAAGTCTAATTGAAACAATAGTAATCACCACTTTTATTATTTAAATACAAAAACTAGTGTCATCTATATCTATATCTATACATATATATAAAGTTGAAGAGTTTGTATGTTTAAACGCGCTAATCTCAGAAACTATCAGTTCGATTTAAAAAATTCTTTTTGCATAGATTTATTGAGGAAGGTTATAGACTATATAACATAACGATATGAGTCAAAGGAGGGTAGAAGTAACCATAAACGTCAACGAATATGGCAAACTGTCGACTGAGAAGGGTCGAACTGTGAATATTTAAATTTAACGCGAGTGAAACCGCGCGGCATGGCTAATCTTAAATATAGGACGAATTCAATGGTACAACGATCCAAGCAATATCCAAATTTTAGTTACGTTTGAAAGAAAAACCAAAATTATATGTTATATAACTAAAATTTATATTTATGTATGTGTAAAATGTTATTTTTATTCAGAATCTATTTTCTTATTTTTTTGGATTATGGTAAACTTTGAATTTAGAACCATTAAGTTGGAGTATCAATTTATAGTTCGATTGGAAAAAATAGCAAAGTAGTATTTTCTATTTAATGAAATAAATAAATGAAAAAGCTGCGATGTTGTTGAAAAAATAATGAAGTCTAATAATATGTTATAATTTTTCGTGCTCTAATGACTGCATGTGTGTTCATGTATACATCTTATTAACTTCTGGATGGTAGCTAACAGATTGTTTTCTCATTTCAAGAGAACAATGCGTTTCAATTTTTGCAGAAACTCTGTATAGAATTCACAAGCCTAGGCTGTCTAAAACATTCTAAAATTTGAATATTCATATAGGTAATCTAAAACAGGTATTGCAATGTGAGATTTTACATGAAAATGAAGGGGTTTTGAATAAAATTTTCCTGATAGTATTCCTCACTGATGGATCATGAACGTATAGAGGCTAATTCTGTGCATTCGTCAAAACAAATTACTTCCCATAACATTTTTTTAATAAGCAAAAATAGTCCTTTGAGGAGAAAGTGCAATTACAAAACCTTTCTTCAGGTTTTCGCCGTGTTCTATCACGACCAAGATTTTATGTTCACTCGTCATCGGTGAACAAAACTCTCTTCCAGTCTTCAACAGATCATTGTGCATAATCTTAATTTGCGAAATGCAAGGACAAGCCTTCTATTAACCAATTCTATTTCTATGAGTCTTCATTTAAGAATTCACTGACTTCGGAGAAAAACGACATAAGTCAATAGGAAATTCATTTGACTTATGTCGTTTTTCTCCGAAGTCAGTGAATAAAAGCAGAAATTTTTACATCTCTGACGGTTTCCAATTGATTATGTTCTCCACTTGTGCATTTTCTATTTCTTATCAGCTGTTGTATGAAACGTTAGCTCATTTTCCGTTCTAATACGATGTCCACATTAAATATTCTAACTATTGGACTAATTGTTGAACGATAAACACCTAACAAATTATTCACACGATGTATACTTGTTCCTTCGTCGAGTAAAGTTACACATTCATCATTACTTAAATGACGTGCTCTATTCATTTTTAATGTATTGACTTTATCTAATTTAAAAACTACTCTCACTACACCAAGAAATAATGTGAAGAAAGTAATTATTGTTTCTTTTAAGGTAAATGACATAATTTAAATGTAAAATATTATAAAGCTGTTAGGAATATGCATTGAACATATACCATCTATGATTTACTAAAATCAGAGTTAATATTGTTCTACACAGTCCAAAGAGGTAGGTAAATACAACTGATGCGTTAATTTTGAACCGTGATTGAATGTAATTGAATGGATTCTTAACCATTCCTACAACGCCTAAGTAAGCAGTAATAAAGAAAAACTTTCTTGAAAATAAACATTGGCCCAGACATAAAAAACCATTGAGCGGCATTTCGCAAAAGTTCTTTTTAGTATCATCCGCAAAGCAAATCGGTGCAATAAGCATTTTGGCGTTCATTATATAAAAATAAAAACCCCTACTTGTTAGCGTTCTGTATAATTATGCCCTCTCACTTCGGTACCACGGTGCCGACGAATTTCGCGTCCTTTTCTCACTTGGGTTCCCTCGCGGGGCACCTTTTCTCGCTTAGTGGGCGATACCTTTATTTAATGGAACACCCAGATCGAGTTGGCGGCGTCTTTGAAATAACTGACGGTCGTTGATTTTAACTTTATCGCCCTCCTTCGGTAGGCATGTGTGTAAATATCGATTTTCATATCGATGTCTGTTGGTTTAATAAAAAAGTACTAGAATTACATGTACTAAAACTGTCACTAATTAACTGAAGTATCTGGCCAAAATTTAGCAATATCGTTGGGGTCTTTAGTTTTTGTTAAATGATGTAAATGGACCTGGACCATTGCCGGTTCGTAGGAGGTCCTGAAATTGAAACCTCTTACAAAAGACTCACAGACACATACATACAACCTAATGATGTCTTCCAAAAATAAGAAAACTGTTTATTTTCGTCTTGAACCAGAGAGAATGTCATTATATTGTGAATAATTAATTTTCATTACCTCTTCTTCTCAGATAACGGATTACGCGTCCGCTGAACTGTTACGTTAGAAGGTAATTTATTGTTTTTGAACTTGGCAATTAGTGTTCCCGAGCGGACACGGTTTTGACTCGGAACGTAGTTAAGGATGGATAAGGATGGTAAGAAGATATTAATTTATAAATGCGTCTCGTTCGTTAAGATGAGATTTTAGCCGTAGCGAATTAATTCTAAAATTAATTAATATACGCTGGTAATAATAGGTATTAGAAGTAATCGTTGTACAAATAAAAATTTCCTAATGGTTAATAGTCTTTTGAAAAATTAGAGAAAGAAAATCTTTCTAAAAAGGTGTAATTTTTTATGATTAATAATATTGCTAGAACTATCATAAACGTCACATGGAACGAAGAAACGCCTTATTTCGAAATGGCATGTTGTTTATAGACATAAAGAGCAATGAACGTTATATGTATTTAGTTGTTTTCAAGAGAATAAAAGTCTTAAACAAAGGTTTGATGCTTTGCCAAATTACATAAGTTTAATTGTGATTTTTAGAAAGGAGATACGCAACTTTAAGAAGTAAGTTACCGATAAAAAATTGTGTAGACATTTTTAACCCTTATTTAACATGTGCAAGACCAAGATGGGTATATTATTATTAAAACGCAACGAACTTAACATAATAAGACAATCAAATGAGCCATGGTGTGTGAGAGGTGTGAAAGTTGCGAATAGATTTGTTAGAAATGCTAATTAACCATTATTATGGTAGATGGGCGTTGATTCGCTGAAGCCATTTATCAAGATGATTCTAGGATTTTCCTTTTAGCAAAACTAAAAGAAGTTGACTGTGATCTAAAGTATCTCTTCCAATTTAATTCAACTAATTGGCATCTGAAAAACTTCGAAGAATAATCGTATCGTAGTCGTCGCCGTCGTCGGTGTCGCAAAAACAGACGAAAGTCGCTTATATGGCCGCCAAGAGACAGTCATTTATTAAAATAAATCGGCCATAGCGCGCGTAGCTATCTCGTCTGCTCAGCTGTTTAACGAAACCAGTATGTCACTCATTTCCGATCTGCCAGCCTTCTGTGATGTTTCTACAGTTCTTGTTATTGTTTCCGCACTGGCTAAAACAGTCCTACACGCAGACACGATAATTTGTATACTTAGCGGCCCTCTTGATTACCGACCGCGCAGCTCGCGTCGTTTGTTTTCTGCCATAACGTTGTTTGGCTTTCCGAGAAGCTCTTTAATAAATTATCATATTAGGGAGAGTTTAGTATAGCCGACTATGTTACTTTTTTATCCTTTTGTTGTTCATCCGAAGAAATTTTTTCTCTTTTTCTCTTAAGTAATTTAAGCGAACTTAAAAGACATGTATCTTTGTTTCCACTGCATAAAAGGCAAAAATTTTGCCAAATTTATTGCATTTTCGATCGTTGTTTTTTTGGACCACTACAAACGCTTAAGGCGCCATTTTAGTACGAAAGTTGCAAGAAACAATAGAGGAAAGTACCCAACTATAGTGTCTAATTGTTTTTAACTGTCGTAATTTATCGCAAAGTCTGGTGACAATATGTCGTAAATGTTTCAATAAACTACATGTTTTACGACTTGGTATAACGTTGGAACAATAAACTGTTACCATAATCCATGAGGCATTCAAGCGCAGTTAAAACAATGGGACGTTTCGAGTTTGGAGTTTTGCCAGTACATCATCAGTTTGCATTGGTAATTATTGAAAATGCTTTTCAAACCAGAAGCTTTTGCACCCAATTCGTGCAGACATCGTACTCCTTGATAACGTGGCATTATTTAAATTAATTTATGAATAAATTACCGACTTGAAAACGGGTTCGAGAAAAGTAATTCGAAAATAATGACGTGTCATTACAGGTTTTATTATAACGTCATATGCGAAAATTAACTTAATTTGACATTCCTCCTAAAAAAGGCTATTAAGTCATTTTCACATTTCTCGAAAACTTTAGAAATAAATCAGTTTTTCGCATATTTAGAAAGGATATTTAAATGTAGTAACAAGTTTATTATCAATAAGTATATGGATCTGTTTTTCCAGTTATTTCGTTTTGCTACTTTGTACTTTATATCGGCACTTTCACTAAAAAGGAATATTTGAGAACCCGTTCCACACTAACAAAATGTGACAAAAGCCTTTCGAAGTAAACCTTTTACGAATTATTTATTGAGAAAGCAAACAAATGATCAAAAATGTCATGTTTCTAAATGTGCTAATGTGGTAACGTTAAGAAATACCGGCTTATTTTGTACAATGAACTGTTTCTACTACCAAATTTGTACAAATATTTTAAATAAAATACATTAGAGAATAGTTCATTTAAGCAGTTACTTTAACATGGGAATCGTTCGAGTTTATAAAAAAATGAAATTAAACAGGGATTGTACGAAAAAGTTAGTCTGAAAAATTTTGATTTTTGGAAAACAAACATCGCTCTATATGTGTTATCTGTTCTGTAGAATGAATGAGCCTCTGCAATAAAATTTAAAATAATATATTTTTTGTTAATTGAACTCTGCTTAAAATAGAAGCATAGAAACAAAAAAATTCCTAATTGGAGAAAAACATCCTTCAGTTCCTTTCGTTTTGATTAAAAAAAAAGTTGTATGATACCGATCTGGTAAATGTATACGTCTATATCAAACTCAAATGTGGTTAACTTTCTTCTTTAGTTGAAAGGCGAAGGGAAAGAACAAAAAATGTCAAATTTTAAATGTTTTGACAAAATTGGAATTTAAACTTTTACAACACATGTGCATTCCAATAAGACTTAGAAATAGATAACATTTTTTTAATGTAATCAGATAACATTAAATTTTGCAATATGTATTAGGGTGGTCGTTAGTTGGACGATGTTAAAAAGTTACCATTTAACCAAAAAATACATATACAGTAGAGTCCGGTTATAACGAACCCAAAAATGCAATAAAATAGGTTCGTTGCATCCGAGGTTCGTTATAATCGGTGAAAACTTACATTGGATTTATGGTAAAATTTTCGTTTTACTTCAAATTTTTCGTTCGTTATAACCGAGAGTTCCCTATAACCGGGTTCGTTATAACCGGACTCCACTGTACATATTATGTATACATATATATTTTTTCAGCCAAATATTGAAAATACATGGAAAAAATAAGAAAATAACAATGTGACATTCCTTATATTTCTCTTCATCGTTCATTTAAAGTGAGTGGCTTATATTCATTTTTCAAAAATTTGTTATTTAAGAAAAATTAATTTTGTTTGAAATACAAATATTGTCCCTTATGCTGTTATCTCTCCTAAGTCGAAAATGGCCTTTAATTCAGAAAAATTTAACGCATCGATTGCGACACCTCGTAAGTAAAAAAAAATGTCGACTTACGAGGTAACACATTTTAAGCGACGATATGTATTTTACTTCAGGAATGCACAATATAATGTTTCCAACTATAAATTAATACAACATCACGTCTGCCTCATCTAGTCCAAAGTTCCTCCCCTGACTGATGACAAAATATTAACTCGACGACGGTTTTATTACGGTTTTAAACGCTTCCTCAGTTTCCTAAAAATGTTTCCAGCTTTCATGCCAGTGCCAACATATTATATTTGTCAACGATCCGCTTCAGTTTCTCAATTTCACTCGTTCTTTTATCTTAATTTAACTGATTTAACACGAAATACATATCTAATGATGACTGTTTGCAGTTCATACATCTTAAAATATGAGATTCAGATAAATATAAAATTGGAATAGTCGTCATTTTTCATCGTCTAAAAACATCCTCGTTTTGAACTTTTATTAATCCTAATGCAAATGGAGAGCTCTGTTAATAAGAGGTGTGGGTATTAACTTTTGGCTTTGATCCAGGCACCTGTCTAATTTTATGTGAACTACTTTTCAATTTTTAATATTCTAATTTCAAGTTTTTCTTTGTCCATTTCCGTCATTTTGTCTGATTATTTTAAATACTGGGCTAGGATATAGTTATTAAAAAAGTAATCATAAGTAGTGACATCTATAGTTTGAAAAATGTAACACATTTTTCCAGTTGTTAAAATTCCAGGTTACTGTTTTTGTAGTAGTTAAAACAGGTTATGACTAGAGGACGCTAGTAGTTGCCTTATTTTCACAATTGAGGACAATTTGGTGAATGTACTTATTAAAAATGTATAATAGATTTTCCAATGAGAGATGATTCCTTTTTTTTCTATATGTACAAATAGAATTAGAAAATCCATTAAATCGAATTCGATCTGTGGTTAATTTAAGCGAGAATTCTTTACGTAACTTCCTATAATCGTTGTTAAAAGCGTTGTCCATTAAAACAATCTGATGACTCCCCGTTGAGAGTTTATTATTTCGTCGTTTTATTAGAAGAGCACGCACAGTAGCAAAGACACATGAGTGACGGCTTGTTTTTACTGCTGAATAAACAAAACCTAAAGTTTTATTATTGCTGTTTTACAGGGACGTAGAAGGAGGAAATTTTATTATAAAAAAAAGGACAATTGTGACACCAAAGACATAAAACAATTCATATATATGAATTAAAAAGAAGGGACAATCAGGAATTACTTATTTATGTGCATCCAATTATTAACAATAGAATAAAAATGCGTGGATTCATAACCAAACCTAAACCCTATTGAAATTTTACAATATTTGATGGAAACAATACCAAAAAGATGTCTGGATTAACAAAAAAACCACTCGCAGTAATTACATCTACCCACAATACACTAATTATACTTTTGATCAAAAACAACACTCTCATTATGTGTCACGCTCAGCTATGCGTAAAAAAAATTAAAAACAAAAAAACCGGAATCGTCCCAAAAGTGGAATACGTATATTCAATACGAGTTGCGTATATGATTTAATACTTTTCCTTAAATCATCATTAAAGTGAACTTCAATTTTCATTACGTAGCATGTCTCTAATTGATTGTCCCAAAGAGGTGAATCGAATCAGGTCTCGCTCCCCCCCGCTAGGTTAGAAGGCAATCGAATTGATTGAAGCGAAAAAGCAGACATTAAGTGTTGCGGTTAGAATGTAAATGGTGACAATCAGAAAGACAAAAAAATTGTGAACTTCCGATCAAATCGTCGTGTGGGGGCAAGAAAAAGTCGATTGTAACACAACCCTTAACCAACGTGTTGTTTAATAGCCTTCCAACAATTCCGTTTAGTGTTTACCTTAACTTATGAGTGTTACCATGTGCTCAACACTTGACTGGAGAACTTAATATTATTTTATAAATATTTATGATATCGTCCAGTATTAAGTGTAGACAACAAAAATGGACTCAAAAATTTTTTTAAATTATTATTAATTTCAGTCAATAGAAAACTTTCAATGCAAACAATGAACACTTCAGACTTTAATGTTATCGGAGCACCATCATCGTCAAAGATTGACGACCGGGTGTTTGCTCGTCCTGAGCAGCCGGAATCGACCCTCCAGCAACCTTTTAGCCGAATCCAAACAGGACAAGTGAATCGACGAGCTACGACGTCGTAATCCGAACTGATATGAACAAAAGAGCATTATAAATAGAGGATAATTGATTTCGACCATACAGGGTTGCGTGAATAAAAGAAAAGAGACAAATTAAAACATCAGTAAAATTGGTCAAAATTGTTTATAAATGAGCGGCATGTGTGATCGGTTCGTAGAAAAAAAGATAAAGCGTTTACAATATGTAGATGAGAAGCACAACGGCAAGACAGCACCAAGCCACAAGGCAGTACTTACCATCATCGGGTTTATGTCTTTTTAATTAATGTAGACAAGATCAAAAAGAAATTAATTGAAGGAAAATCGCACAGTAAATGTTCGAGTTTTGCATTATCACAGGAAATACCGCATTAGAAACACGAAGATTTCGAGCAGTAATCAAAAACACCGATTTCTCCATTCAAAATGAGAAGAACACAGGAAAATCCTTTAGAAATCATTGAACCCTCAGGCGAACCGTAAAAACGATCCGGCATACTGTTCAGTGGGAAGCTTTATTTTGGGCTTAAATCAAACGTGTTTACCTTCAATCAACATATTTATCAGATATGACACCCTCTAACTTTCTCCTAAACCGAATAACTTGATTTCTCCTGACTTGAATCCACCAAAGTAAAGATCTGACTATTGAATGACCTTTTGATGTCTTAAGTGCACATTTTACGTTCGCATGAAAAGACAATAGCTCCCTATGCAGAAAAAAAGCGAAACTCTACATTTAAGTAGACTCGTCCAGTATTCGAAATCAGGAAACGTATTTAGTCGGTTCAATGAATCCAATAATCGACTAATGAAAATTAGGTATTATTTACAAATTGAAGGAAATCGCCCCTTTCCAACCAGAGAGAGAATATTTATTCCTTTTTCCATTTTCGGGATGACGGCGTTTAATTCTCCAGACGTACGACTTCCTCTTTGTATTACTATCGTTAGTATTATTACTATTTTTTTAAAGGAGTCTCTTCTGACACAAGCACACATGTTAAGGTTATTTAGTCTTTTGGTTTCTTCAGTAGTCCCACAATAAAGCGGAGTCGTAGTCGAACACAGCCAGGTCATAATAGACCTGGTGCACTTATTCTTTTTCCTTTGTATATTTATGTTGCGTTCATCTGTTTTCATCAAAGGCATTCAGTTAAAATGTCAGTCATTAAGAAACACGTGTGTATGTCACCGATGTAAATTAAAAATTACAAATGTAAAAAGAAGTTCTTGTTGCATCGAAAAGAAATCATCATCAACGATGAATTGAAGTGATTTCTAACCTTAATTAAGCCTAATTTTTTTATTGTCATTTTCAAAAAAAAAGACATGAAAGATTTCCGGTCTTCAAATGGTAGCCCGCCGAAGGAACATCCACGGAAGTGCGTCACTGATTGTTTACGCTAATAACCATTTAAGATGCAGTTAAACAAAACATCACACGAGTCAGATTGATTATTTTCATAAGAGAAAATCGGGCAATTTAATTGATCAATAAAAGCGACTATTAACTGGAGTTTAGGTTAAATGTTTTGGTTGTGATTTGAATTAGGCGTGAAGTAATTGTGTTCCGCGCTAGAGAGTACGGTTTTTATTAACTCGCCAGTGTTCCAGACTTCATAATTTCCAGAAGTCGTATTTCACACAAAGGCTTCTTAGAAACTACTGCTTTTCCATTTTAAAGAGCATCTTCTGCATTCAAAACGTCGGATTGATGAAAATTGTTAATGCACGTAGCAAATATTCGTTTTCTATTCACACAGGTATTTTATAATGTTGTCTTTCAGTCTTTAACCACAAGAATACTTTTTATATAGGCCAGGTATAAGGAATCCTACCAATTTAACGATGGAGTGTCTGGTTTTGGTGGGTCGGCTAATTTTGGCCGTTCGTTATGGTTTACTTACAATCTTGTTTATCAACGATCGGGAAATAAAAGTTGTGTTGTATTTTTCTCAGAGTTCTATCTCTCTGTGTATATGTGTGCACCGCGCGATTTTAATGCCCTTCGCATTAAATCGTAAATCTTGTCCGAATTAATGATCATTCGACGTCTTATTGGGTCGACTATAAATGAGACATCGGAGAATTACTTCAGATGTTTCTGGATTTTGGAGGGAAAATTATGATTCAGTTTCCTGAAGGTCAATAGTGTTGGAACTCGATGCCAAAACACATCTTATTAAGAAGTCTTCAAACAATGCCAACAAAAAATTGTGAAAATGTGCTATTAACAAGAAAACTAAACAGCTCTCAAGAATGTAAACTTATAGCGGACGTCTCGAAAAAATGATCACATGGGTACTCAATTTTTTTTTAAATTTATTAATTATATACTGCAAAAAGTTGTATTGATAACAGGATTTTTTAAGAAATGTGCTCAGTTTTTTTTTTCAGTAAATCAACTTTTAAAAATTTTTAAAAAGCCTCATTAGTAATGCATGAAAAAAATGGAAAGAAACACCCACTGACAATTTTCCGTCCGATTGCTCTCTCTTAATAGATCATTACCGGGTTCACACTAATCGGCATTCGAGTGTTGGTCCTTCTGGTTTCTTTTATATGGACGTCAGCGTCAGCCTAAAGAACAGTATTGTTACTGATTCCTGATTACAGTGGTCGGAGCAATCGAGCGCAAACTTGCATTCATTCTTGTCCAAACGTCGGTATTACATTTTAGGCATCCACTCGGTGGTTTTCCAAAGGGGCTACATTAGTTTGGATAGCTTCACACACCCATCGATGATTTATGAATTTTAAAACAGAGAACAAAAATAGACGAATCTAAAAATACATTTTCACCAATAACCATTAATAAAACAATTAAACAGCAGTTCTGGCGATGATACGACAAACGAATCTTTCCTTTAGGCTCCTCCCCGAACGTTCCAAAGTTGAGAAATAGAGTGAAACGGTTTGATAGTGTTTAAATAGAGCGAAACGAAGAGGGAGAACGGTCTCAAGTAGAAAACGTGTATGAGTGGTGTCCGGGAGTGATTTCATTGAGTGCCGTCAGCCAGTCTGAATTCGGCCGTTGATTCGGCAACGAAATTAGATTTGGCGCGCGTTTGAAAGATACTCTTTTAATTTTCAAATTTCGTTTTGGCAATGGATAGCGAAGAAAATAGTGTTCAAAAATCGGAAAAGGGACCAGCGGGATCAGTCACTCCATTTTCCATCAACGATATTCTAAGTCGGAAAATCGAGGAAAAAATTGAAGACGAAGGTGAAGTGCAAGAATCAGCATTGGATATGTCGAAGACACATCAAAGACTTGAAGATTTTGGTAAAAGCAATCAATAGTTTTATTTCTTTTTCTTTAATTTTTATTTTATCATATGATCATGAAGAATACTATTTAGACAAGTCATTTTCCTCAAAAATATTTCGGTCCGTCCCATTCAAAAGTAGACTTTATTAATGTAAACATTTGCCAGATTTTTTATTCATTTTCTGAAACCGAATCCCCAGTAGATTTGAAAATACATGCCTTTATGACTTTTTTTCAGCTTCTACTATAGAAAAGTGTCACATAACATCAAATCTGGATACTATACCTATGTATGTGTAATACAGGCTTAGGTATAAGGTGGCCGATCATTGCAAAAACTATTATACTAAAAAGACTACGGTTTAAAAATATTTTTGGACTATATAGGGTGTTACGCGAAACCGAGACGCATAAAATTTTGGTATTTAACAAAACATCCTTTATATTTTCAGAAATTTGAATTTCTAATAAAATTCTGCATATGACAATGAATAATGTTATAACCAATTTTGTTTTTTGTTGTGACATTGTCAACTTATCCAGAAAATTTTTATAATTTTAAGAACATGGTTTTGCAACATAACATACTGTCAAACTAACAGTAATTGTAATAAAATAAATTATCTCCATAGAAACAAATATTTAATTAAATGTACCAGGGGTAGCCGAAGTATTTATGTATATTATGGTGGTTTCTATAAACACTTCAATTTAAAAAAAATCAAATTTGAAACTATTTTTTCTTTGGGTTTTTTAAATAGAACATTCTGGATGTTACTATTCTAAGTTCTTAGCACTCTTTAACTTTTAGAAAGGTTGCCCTATAGCTCTCTCAGCTATTTTTTTGAGTATTTTAATTTTTATGAATTTATTCGTGGAAAAGACCTGGAAACTTATTAATACTTATTAAATACGCGGGATCTTAGTCTTACACAACGCGAATACAAATTTTTTTCTAAATTTATAAAAATTGAGGGAGATATGGTAATTGTTATCAGTAATGAGACACCGTGTATATAACTTTAGTCATCTTTGAATACTTATTGGGAATGTCTTCTTGCAACAATAATCGATTACTTTGTAGTACAAAGTGATTGATTATTATTAAATTCGAAGAAAGTTATATAAAATTTGTATAGGGTTTTTCGTATTTCTTCTACACAAATATAATCGCTAGACACTAGATCTCCTAAAGAAGAAATCTGAAAGCAATTATTTTGTTTTGATAGCATTTTGGTACTCAGCGAGCTAGAATCTCGTTCATGCACTAAAGTATCATGTAAAATATTAAAAATCTGTCGTGTGCCTACCTGTATCTGTTACTAAAATAATGCTTATTTCATGAATTTGCTTTTGGTCTTAAGGTATTTTCAAGTCCTTTAACAGAGATCTTCTTATCTTCTAATCATGTTCTATTAGTTTTAAACCAACCGATCCATTTGTAAACTGTCCTGTTTGGATTTGCAAACTCCGCAAATATTGATTGAAACCTTTTCTTTAACATTATTATATGAAATAGCTTAATTGATAGCGGTACTGACATCTACAATAAACAGATATTTCATAATTCCTAGTACTTGTGCTTCTGCAAACCAATTAGTGCAAATTGTTTATGCGTGTAAACCAGCCTTAAAAATTAAAATTTTTTTAAAAATAATTTTTTTTGTGGAAATATTTATTTATGGAATACACAAATATGGCGATAAAAATAATCTTTTATTGTAACGTTTGAATAACTAATCGTTTTCCTATTATTTAAGGTTAAAATTGGAATATTTTGCAGTAAAATAGCAAAGTCACCGTTTGGTAACCCCGCGCACAGCCCCCCCGGTAGAATGTCGATCCTCCTCAAAAATTATCCACGGCGTTTTTCTTGAAAAGTGTCAATAGATTTTCGCGTGGGTCCGATGACGTGACAAAGGACATTATAAATTGGTGGATGATACAAGCTACCACCTCTATCCTTTCGAGCTTTTAAGTTAAAAGCTTTTCGCACTTTCGTTATAGGTGTTACTTAATTTCAGTAATTGCTCTAAACATAATCATTTTTACATACACAAGGAAAAGATCACAAGGAAATAGTCGAGCTTTCATTTAAAACACATTAAGGCGCCCGAGGAAAATTCGGGCCCCCGAGTTAAAATATTATTTTGGCTCGTGTGCTGATACCTGAAAATTTGTTGGCTTTGGTTAAATGGGTTTTTCGGGTTTTGTTTGCGTCGGATCGAGTGCAATTTAATCATTCTACTTCGAAACCAATTCCCCCCTGGAAAAATCAAATTTAATTGAAAACAATACGGTTAAGTGCGTCAATTTAGCCTGATGCATTTTATATTTACACCGCTTCAGTCTTTAATCGAATATAGAGAGAACTTTGAACTGGAAACACTTTTTTTGCCGAGCACTAATAAAAATTTGGCTTTGGAAAATCGTTTCGATGGTTGTACTAAATGCAGTATTGTTGTGCCAATTTCAGTTCTTGCACAAGTTGGATGATGCTGAAAGGCACCAGCTCAAGATTTTTATAGAAATTTTCCCAAGCACTAAATAAGGAAAATTAAAATTTTGATTTTTCTAATAATCACAATTTGATGAAAATTCCGTTAGAAAATGTTCTAGAAAATTGACGAACGGAAAATGAATTCAATTGGAAATGTTTAAATGAAAAATATTCTGGATAGATGTTTCCAGATCGTTCTAGTTTCAAAATACCAATGTGTGGCTCTTTTTAGAGAGAATTCTTCCTGAAACTTAAATAAAAATGAGAAGAGATAAAAAAGAAATACATAATCTAATTTCTTATTCTTAAATAAATAAGAATGAATTTCCATTTCAATTGTTTTTTAAGTTTTTAATAGATAAAACTGCTTATTTTTTCAATTATTTTATTTATTTGTAACAAAAATGACGTGATTTTAAGATGTTTAATTTCATTCGGACTTTTACTGTAACCGCGTTGTAAATAGTCATAAAACCGTTCAAAAATACTAAACCGTTTTTATATCCTGACATTTAAATCCGCGGTTTAACCTAAATTAAATCGACTTAAAATTAACGCATAAACAATTTAAATATTTTAGTGTGCCTCTTTCCATTTCCAACCAGCAAAAATTTATAATTTGAGAATTATAGTGGTTTATCTGGTCATTCAGTAGTCATAAACAAAAATTGAGTTCGAGCATTCTCTAAAATTATTTTTATTTACAGATTCGCCAAGTCCGGGCCTGTCATCTTTAACTCCGGGTTATGCGTCACCCCGCCTCTCAGAGGATTCCGGCCGCGAGTCCGGCAGCGCGACCGGCCAACCCAGTCGCAAGAAGAGATCTCGAGCCGCTTTCACGCATGCCCAAGTTTTCGAATTGGAACGCCGTTTCAGTCAGCAGAGATATCTTAGCGGTCCTGAACGGGCCGATTTGGCAGCAGCTCTTAAACTGACCGAAACTCAAGTAAATTTCCTAATTTTCCCTAAAAATTGGTAATTTGTCAACAACGATTTGGTTTAAGGTTAAAATATGGTATCAGAATCGACGGTATAAAACGAAAAGGAAACAATTGCAAATGCAAGAGTCGAACATGCTCAATTCGAATGCGAGAAAAGTAGCAGTGAAGGTGCTGGTTAAAGACGACATCCCCATTTTCCTACAACAAAAGCCGGCAATGTATCAGAAAACTGGTTATTACACTGATCCAAGCAAAGCGGACTTTTTCGTTTACGATCAATTGAACAAAACCATGGTGCAGAAGTATCCGAAAACTTTGCAGGAATCGATGCTAAACCTGTGCCAGCAATATTCGAATTCCATGCAGTTTTTTCCGTATTTCAATTACTATCATCCGTCCATGATCGGTAATATGGGCCAGCAGGAGGACGATGTCACCTCGGATAGTCGAGAACAGAATTAGATTTCCTCAAGAAATTTATGTAAGCAATTCAAACCAATGAAATTGAATTATGTACTTACTGCATTGCAAGCTTAAGCTCATTTTATTGGTTATGCAAATTTATTTGATTGGTTGAACAGCAAAAATATCATTTTGCATTTATGATTTGTTTCAAGTCCACAAATACTACCTACATAGTGAGGGAAAAAAGTTTTCAACTGAACTGTCATTAGTGTTATAGTACAGAAAATTTATGTATGAATTTTGTACAATATTGTAAATACACATATTATTTATTTGTCATGTTTAGTTAGATTTGTGCAATAAATATTTACTAAAACTTTTTGATTGATTTAACTTTTGCAATATTCTTGAATTGGTACTCAACAGTAGTTAAAAATATGTTTTTTGGCAGGATGAATGATGATATAACTTGAAAGGAACTACGTCAAATCGGCGATTATGAAAAAGATGTTTAATGGGTGATGTTATTCGGTAAGCGGGCGGCCCAAATTGGCATCTCGGAAGCGTACCCATCCACTTGTAAAACGAACGGATTACCGGAGGCCACTTAGCCGTGTTTAAAATAGCTATTTTATAAACAAGTCTGTCTAAGTACATGTACTTGAATAAAGTGGCCCACTTCTAATGCATATGGTTATTATAATTTCGTGCGTGCACACAAACATTCCCAGTTTACGTGAGCAGGAATTATCTCGACGACTGATGGCAGTTCGAGCTGTAAATATTATAATAAAACATACCAAAACACGCGGTCATAATTAAATTGTTTATTGTTTTTAGCGGTATAAACTGTTCATCAACCATATTTCGCCGGGAACTTACCTGGGGTAAAATAGCGATTTCATAAGCGCCAATGATTTAACATCAAATGTCTATTTTTATGGAAAATCACCAACATTTAAAAAAATTGAGTGTTAAAATCTGAAAGGAGAAAAGCTTATTTTCGATACTGGCACAACTAGAAGGCCAGAGAAAGAGAGAAAGAGGGAGGGAGGGAGAGAGAGAGAGAGAGAGAGAAAGAAAGAGGGAGGGAAGGAGTGCCTTTCCTTATAGTACAGGAAAAAAAGACGCTTATGAATTATTTAAGCGCGAAACGGAAATTACGTAATGACTGCGTGTGCGGAATGCAGAATAAAAATGTGTCCGGTGGTGGAAAAGTCTTCTCTTCTCTTGAATCACGATCGATTTGTTCACTAACCACAGCTTCCAACAGGCAGTAATGAGGTACGCGAACGAGACCGATTTTATCTGAAGTCGTTTCAATCAAGGGGCTCTTTACTTTACCACAACTTAAATGACACAAAAAAAATCCCAATTTTAGTGACAATTTATTGTTTAGTGTTAGCTAAAAATGATTTTTTAATGCTGATTGTTCAGAAAATAAAGAAGGGATAAGTTGTGAGGAGAGTTTAAACAGTTTATGTTATCGCTGCTCCTTTTCCAGACCTTTTTGTCCCTTTGCCGTACTAAACTTTTTAAGAAATTGATAGGTATAATAATTTGAATTCATAGGATTCCTTACAAATTCAAAAAATTGACAACAATGTTTCTTAGAGAAAAATCAACAATTTTCACCTTGCCAAAGAACGTGTTCGCCATTACTGTAACTCTAATGCTGAACGTCGAATGGAAAAGCGAAGAAAAAAGTGAAAAGAACCAGTTGACAACTTTCGCAAACTTTTTCTCTCTCCCCTCGGGCCCAATCAACCTCTATTCGCCCAATTCGTCTTTGAAAAAGAAAAGTTGGAGCAAATTACGGAATCAATGCGTTTATCGGGTCTCTTATTTTTCGTTTCTTAAACTAAATTGCCTTTCGTCGGTCCTACTGATTAGTATTTTTCCTTTTAATTTCTGTAAAAAGTATTAAAAAGGAACTCATCTTCATTGAAGACATCGTCAAATAAAAGAGGACATCTTAAATCTCACAAATGGGAGAGAGACGAAGTGTTTCCGATTTAGAAATGAATGATTTACATACGAATTAAAGTCGTTAATTTTGCATTCAAGATTTTCCGAGGAAAATTGCTGCTTCAAAACTTTCTACGAGTTATTATTTAAAGAGCTTCTATTCAGTTTGAGAACTTTAAGTCTGAAACGATGATCCGAGAGGACTTTTCACAAATTTAAAATTAATTTTTTAAACAGTTTAACAACATTAATGTAAAACATTTCATACTAGAGACCTCTAATAGCGAGTTTGGGTAACACATTGATTCTTAACATTACCGAGGTTGAGGGACGCATTCAGAGAGAGCGTTACTACTTAGGCCCTCTGAAAAGTAATAAAACAAAAATTTTGATTATTTATAATAATTTAATTATTTTGAATAAGAATTTACGTAAAATATAACAGTAAAAATACCTATTTATGGTGTGTCAAATTGAGAAGTATATTCTCAAATTAAGAATATTCGGTTTAATTTGGTGAATGCGCTTTTTCCTATTTAAAAGAAAAGTTTGAAAACAGTTGAAGAATTTTATTATAAACAAGTGTCTAATGGAGATATTGCCAGAAAATTACAAGCAAATGTCGATAAAATATTGAGCAAATGTATGTATTACCTACTATTAACATAACAATTTGTATTTATAATTTATAATTTTCTCTTTAATATTTCTAATGGTATTTACAAAGAAAATGCAAAAAACGTGGCATGTAAAAAGCCATAAAACACTGTTGTTTTTCTTAAAACTTTTTGTTTAACTTTCACATAGATTTTGGGATGCTTTCCTTAACATTATACCCGGTGATATGACATTTGAAGGCGCCAGCAATAAATTTCACACGGCCGCAAAAAAAGCTGTCGGATTTTGACACATGCCCTGTTTACACTGGTCCCATATATATGTAAAATGTTGGGATAAGTCCCATTCAGTGTTCGGGTGGCGCCAGGACACCAAGGCACCTTCAGGGACGTCTCACTATTTTAGAAATTTCTGCGATTAAAAATAATTCTAAGACACTAGAGACAGGACGGTATAAGACTAGTTTCAACAATCAATGAACGAAAAATCGCTTTTAACTTTTCTGAATGTTACGCCTCTGGATATGGACGTGTGGGGCGCCGTTCGGTACCAACACGTAACATAAACCAGATGACCGTTTGCGGCAGCGTTTCTAATGGACCAAGAAATGGAAGCCATTGTGCATGTAATCGCCTGATCCGTCCGTATCACCTTACCGGCTCTACTACATAATAAACCTTTATGTCCCTATTAATTTTCACATTATTTTGTTTTTAAATAAAATACCAGTCACCTTATACGTTTGGAAAACAAAGAAATTCTATCTGCACTCATAAGAATAACCAATGCAGGCTTTCTGGTTTCAAAGAAAATTCCTTCATTTGTATTGAGGAAGGGCTTAAAAAAGTATCTACTTGAACGATAGATATAAATTCAGATTAAAAGTGTATCAATTTAGTTTAACATTGAAGCAGTTACTGATAAAATAGGAAAAACAATCTGCAGGACTTCTTTTAAAAACACGTTTTACCCAATTTCTTTCGGATAAAAGAGATTTCTGGTGGGCATGGACCAAATTTATTACCGGCGCCATCCAGCTGTCATATCGGGCAATGTCTTAACCATCTTTTGGCGACAATCGTTTTAGATAAAAAAAAAGCCAACACGTGGCTCACAAAAAAACATGTTCATCCGGCATATGTAATACTGAGATTTTACTTTGATCTTCTGGAAAGAAGTATTCTTTATTGGTTAAGTGAAAATTTGATTTAGCGAAAGGAGAAATATTAAGAAAAAACTAATAATTTTACGAATTTTTTATTTTTTAATGGCCAAATGACCAACCAATTCTTAGAAAAGGTCTTTCAGTGTTAATTTGTAGCTTTCATAAATTAGTTATGTGATAAACAATATTTTGGGGTGCACCTAAGTGGTTAAGGACGCAGTCGTCAGTGTATTTATTGCACTTCTTTTGATTGACTCAATGTACAAACACACGTTCCCGAATAGAAAGTGGTCGTGAGAATTTTCAGCCAGGAATTTCTTTCAAGTGACTGAAACCATTAAGATTAGATGGATGTATTTTTTTAAGGCTCTATTAATCGTTGTGGAAATAAATTTTTCACAAGTGCCCACAAATTTTTGAACTGACTAAAAAGGACATAGGAATCCGATTGAGTGTTAACTTTGAAAACATGTTTTCGATAAAATCAACTGATTCTGCATATGCAAAATGACCTAATTCCAAAATAAGCAGTTACCAAACAATACGAGAAAACATTTAATTTTTTGAGAATCAAGTAGGTATTCAGATTGATGGTACCAACGAAGAAATCTTGTACAAAACCATGTAAAGTGACACTAAATAGTCTCTAAAAATTGAGTGTGAAATGCCGCGTACAAATAAGTGAATTGTACCAACAAATCTCTTGAATTTAGTGTAATTTTAATGAAAAATCATTTAGAAAAATACCACAAGTATAGTTGATTTCTTAATTTAGCTCAAGGAATATTTTCTCAATTATTCGCTATTTGTGAATTCTTAAATTTCTCATCTCTAAATCTTTAAAACAATCCATCATTCCTTTAATTAATGCGCAAACATATTACGAAAAAATAAACCCAATCTCACCCTTTGCCACTTTAATTCGAATCAATGCAAATACCTCTTCCCGTTAAAACGCTAAAATCAGTGGTAGACTAAATCAATCACTCAGACAAACAAATATTAGCTGATTCTCATATTCTATTGGCTCGGGGCGTGTTCTCGCTGACGTCATTTGGACATCAATGCCGCTTAAAAACTATTAGAAATTAAGCTTTGGGAACTCCATATGAGTAGCTCTTAACCACTACAGGATTAAAGGTTAAATTAGCTTGGAGCCCAATTCGTAGGGGGATTGGTTTCTGACGGATTTCGGAAAACCTCTTCAGGGAGATGCATATTAAATGCATAATTAGCTAATACTTCGAGCCGAGTGGATGGGACAAATTAATTAAAACAAATTAGAGTACTTTTTTAGTTTAAAAAAAAATGTTTCACTCGTTTGACGACAATTTTTCGAATAATAATTGTGACACAACAAGTGGCAGTGTAGTGACTCCGTTTTCTGTTAAAGATATTTTAAATATGGAGAGTGAATATTATGTGAAAAAAGAACCTTTTGAAACTGAACAACATCAATGTTGGGATCAGCCTTATTATGGTACTGTCAACGATCAGAGCAACAGTTTTTATTACAGTACCGACAATTCTGGCAATTCTTACAATAAAACTTGGGCCGATGGTCCTTATAACAATGTTACCTCTTCGCATTTGAATCAGGACCAATCAATTACCACCATGTACAATTGCAATGTGTATTCCGACCAGCAAAGAGAGCTTGGATATGATAATATTGACAGTCCTAGTAAGTGGACTATTAGCAAGTTGTAAAATGCATATATTTTGTTTATTTTAGAACAACAGGTGACAAGTTCGAAAACAGAATTGCGAAAATCCGGACGTCAACGTGCCAAAAGAAAACCACGCGTCTTATTCTCGCAGGCTCAAGTCTATGAATTAGAACAAAGGTTCCAAGTGCAAAAGTACCTTACTGCACCCGAACGTGAGCAAATGGCTTTAGGACTAAAATTGACTCCCACTCAGGTCAAAATTTGGTTCCAGAATCGAAGGTAAGGTGAATTCAAGTTTAGTTATGGTCATTACAGTTCTTGTTCTTAGATATAAAAATAAAAGGCAAAATCCCGAGAAAATTGAAATCGAAAAAGGTACTGGAACTAAGCAATTGGCTACTTCAGCACCGGGAATCTCTGGTAATGGAGTGACATATTACGTGCCCAGTTTGCCACAAAATAACTATGTTTTCCAAAATACTCCCTCATATAATTCAGGTGATTTTTATAGTCACAACGAATTTTCTTATAACTCATCTTTAACTTAAGGTTGACCAAATTGTACTTTTTTAAGAAATATGGTTGTTTTTTATATATATTTTTTGTAACTATGTTATTAAGACTGACAAAAATAACAAAATTAATTGGACTTAATGATGAAAACAGGTGCAGTAAAAGGTACTCAAACCTAATTTGACAAATGTCTTTTATTAAATTGTACAGTACATTAAATTTTTATGTAAATAAATATGTGTTTTAATAAAAACATAAAAAACAAATAGAATTTATTGTTTAATAATAGAAGAAAAGTAAAAGTAACAAAAAAAACATTTTTATTCAAAGGGTTAGGCTGTGTTATCACTCACAGCGGTCTGTTTATCGTAATTAATGGCAATGCTTTTAAGTTAAAAGGTGATCTGGTGCTAACTACTTGAATATTCTCCCTAAAAATAAGTGATGCAAAACAGAACTGAAAAGAGATAATCGACGCTATTAATATTTCACTAAACAAATTTTAAAATGGTCGATGTCTGGTTGCTGGACATTTTATTAAATGATGGTTTCTTTTCAAAAATCTCCCCTCAATTTTAAAGGGCGCATAAATTGGATAAGGATTGTATTAAAAAATTAAGGAATCATTTAAATTTGTTTCCATAAAAATGTCAATATTGCTGATCCTGTATAACATCTGCAAAAGGAATCTGTGAGTGAAACCACTAACCATAAAATAACAGTTGGTCTTGACATAGAAAAGGTAATGGAATTGAATCTTTGACACTGAGAAGTTCCGCCGTCAAAGTAGCCCCTACATTCTTTTTAAACTTATTTGTTACTCATCCTACATTGACATTTTTATTAGGTAATCTTTGGATTTACAAAGTGATGAGTTACTTATGAGCTTATTTATTATTAAGCTTATTCAATAACCTATTTTATTGTTTTTCTAATCGCTATATTCCAAAATCCTTCCAATTTGTGTAAAACCACTAGCGGCTTTTTCTAAATTGTTTTGTCGCATTGCCTAATGGAACTTTTATTCGAAAAGTAGAAATACAGCGACTGTTTATGCTGCACTAAGTCAATAAGTGTCATTTCATTAAGCTCCGTCATTTGTTTACCTGTTACAATTGAGGGGTCTAAATTAAAAGGGGTATAAGTTCAATTATTCATTTTGAGGGATTTGCATCTTAAGTTGAATGAATAACAAAGAGTAATCAAGAAAGCAAGATTTTTTTTCATCTTTACTACGCCGAAAACCTGGAAATCATTTAAATCTCTTTTAGTCCAAACAGATATGAACTTTAAATAGTCGAATATGCTCTTAACTAACATTAAGCAAAAAATTCAATTATACACCTTTTATTTTAGACGCCTCAATAGTGATTTCATGGTTCTTTCCAGATTAACTCGGCATAGGCGTCATATTGAGTGCATGAACAATTTTCTGGGAATTTTCTCTCCATCGAAACACAGGTTTACAACATGTGTTTTTTTTATAAAATAAAAATTTCTGTTTCTTAGACCATTAAAATCATGAGTTTTACATAAAATAGTGATAGCAGTGATGATGCTTAACTATCATAATTAAAAGACAACCATAATTGTGTGTGTTTACAGCGACATCTTCTGAAAAATTCCAAATATTTAAAGTCGAATTTAGAGTTAAAAGATGGCGCCATCTACATGGAGATTTACAGAATGCTCTAACAGACATTTAACCTACTCTAAGTAGGTGCGCAGACATTTACGAATGGTGTATAATTTTGCTGAATTATTCTAAGAAGTTTGTGTGTTTAAGTGTAGATGACGCTTTAAAGAGGATCATGACATATTTTAGAAAATTCAAAAATACTTTAGTGACAATAGGAAAGTTCAATTTTTTATTTAACCTTAAGCAAAATATTTTAGGTTAGGTTATATTGAGTGTTCCTTTTCCGTTGAAGACCTATTCAGCCGTAAGTCACAATTTCTTACTATAATAAATTCTTCTTGTATTGTTATGGAATGGATCGATTGTCATCGAAAACGTTTAAGTATTCGAGGACGGTCGTCTCCCACGATACAAAAATTTCATGTGAGAAGCCGAGAACAATAAATCATATTAAAAAAGGTCATTTTTCAAAAGAAAACCTTTTTAACAAATTGAGTCGAGCGGATCTTTTGTTGACCTGGTCAAGTCACACGCTCCTTTCATACGGTCATTAGTTCGAAGCAGGTTCAAAAAAATCGTCTTTTATCAAGTTTAACTAGAACTGGAATGGCCAATCCATAATTAGTCAGTTAAATAAGGTATTGTTTGTTTTAAAGAGTAGACTTTGATTTATTTAAAACAAATGAAATTTATGAATCGTCCTTTTTTTCATTCCTTTGTTACGGCCGACGTTCATTAAGATTGGCGCTGCCGTCTCCATCCATGATTGATTGCCTTTTGTTTTCGTTATTAGTCCCGGTCACTGGGATGCTAAATTACAAATTATGACGGTTCATTTGTACCGATTGCGCATCGATTATAATATAAGTACCTAAATCCATAGGAATCCAATAATGGTTTCTATTAAATCAGTCAAACAACGACGAATCGTTTTCCATCGCGGAACATCCGAAGAACGTTTTGGCTGATTAAGAAAACACTCGCGGAAACTTAAGCAAAATGCAATTAAGATGTTATCATCCTGGCCACGATGCGGAGAGCTGTCAACAATTAACGTAATTTATTCTGAGGTAACAATGGTAATGTTGTGATATTGTGATTGGGTGGTCCTCAAAGGTCTCAAGCCGAGTCATCCTCATTAGTTAGTTATTGAAATGTGCACTCGGAGAAATCGAATCTGTACAGAACGAAATGGAGAAAGAGGAGGAATCGATTTGGTTGCCCATGTGTCTGTCTGTGTGTGTTGTTCTTTTTACTGAAGACGGATGAGGAATCCGCCACGTTCGAATTGGAATGTCAAATATTCGACTGTCTGAGTCACGTCATTTATTAACTTTGTCGAATTGATAGAGTGGATGAAAGACGCGGCCAATAAGTTACAGACCTTAAAGTATTTACAATCGGTGACTCATGAATTTTTTTATTTCTTTCATATTAACAATTGTTGTGTTATAATACTTGTTTCCTTGAAGTTTTCATATCAAAGGTACTTACAGATCAACAGCTGTTACATTAAACGCAGATAGGGATGTTCCATTCGTGTTACCATTCAACGCGATAAGAATTTAAACATTTTAATTTACTTTATGTTGTAAGATCTGGATCGTGTAATTATAATCCATCTCTAGAAGTCCGTCATATTGGACAATTTTAGGAAAATTTGTTACAACTCAATATTCATGAATATTATTTCCTGCCAACATTGTAAATGATTAATATCGTGTCAAGGAAACGTGGCAGCTGAACCGTCATTATTTATATTTATGTTCGACTGAAGACATTTTTATATCTTTGAGTATTTAAAGTAAATGGTTCTCCTATGATTACTGTCAAGTTTACGACAATTTTCAAGAAAAATACAATTTTACTTGAAAATTTAAGATGTTTACTGGATTTAAATTGAAACTTTGAACTCATAGGTTTTAAAAGCAAAGAACCATTTTATTCTCATACCAACAAAACATCTTGATTCCTTGAATGTCGTATTAAAGATGTCTTTAAGATATCAAAGATTTATGAAAATTATTTCTGAAAATTCTTTTTATTATGTCGTACTTAGAAAGCTGAAAAACGACAGAGTGCACGAGAGAAGCACAATTTATCAACGAAATATAAATATATGTCTCATTAGAGATCCGTGTGGAGTTGGAGCAACCCACGATCTCCCGTAGTGCGGTGGTAAGTGATATCCAGCCGGCAGACATCTCTGTTAATGTCCGACAAACCTATATTGAATGCGGTGGCCCTCAAGCTATTACAAAACCGTGTTGATCAAGAAAAAATAATATTCATGAACGCGTAAATAAAGAGAAAATTATTGTGCGCAGTTTTTCCAATGGAATAACAACAGTAAAAAGAAAGTGTTGGTTTCTAACATTCCTTATATTGTTCGATATTTAAATAAAATCAAATGGATGCCATGGATGG
The DNA here is from genome assembly GCA_013372445.1 of Hypothenemus hampei. NCBI lineage: Eukaryota > Metazoa > Arthropoda > Insecta > Coleoptera > Curculionidae > Hypothenemus > Hypothenemus hampei. The sequence continues at coordinate 957,947 of JABRWK010000009.1, read as the reverse complement.
ACACAAGCTATACCACTGGGCCTATAAGTCCCTCAATTTAAATTGCAAAATATTATTTTCGCAGTCGAGCATAAAATAAAAACAAAGGCAAAAAAGTGATATTTTCATACAGCTTTAAATTTATGCCTCGTCTATACAACACAGAAAACGAAACCATTTATATTCAAAAACGATCCCTTTTCGATTTTGCGATCGAAATAATATTATAATAACAGGGAAAACAATAAAATTCGAAACATTTAAAGTGTTCTATTGTTACAAAAACCACAAATGGGCTCTTTGGAGTGAGAAAAGAGACCGATGCGAGTAACCAATAAATACACCAAATCGACTTTTACATTCTCCCCGTTCGACAATAAAATATTAAAACATCGACTCTAAAATATCCCGGTGGTTTACCCGATGGAACTGAATACACTTTGTCACGGACAAAAGACAATGGTCGTTATGTAAAATATTTCAGCCACTTGGGTTTATCGTTACTGAAATATTTCAAAAAATTGACCAAATAGTGGAGAAATGCTAAAGTAGAACTTGGTTCTCTTGGAATTGTTATTACGGTTGCCTTTAAAGCCTTTATCCAGGTTTGAGAAAATAATCGACCTGGTTGGGGATTTTCAAGCCAAACACCAGAGCACTACAAAGTCTCTCAGTTGTTTCTAGGGTAGCTCTGTTTTTCATATTTTTTATATTTCAAGAAAGGATATGTTTGAAGAGAGCTAACAAGTTATATGCTCTGAATAGATTTTCATGTGTAAAACTACCTACAGCAAATGATTCCTTTTATATATTGGAACAGCTCTATTAAATCACAAATCCTAGGCGATAGTCCAACTTGAATAACGACTTTACGAAAACCCAAGGAAATTTAAACAGTCAATAGTTGATCGGGCACAAAAAGAACGTTTAATAACGCCTTCTTAAGCTTTAAGATGTAAATCGTAAAACCCTCCCATTTTATTTGCATGGAAAATGTGACGTATAAGCGATTGCCAATCTCCTTTCGGCAGATACTATCACAGTCCGGAAATCTATTGGCTGATGCTGATTACAAAATGTCTTATTTAAATTTTAATACGGTTCCGCTACGAATGGAAACTCCCGAGAATACGTCAAACTGGATTGATGGGAATTGCCTAAGTGCGAAGAAATAATGTTCGGGATCGGGGTGGGTCATTTATTAGGCGTCAATGGGAAGAAAAATCTGATAAATTTCCATGAAAATACGATGTAGATTGGGGAATGGGAAAAATATATTTCTCGATAAAAGGGGAAACGGATTTAATCCGAACTGTCTTATTTATACAGTAGATAGACATGGGTAGTTGAAATCGGGAAATCCCAGTTTAGCTTTACAATCACGATCTTGTTATCAATACATTCAAATAGTTCAAACGACAATATTGATACGCTCTTAGAACTGAACAATTTCAATATGTACTCGTGAAGTCCTAAGTAAAGAACATAAAAGGTGACGAGGAATTGGAATCCCTTTTAAAAACTCATTCCCCATTCAAGTTAAAATTAGTAGAAATTTAGTCATATTTGCACCAGTCATTCCATCCTGATTTTGACAAATTGGAGAATGCAACAGTGGCCTTTTTTTCGTTAGTCAACCCGAACAGAAACAGTCTGCAAACGTTACTTGATACTTAGCTCTACCATTTGTAGGACTGTTATCTCGCATTCAAGCCATTGCATCCTAATTTCGGAGTCATCAAAGTTTTCTCTAAATTCTCTTTCATTATCATCCGTCATAAATCTTTTATGGAACTGAAATGTCTAATCAATAATTGAAATCTAGAGTTATTAGGATATATTAGTTTGACTGGAATAAAATGGTGATTAAACAAGAAGAAGTTAATTAAGATTTTTTTTTAATCGGATGACTCTAAAATCCCAACGAGTAATCTCAAGCCAATTTAATATGGGGTGTCTACAGTGACATTGTGTCGACCCGAAATCGACTAAAAGCAGTTGAGAAAGGCAGTTATCGGCCGTCGGCTAACTGCGAGGGTCGGTTATCCCACTAGGGCCATAATTGGTATATTAGTTTTGCGGTCGTTATGGGACCAGCAGGGAACAACGATATTACCCCGAGTCTGCGTATTACTCGTATTATTAAGTATGATCCCTTTTTTTCGTTCCTGCAGGATTCTTAATGGCATCGGTTCTCTTTCTTTTTTTCTGAGTGGTGGACAAAAAATAGATGTTAATGACATGTTTGTTTTTGGATTTTACGCGTCTCTTTCTGTTTCATTCATGAGTACCGTTTTTGTTGAAGTAAATTAGGCCCGAAACACAACACAAATTACCGATGCGCGATCATCAAACGAACGGTAGGAAATTAACAAATCCATTGACTAATCGTCACTTGCCTAACTTGCGACTAAAATTAAATTGCTTTGTCGTCTTTTGAGAGGTAAAACTTTATGCCATCAATCATCAACGAGCGGCAGCGAGCCATTGTTGCAGCATCATTGTTCCAAAAACAAATTTAGATTAGGCTTTCGGGGTTCCTGGCTGCTAATGACGGTAAAACACCAGTACTTTGTTGGTGAAAATTATCGCTTTTTTGTTCGGAAATACCTACTATATGTGCCATTCATTCGACTGAGCAATCATATATTTGTTAATTAATGGACCAAATTCAAAAAAAAAAAATATCACGAGGCAAAAGAAGTGTCAAACGCGAATACAGTATAGAAGAGAGATACGAAGCGATATGGAATCGTGTCACATAATTCAATTAAATGGGAACCGAATCCCTCGGATGAAAGCCCGAAAAATTTAAATACGTTATGTTCTTCATGTATTCGAAATGAAATCGACTGGGCTGCCAGACGTCCTATTTACGGTCAAATCGCGACAAAAACCCATTGAATGGAATACGCATTGGAGAAAAAAATGAGACAAGAGAAACACGTGTTAAACGTGACAGCCCCGACATCATGTAGCCAATAAAAACGCTTAAAAATAGACCGAGGATGATTGTCAATGTTTGAATGGAAAACCGTCTTTGTGCAGGAAATTACCACGAGGCGCACGTTTATTTCATACGAAATTGAAAAAAACTGAAAAAAAACACTTCTTATAGCCAGTTTAGATCAACTGGTTTAAAAATGGATATACAGGGTGTTTAATTAAAGTTAACAAACGAGTTGCAAAGTAAACCGATCTTGTGATGAACTAAATAGAATTTCTTTTATATTGAACATTTTTTTTTACTATTTCGGTTTCCATATTGTTCAATTCGAATGCTATTTCATGGAATTTTATCATGGAAACTCATAATTAAAACTACTTTATTGGACTGGATATAAAATAGGTAAAAAACCATTAGAAAACAATAAACTGCGTTCGTTATTGATCGACAATAAATCCTCCTCCTGCGCAACGGACCATTTTGTTCATCTGAAAATTTATATCAGCAGCGGACTCCCGTTTTATTACCTTCATAAAGATATTAACTGATTTTCCAATAATAAATGCAAATTAGCAATAAAGCGTCAAAAGGCCCTCCGCATAATTTTATAGTTTTTATTTACATAAAATCCGTATGGGCTGCGATCTTCGTTTCCATAAGGAACGAATGATCAATCATCATCCCGAGTCACGTGCTGTTAAACCAGTTACGCCCACTGTAACTCAATTCAATGTTGAACACCCTGTCCATTGTTCGTGTAATATCCTTTTGTATTAAATGCTTAAAACGTTGACAACGGTGGCGATGATATATTCGAGTCCACGCTGAAATGATGAATGCTAAATTGAATCGTTTAATTTTATTTCGTTGTTGTGTGTTTAGTGGCCACTTCCTCGACCTGCTCCATTTCCAAAATTAAAGTTGAGTAAATTTAAGCCATCAGGTAACAGGAAAGACCTCTTGAATGACTTGTCGCATTAGTGAATGGCTTTTGAACGAAAAAACTAGAGGTTCATGTGGAAATTTAGACCGATGAATGAGTGAAACCAAAATAAACCGGTCGTTAAGTGGTATGCTAATTGCCTATGGTCCAATGGCTCTTAAATTATATCATTTACATTGTATCTTCACTTTTTAAGACAACTTAATCTGCACATACAAAAATTTGAATTCAAAATCTTTTCCAATTTATTGAAGCAATTGAGGAAAGGAAACTAGGAAATTGAAGGAAAATATAAATTCATTTACACTTCTTTTTCCTTTCCAATTATATTGGACGTTATCCTGGATGAATTTCGTGCTGTGAGCAAAATCGAATTTTCGCACAATCGTCTCCTTTGTTGAAAGAATTTGGAACAATCTCAGATATATTGGACCAAATCGAGGTTTATAAAGGATTTTTATTCCGGATATATTCCGGGATAAAGCGTAGATAATAATACAATATGATGTTTCTGCGGATTTATTAATAAATAAATTGCAAGAAGAAACATTCCCTTTCGTACTTCTTAAGATTTTAGAAAGTTTATGTTATACCACTGCATTGGATAGTACTCCATAGTCTATGTTTTGTAGTTTCGTATTTGCAAAATTAGCGGGAACCTCGAGAAAAGCGCAAATAAGATAAACGATATGCATGTAATCGTTCTAATCGTATACTAAAAGATCTGCACTGTTATTGCCTAGATATAGTACGATTTAGCGCAAAACGCAGTCCAGATGGGTGAAAAAAGAAAACATTGGTTTTTCACTGTAAAAGTTGGGTTTATGGGTGCAGTTTGTATGAGACCGAATTGAGGGTAAACCGTCCAAGGGATCGTCGAGACTTCCGGAAAAATTCTAGATCGGACCGGATATTGGAAATGCGATATTTATTAGATTTTTAGCGGCACGAATTTCCTTCCACCAAATGTCGTGACCCGTTCGATAAAACGATTATTTACACCGTTTACTTACTGGCGAAGGGTTATTAATTTCGTCGATTTAACAGTATCGTATTACGGCCATAAAATTGATCAAGAAACTTCAGGAATATTTTTATGGTGTGGGAAAACCCGCGACAACGCAATGGAAAAGAAAGGAAAAACAAACAGCATTCGATTCGCGCATAAAAACAGAAGGAGGCAATAAAATCATACTCGTGTGTAGCATATTTTCCTCGCGTATTGAGTTACACCCCCTCCGAGAACAATACAATAAATAAATCGTAATCTAATATGCACCCCCGTCTAGAAGCATGGGAACTTCTATGGGATTATGTGCGGTTTACACGGATAAGCTGGGGCTTTTTAACGCTGGGCATATTGAATCTGTAAAAAGATATTAAAACGGATTGATTTATTTAGCGCGTGGCCACCATTACAATGTTTGTTCTGGAATTGGACTGTTTAATTTTCACACAGAGATGATATTGGTATTTTAATGGTCATTTTTTTTTATTACACTTTTGTAGTTCACTGTTCATGACGTAGTTAAGCCCATAATGCACCCTTGGAACCTTTCATTTCGCTTACCCTGGGATCATTTAGTCATACTTTATTTTTATCATGTGAATATGAATGGAAGAAAAAGAGCAAAATTCGAATGGTAGGTGGATGATATGCAAGCTTCATATATACTATAGTATATACAAAAATGCTAAAGTAAATAGGCATTGGGAAGGCATCTACGATAGATTAAATTTAAAAGAANAAAAAATATCACGAGGCAAAAGAAGTGTCAAACGCGAATACAGTATAGAAGAGAGATACGAAGCGATATGGAATCGTGTCACATAATTCAATTAAATGGGAACCGAATCCCTCGGATGAAAGCCCGAAAAATTTAAATACGTTATGTTCTTCATGTATTCGAAATGAAATCGACTGGGCTGCCAGACGTCCTATTTACGGTCAAATCGCGACAAAAACCCATTGAATGGAATACGCATTGGAGAAAAAAATGAGACAAGAGAAACACGTGTTAAACGTGACAGCCCCGACATCATGTAGCCAATAAAAACGCTTAAAAATAGACCGAGGATGATTGTCAATGTTTGAATGGAAAACCGTCTTTGTGCAGGAAATTACCACGAGGCGCACGTTTATTTCATACGAAATTGAAAAAAACTGAAAAAAAACACTTCTTATAGCCAGTTTAGATCAACTGGTTTAAAAATGGATATACAGGGTGTTTAATTAAAGTTAACAAACGAGTTGCAAAGTAAACCGATCTTGTGATGAACTAAATAGAATTTCTTTTATATTGAACATTTTTTTTTACTATTTCGGTTTCCATATTGTTCAATTCGAATGCTATTTCATGGAATTTTATCATGGAAACTCATAATTAAAACTACTTTATTGGACTGGATATAAAATAGGTAAAAAACCATTAGAAAACAATAAACTGCGTTCGTTATTGATCGACAATAAATCCTCCTCCTGCGCAACGGACCATTTTGTTCATCTGAAAATTTATATCAGCAGCGGACTCCCGTTTTATTACCTTCATAAAGATATTAACTGATTTTCCAATAATAAATGCAAATTAGCAATAAAGCGTCAAAAGGCCCTCCGCATAATTTTATAGTTTTTATTTACATAAAATCCGTATGGGCTGCGATCTTCGTTTCCATAAGGAACGAATGATCAATCATCATCCCGAGTCACGTGCTGTTAAACCAGTTACGCCCACTGTAACTCAATTCAATGTTGAACACCCTGTCCATTGTTCGTGTAATATCCTTTTGTATTAAATGCTTAAAACGTTGACAACGGTGGCGATGATATATTCGAGTCCACGCTGAAATGATGAATGCTAAATTGAATCGTTTAATTTTATTTCGTTGTTGTGTGTTTAGTGGCCACTTCCTCGACCTGCTCCATTTCCAAAATTAAAGTTGAGTAAATTTAAGCCATCAGGTAACAGGAAAGACCTCTTGAATGACTTGTCGCATTAGTGAATGGCTTTTGAACGAAAAAACTAGAGGTTCATGTGGAAATTTAGACCGATGAATGAGTGAAACCAAAATAAACCGGTCGTTAAGTGGTATGCTAATTGCCTATGGTCCAATGGCTCTTAAATTATATCATTTACATTGTATCTTCACTTTTTAAGACAACTTAATCTGCACATACAAAAATTTGAATTCAAAATCTTTTCCAATTTATTGAAGCAATTGAGGAAAGGAAACTAGGAAATTGAAGGAAAATATAAATTCATTTACACTTCTTTTTCCTTTCCAATTATATTGGACGTTATCCTGGATGAATTTCGTGCTGTGAGCAAAATCGAATTTTCGCACAATCGTCTCCTTTGTTGAAAGAATTTGGAACAATCTCAGATATATTGGACCAAATCGAGGTTTATAAAGGATTTTTATTCCGGATATATTCCGGGATAAAGCGTAGATAATAATACAATATGATGTTTCTGCGGATTTATTAATAAATAAATTGCAAGAAGAAACATTCCCTTTCGTACTTCTTAAGATTTTAGAAAGTTTATGTTATACCACTGCATTGGATAGTACTCCATAGTCTATGTTTTGTAGTTTCGTATTTGCAAAATTAGCGGGAACCTCGAGAAAAGCGCAAATAAGATAAACGATATGCATGTAATCGTTCTAATCGTATACTAAAAGATCTGCACTGTTATTGCCTAGATATAGTACGATTTAGCGCAAAACGCAGTCCAGATGGGTGAAAAAAGAAAACATTGGTTTTTCACTGTAAAAGTTGGGTTTATGGGTGCAGTTTGTATGAGACCGAATTGAGGGTAAACCGTCCAAGGGATCGTCGAGACTTCCGGAAAAATTCTAGATCGGACCGGATATTGGAAATGCGATATTTATTAGATTTTTAGCGGCACGAATTTCCTTCCACCAAATGTCGTGACCCGTTCGATAAAACGATTATTTACACCGTTTACTTACTGGCGAAGGGTTATTAATTTCGTCGATTTAACAGTATCGTATTACGGCCATAAAATTGATCAAGAAACTTCAGGAATATTTTTATGGTGTGGGAAAACCCGCGACAACGCAATGGAAAAGAAAGGAAAACAAACAGCATTCGATTCGCGCATAAAAACAGAAGGAGGCAATAAAATCATACTCGTGTGTAGCATATTTTCCTCGCGTATTGAGTTACACCCCCTCCGAGAACAATACAATAAATAAATCGTAATCTAATATGCACCCCCGTCTAGAAGCATGGGAACTTCTATGGGATTATGTGCGGTTTACACGGATAAGCTGGGGCTTTTTAACGCTGGGCATATTGAATCTGTAAAAAGATATTAAAACGGATTGATTTATTTAGCGCGTGGCCACCATTACAATGTTTGTTCTGGAATTGGACTGTTTAATTTTCACACAGAGATGATATTGGTATTTTAATGGTCATTTTTTTTTATTACACTTTTGTAGTTCACTGTTCATGACGTAGTTAAGCCCATAATGCACCCTTGGAACCTTTCATTTCGCTTACCCTGGGATCATTTAGTCATACTTTATTTTTATCATGTGAATATGAATGGAAGAAAAAGAGCAAAATTCGAATGGTAGGTGGATGATATGCAAGCTTCATATATACTATAGTATATACAAAAATGCTAAAGTAAATAGGCATTGGGAAGGCATCTACGATAGATTAAATTTAAAAGAATTTGGAATGCATCTATAAAAGCTAAAATTAATTTTCAGTCAATACATAGAGGTTATTTCATCAATTTAAATGCCAGAAATTTCGATCAGTATGATTGTGCGAGTGAGTCAAAGAAAAGAAAAATCGAGAGAATAATAGACAGGACAGCCTTGCAGATTCCACTCATTCTAAGCTAAGCACGAAGATCTTTAACTTTGCCTTGTCTTCAATAAATTTATACACGGTCTGTCACTGACAAATAACCAAACATGCAAGTGCCTCGGCTTACGTCTCATTTACTTTATTATGGCCCCAGGTTTCCTTTGCGGCCATGATGGGGATTTATTAATAAATTATTGATACATTCTTTCCGGTTTATGTTTTCATAACTTAATTAAGATTGTTTTTAAAAGAAACTGAGAGTAAAATGACAGTGAAAAAAGACTGCATCGTGGCTGTTCAAGAAATCGCCCATCAAATTCTAAACGACGTGTATTCTCCCCGGTGGAAATATGTAACATTCAAATAAAAAGAATTTGTAATATATGCCGGTCACGATATCAAAATAACAGGCTCTACTATAGCAATATGGCTTGTTGCAATGTGTATGTAACTATATGTAATGTTATTTGACATTCTGAAATGTTACAGAATCATTAAAAATCACGAAATATAAAAAATATACAAGAAATAAATGATTTAGTAAAACAGCATGTTGGTGCGACAATACATTTGCCATTTTCAGTGTTTTTTTTAAATTAAGAGAAAAAAAACAAAGTAATATTGTGTTAACAAGCAAAGTGTACTACTGTGTTGTTTTCATGTAGAACACAAACGTTGATCAAAACATAGCAGTTTTATCACAATAAAAAACTTGAAAATAAGTACGAGGCCATAAAACAGATGTATGTAAGACACTTGTTCAGTTGCCTAACCCTGTATAAAGCGCCGTCTTTAGTGATTCCACCAGTTGTTAACACATTCAGTGCGAGTTTAATCTCGCTAAAAATTAATTTTGAAAAATGTTTCTTTATACGATTGAAGATAACAGTAGCAATTAATCAAGAAAAAATAAAAACATACATGGACAAATTAATTTCGGGTATGCTGTCGTTGAAGATCAGCTTTGAAGTATAACTTTATCGAAGATCCTAGTCTTGTTTCCTATTCGGAGGACATAAAAAATCTAAAGATAAAAGATCTCGAGCCGTTGGGAGCGCCATTTGTTTACCGGATGACGTTTGGCTACACGGTTTCCCAAAAGAAAAAGGAAATAATAATACGAGGTAGCAGCTTTATAAGTAAATTATCATCTTTTGTTGAAGCGGCTACCAAAAACTACACAACACAACAACACAACCGTTTCGATATCGGACGAGATAAGAGACGATTTAAATATTGTTGAGGATCTCTTGTGTTGTCACCGATACCCTGGGACGTAAAATTTATGGAAAATGGTTAGTTAAAATAGGTTTTTTATCTCTTGTTGTGCAAGAATTTCAAGTATTTTTACGAAAAAGTAACGATTTATTTGTAGAAAACTATTTTTAAATATTCATTGGATATATTAATTCTTTCGTTAAAGGTTTGTTTATGACTTTGTAGGTGCGTATTTTGAGCAGTCGAAGCAGCTAAATTTCTTAGACGCTGGATCCTATGGTCCATTTTTGAAAATAAACTAACTAATTTTCCACGAGTTTAGCTAATCATAGTAATATTTCAAAAATGAACAAAGTTTCCCAAATAAAGGTAGATAAAAGTCATTTAGCCAATGTAAATCGTCGAAACAAACAAGTCGTAAAATTGAACGTCGATTGAATTTATCACGGGTCCCATTTACATCACCATAACTATTGTTTACGAGCTTCGATTAAAAGATATCGCCTCGATGTAGGTAACATGGATATCGCCGTTAGGTTTTTGGCATCATAATCCTTCATCCGTTCGTGCATCTCGGTATCGCGAGAGTATCGTCGAAGAACAGGCACCAGACCCACACATAGCCAGGGACCGAATTGAGATGTATTAAAGAGAGAAGCGGACAATATGGCGGCGTCCGTGGAAATAAATAAAATGCGCGACTCTACGTCTACGACACGGCCAAGACATAACTCCTTTCGGGCGGTTTCAGACAGGAGAATGGATCCGAGACACGAACTCGACTATAACAACCCGGGGCAACAATGATGGAGTGCATATTGTTCCACCCGACTTGGAAAATAATTGAGCAACAGTTTGAATTATTCGATCAAAACGATTTTTAATATTTATATCCAGGACAATTCCTATCACTTCCATCAATACCGTTCAACGTCATTCCGTTTCCATGTCTAATCGAAAAAAATCAATAACACTACTTGGGAGAATTTCCTTATAAAATCGTCTTTTGAGGAAATGGTTTTTATTTTCCTTCCAGTAAAAAGGGCTTTAAAGAATATACCAAATAGAACTTTGTCGTAGAGACTCTCAGATATTCTATCCTTAAAATGTAAAGTCTTGTCACCTCCTTGTTTCTCTTCTTCGTTTGTAACAAAAGTTACGTAAGTACATATATCTGACTTCCTATGAGAAATTTTTCATCAACAATATTGAATTAATGTTAAATTTTGCACCAAAGTTGAAAAGAATACTAAAAATAAGTATTAAATGTTAGTGTTGATTTTTGGAGACTTTGAAAAATACCACCTGCTCACAACTAAACGACTATTTCATTCCAAAAATATAATTAAGAAAGTTGAATTTATGGCTGGATTCACCCCTTTCTTCTTTCTAATTGTAGTAATCAGAAGGTTTCTTAAAAGTGAAGGTTGTTGATAGCTCAATCAAAAGAGCTCTTCAATACCTCCCTGAAAGTACACAGTTCTTCTTCCAGAAATAACGTTGGTTTTTTGCAGACGTTTCACTTTGGATCTGGATAGTTTCGGCCATTTCCCAATGGAACGTTTAAGTATAATAAATGGTAAAAACCATCTTAAATTAGTTCATGAAGCACCCACTTCATATACGTTAAATATACTTATAATATAATGACATTATTTATCGATTGTTGCCAATGATAAATGATAAAAATATTCGTTTATGATTTACTACTGCTCTATAGAAATCGACGCCGTTTTGAGAAAAGAAATCGATTCGAGCTCTTCGACTCGGTACACGTTGATGAGCCATCATCGATAAATCATTTGCATTTACATGGCGATTCACGACGGGGCCGGCTTGTTTCTAATTCTCGATAATCGATCCCGTAGGTCGTAATCGATATAATTGATATATTTTTATTGGTGTTGTTCCTTTCAAAATTAATTAATTGTGTCTGCGATTTAAGCTTGTCTCAATAATGGCCCCCCCATTGCCACGGCTAGCCGTCTAGATAGAAATATTTCAAGACTTTCATTCTTAATACTTGTTATTAATAGCGATGATATGAAGTGGCGAAAGTCGCTTTCGTTTCACTTTATTGCATTATTTAATCGAGAACCGTCCTCCTTCCCGTTTTTTTTCGAAAAAATCTACCTCAATACGCCCCCATTCAGATGTAATATTAAACTGACGACGGGGCTCTCTCACACTTTTGCGCCCCCCGAAATGAAATTGCATGAATATTGAATTGCCCGAATTTAAATATAAAGCGGAATTCGTAATAAAATGGCGCGAGTGGTGAAATCTACGAATGGAGATGATGTTTAAATGGGAAAAAGAGGAGGCGGGTTTTATGGAAACTTTGCCATCGTCAAATAACTTTATGGGAGCCTGAATTAACTTTCNGCCTGAATTAACTTTCGGGATTTTTCACTCTCCTTTTTTTATTAAGTCTTGAGTGAATGGGAAATAGGTTTATGCCATTGATTTACATAAGGGCTTTTTTTTAATGTAATAGAAAAAAAAACTGGATTGGAGACTGGCAATTTTGTGGGTGTGTGTTTCGTGATGTGACTTTTATTGGTTGACTTCACAATCGATCGTGAATGGATCAGTAAAAAAAAGTATAGAGCATTATTTCTTAAAAAATACTTACTTAATGGCGAAAAAAAGACACTCGCACAAAACTGTCTTTCTAAAATGGAGCAAATCAAAAATGAGATAAAGCAGAGTGTATAAATGGTGATAATAAAGTCAGTTTAAAAGAGAAATTGCATGTTTACAGATTCTCACAACCGCAAAATGTAAATGAATTAGACACGCAAATCGAATTTATTTGTTAGGCAAAAAGGGCCCATAAAGAGATTTGTAACCTCATCTTAAACAAGCTATTATGCATACGATTAAGGATATAAAATTTTCGAAACAAGCGAGTACAAAGTATCTGAGTTCCGAGGCATTTATCTTGAGCTCGTGTATCGGCCAGGGTTCGGCCCACCGCAGGCTTTATAAAATAATGAGCGCAATTTATAAAACCGATGAATGAATGAGTTGTAACGCGATTTAATTTTTCATCAGATCGTTTATTACCGACCGCCATAAATGCCGATTAACTTGTTCGCGTCGTTCGGGATTTTAAAAAATCATAATTCATTCTCAGTCGAAATTTATTTTCAACGATTTGGAGAAATGAAAAATCTGCTCGCATCCAGAAATATGTATACCTATATGACGTATGATGTATAAAACGTGAGCGAGACGAACCAGAAAATTCGTGAGTGATGACAGAAATGGGATCTGTTTCGATATGAGGGTAACAAGCTTTAATCCACACATACCAACGGAAATTAAAAATCCGATTACCAAGTCACATAGCTCGAAATTCCAAGCATTTGCATAATTTTGTCTGCTAAGAACTCTAATAAAAAACAGAATAAATTTGCCGAATGTCATTTTATTTTGAATGTGAAACATTTTTTAAATTTTATTCAAGTATCCTACAACTTTGATTTAGATAAGACAAACTGTCTTTTAAAGTAAAGATGTAATTTTAAGTGTCTTTGACATCAATTATAGAGAAAAACGTGTAAAATGAGTTTTTCCAACAGTTATAACATTCGGTAACCATAGCAGAATACCCGTATAATTAAATCTATATAAATTAGAACACTCTTGGTGTATTGTCTTTTTTATTAAAATCGAAAAACATACATTTAAAATAGTGTGCAACGAAGATTATTATAAAAAAATATTATAATTTCAGACAGAAAACAGAAGATTTCTAAATTTCTAATCTTCAACAATAGAGGCAACATAATATTTAAACATAAACATCCTTTGCGGTTCAAATATGTAATTAATTCCAAATAATTCCAAACATTTACACCTCCCATTCTATTAATCACATGAAAATTCTTACATTTGGCATAAATAGAGTTATTCCACATTATGAACCGGGTTCATATTCAACAACTTTAGTCGACCTATTTATCCCAGTAGTATAATATATACTTCATCGATTCTTCCAGAAGTATTTTGCTTTTGATCAAATTTCTGTTAACTATAGGTAGTTCAATAAACTTAAGCTATAGCTTCTATTTAATGTCAGGAACGGTAACCACATTTACTTCCTGAGAATTGTTTTAAGACAATGTGATCCATGTGCTGTTTTACGCTTCTCTAGTTTTTAGCTGTGGTCGTGTCCTAAAGGCCTGTATATTCTATAAAAAAATGATGAAATATATTTTTTTTTCAAATTTCAATTTGATGACAAGGCCAGAATAATTCGTAAAAATAAATCGGATTGTTGGTGACAAAACAAACGTCAACACCTATTCTTTTTCTTTATGCTAATCGGTTGTTTATTTTCAATTGAAAATGGAATAACGTACAAACAAGACCACATTCCCTAACATTAGTTCGACAAACAAACGATACCGGTCACAGAAATGTGCTGGAATAATAACTAAACCCGGCCTGCCCATGGGCATTAATGCCGCTAATCAATCCTGATAATTTATCTCAACAACAAAGCGAGTAGAAAATGTAAATAAGCAACTATACTGTTCTCGTGCTAAGAGCAAATAAAACCACGCGTTTGCACACACTCTATTTCTAATTAACACCCTATTGTTAGTTAGTTAGTAGTTATCCATTTTTTCCATTCATACCGTGTTGCCAGGTCCCCTTTTTTCCTACCTATGCTTTTCGATTTCCTCTATTTCGTTGTTGAGGAATTTTTCTGATTTGGCAACAACATTGAGGGCTCAATAAGGACTAACAATGCATAAATAATTACCAGGCTCTCGCCAGTGTAACTAGAATATTGGTAAATATTAGGACACTTAACAAGTTAACAAGGTTTTCGTAATTCTTGATGATCCCCTGTTTATTTATCGTTTATCGACCAATAAGACAGGGGGAAAATGATGCGCCACAACGAATTAGATCGTCACTACTAATTGGTGTTTTTACCACATAAATTACCATAATATTAAGAAGAAATGCATTCGATTACTATATGATGGTGAGGACAAATGTCGGATGATTAGCGCTATTCTCGTACTGACGTAAATATAAAGGTTGTTTATGAAAAACTTTGTTGGTACATTAATGATACCGAAGGTTAAACAAATGAACGTTTTAATCAATAACTTGAAAACAATTGTGTTTTTTTCTTTTGAAAATGCCCTACAATAGCGTATCTTCATTGTTTTCAACTGAAAAGCTGATTTTTGTGCTTCAGTCACTCATTCGACAGCAACGAAAAAAAAATTAAGAAAAACGAAGAGAAAACGCGCGCACGTGTACATGACCGATCCCTATGAAGGTCGAGTACGGGAGACGGAAGTGAAGGCTCTAATCTTAAGTTTCCGGTCGATTAGCGGAATACAGTACCCGCCATATTGGAGTTTGATTTAAGAACACTCATTTAGTTCCAACAAAGACGTTCAACTGTTCTATTATCTTTTTGACACCAACTTTATCATGTTGGTGGTCGGGCAATTTTAGCCAAAATCATCGTTACTTACCTACATATAAAATACAGTCAAGTGAACACTTTTTAAACTTGTAACGTCTAGATATAATCGGACAGGGTAATAAGCAACTAAGGGGGCAATAAGCAACAAATTCTAAACGCGAAATAACACATTTCAAAGTACTATTTGACAGCGTGGCAGTTAGCCATTGTGCCACCTTTCCAGAAACTACCTCACTTTCGAAAATGGAACATAACTTTCACATACTTACACAAAAATATTCTAAACAAAATTTCAACATTTGTTACTTATTGACCGTTAGCTGCTTATTATCTCGTCCAACTGTACATTAAAAATATTTGATTGCAGGAAATATAAGCTTAATTACAGTATTACTTGAATCGGTGACAGATCAGAGGCTTTTCTCATTTTCATACTTCCAGAAATATTTTTTTTTTCGCCTGGTAAACGATTCTTGCAGGTGTGCTCATATTAAAGGTTTCGAAACATTATTTCACTGCAGAGTGGAATTTTTTTAAGGCATAACAAGCCATAAATAAAATTTTATTTAAGTATTCGGTGAGTGCTCCCAAGGTAAACAGTAAATTTTTATACTTGAAGTGAAATCTTCCCTTTAAAAGTATCATAACCATCAAAATATAATCATTCCTTTTCCCCCTCGCTCGTAACCAAGGCAACGGCTGTAGCCGAAACTGGGGGGATGATTATTATACGCTCTCCTGGACTTTATACCTGACACCATTGATTGAACGCGTCCCAACGAAAGTAATCGAGTTGCAAAACAAGTATCCAAAGGAAAAAAAAGATGTCATGTGTAAATCTGTCCAAGTGGACACTTGGAACTATAAATAACATTAGGAATGGAAAACAAACAATATATATAAATGTACAGGAAAAGTTACAATTTCCCGTTGGGCCGAGAAGTAAAATGAGCCCATAAAACGTCCTAGTTACCGGCACGGCAGTTCTTATTCCAAATAGGTAAAAAAACGACCGTGATAAATATCTGGTTGAACCGTGTCCATTTAGCTTATTATGCCGATATCTTCATTCAATGTAAAGTGGTTCGGCTTGCACGGAGCACTAACAAGACGGTGCGAGGTGGCAGTGTCACTCAGGCCATAACGAAGCAGTACCGCCCAACAGGGCAGACCCGAGACCGTTCTTCAACGGACAATGTGCTATTAAGGAGAAAACGTTCTTCTACCGGCTCCTCGGACCTGATATCGTATTATACCTAGGTAGTACTACTGCTACTCGGAAATTTTCGTCGGACCCGCGAATAAATTTCGAATCACGACTCATTAGCTCAACAAATGACTTGTTTGTTTGCCTCGCGTTGGGGTTTTATTATCGGTTTTTAGCATGAATTAGTTGGACAACCGTGCGTGACTATATTTCACCTTAACTTTATTATTAATTCACCTTTTTAGCTACAAATCAAAAATTAAGAAGGCCTCTTTATATTTTTACCGTTTGAGTGCGGCATAACTACAAGACAACTGCTATATACAGTGTGTGATTCATAAAAAAATGGGTCAAGTAAAATCGAATCTTAATTGACTTTTTTAAATGATGACAGCCTTAAACATACAGAGTGTCAAAAGTTTTAAATTTATTTTTATTGTTTGAGGTTTTGTATTTCAAAATTCTATATTTGATCCTACCCATAGGGAGCGTTAGTTCTATAGTCATTTTTATATACAGCTACTGGCTGTAAGGGAATGTAGTACACTGAAAGAATAACCATTTTTGCATAAAATATTAGATATTTAGAACTGTTTTCGAGAAAAACCGGTTCAAAGTTCGTGTTCATAATACAATATTCATGAAAATACGGTAAAACCATACACTTAAACATGTAACGTAATAATAAAGCATCACTAGTTGACATCATAAGCAATTAATAGCCCTTTTATGGTATCCCAAAAAAATTCAATTTTTTTTGCGCAATCATTAGAATTGCAACTGCACACCCATAAATCTTTCGGAAAGATTTATGCAACGAATTTTGCATTTTAATGCAAAACATACACTGGACAATCCCTGGAAAACGTTATTTCCTATTACGCGAGCAATTTATTATTGCGTTTTCCTTATCACAATCTACTCGAGTTTGTTTCAATTGCCCATTATTATTATTACATAAATTAACCTGGAACGAGCGCAAGTACATTTTTTTCCGCGATCAAGTCAAAACTTCCACACCCAAAAAAAACCAACCGGTAATTTCCAAGTTGATAAACCACTTTAAAGGAAAGTCACACCATCCATATTTGACGCCTATTAAGGGTTCTGACGGCGCCTTAAGTGACTAAATGATCGGCTCTAATGGATATTTACGTTTGTAAATAGGACATATCCTAAGTGCTTAATAGATAGTTCCTTTAATCCGGGGGTAAAAAAACAGTACTGGGTCTTGATTAATAATTAAGCCGCATTTAGAAAAAGGATTTTTATAAAAGAGCTTTTAAAGTACCTCCAAGGTGTGATAGATGTAAGTGGTTTTGTCTAAACGGCTCCGGATGGAGACAATTCACATTGGAGGACATTTATTTAAAACTCGTGCTCAATTATGTGTTAGGCTGGTTTGAAAACTATTAGCACTTGAATGCCGAGGCTCCTGTTTGGACAAAGAATTAACAGATTTTCGGCCTAGACAAATATCCATCTACCCATCGGTAAATACAGTTGTTCTAACACACATGCCTTTGGGGGGGCTCCTATCTAAGTAGTGAAATAAATTAATAAGTCAACAAAAGTATAACATTGATTTTATGTCGGAAGGTTTGGTCGGAAAATCAGTTATGCTAAATTTATTCTTTGGATTTGAGGTGCCGCTTCGACGTTTACATTTTCGAAAAAAAATAGGCTTGGTTTCCATTGTCGGTTTTCAAATCAGTGGAAAAACAAAAAGTATAACGAGTTAACATAGGAGTGTTATTGCTTGGGCAATACATTAAAACACTAAATTCAGAAAATTAGCTTAAATAACTGTAGTAAATTTTACGAATACAACTAGACAAAAATTATCTTCTATTTTCATTTCTTTAGCTTTTTTTTGCTTTTTCCCTAATGGATTAAACTTATAATCTTTGTATGACACTGAGTTTAGCGAAAACGCAAGTATCAAAGTATTCCTATGCTTTAAGAAACTTAGTTGTCATGCTGTGTATAAGTTTTCTTATCAGACATCCTGTATAACTCATTTCAAAGACGTTCATCAGGACGTGGCAGGCGACTGTTTAAAAAAAACCTACAGTACGACCCGTTTGAGGGTTTTTTCAATATCTAATTAAGTAAAAAAGAAAAATAAATTGATGCGGTCTAACATCAAATGAAACCACCAACATAACTGGGATGGACTTTTTCCTGTTGAAAAAAGCCGCCATTACCAATTAAAGTCTTAATTAAACGTTTTTTTTTTTGAAAGCCAATCAGATCTGATCAAATGACCGGTCACCCATCGATCCACCAAGACAGCTTGCTTAATTGTTGAAAGACATTTCAAAAACGAAAAATGTATACAACTGCAACCCCACGAAATCAGACAGTTTCAACTTAGGGTCTTCTAAATATGTTTGACTTTCGAAGTTAAACAAAATCCTCTTAAACACGGCAACGCGAACATAATTGAAGAGCAAACAGGGCGGTTAACTTTAAATGAAAAAACGATTAAGGGTTTCCTCCCTTTCGAATGTACCCTCGAATAAACTACCACTTACCACCCCGATATAATGTTACAAACGCCACCGGCTCGCTTTATAATCTCTATTAAATCGGGGCCGTCCTTTTTTTTCCTTGAAAATCCATTAAATAAAGATGATCTTTGTACTACAGTTACGAAAAAAATAGTTTCAATTAAATCCTAACATGACAGGCTAAAGAAAAACAATATCGGAACAAAGTAGAAAGAGTTTTTTCATTTTCAAATATCTATAATTGCAAATCGGGCTTCGCAATAAGAGGAATAGCGTTCAGCAATTCAAATTTTCAACGTTTCAAATGTGAAACGTAATTTTGTCCAATAATTCTCGGGCGTCGTAAAAACGTCGGCAGATATTTTAATGCAACTGAATTATGACTAAAGAAATTAAAGAGCGGGCAAGGCGGCACGGGCGACAATTTCATATTCTCTAACTCGGAGCCCCTGCGCTTGGTTCTTTATTGCTGTTATTCCTCGTTATTACGTCTTTAATATTAAATCTGAATTACGTCTGAGAACGTCGGACTTTTCATGCCAAAAGTCTTGGAAATTTATTTGCAACAAAAAGACGCTCCCCAAGCTTACATCTTCACTGTTAATCCGAAATGGGTGATTCTATCATAAAATTTTGGCTCGTAAACCTTGATTATACAAAAAATATACGAGGCCAAATGAAAAGGCGGATTCGGGATACGGGCTTCAAAAAGCGAGAGGGGGTCCGTCGTATTGATAACGTCGTATAATTGAACGTTAGCTACCCCCAGTCAGATTTTAGGGGGCCCGATCATGTTTAGATCGCACATTTAGATCAATTTCTGTTTGTTGTATCTTAACAATTGACGCATTATAATCCGTGTGCGCCTTTATTATATACCCTCTCCTGCTCTCTCGCTCTTTCTCTATATCAGCTCGATTCGAATGACATAGAGATTAGATTTATCCTCCCTTTGTTACTGCAATAATGGGGAATTATTTTTCAGCTTCTTGTTAGCAAAAAGTCAAACTATCGACTTTGGTAGGCGCATGGAAAATTGGGAACAATAATGTCTTTATCAGTCTTTAATAAGATCAAATGTACCTTTGGAAATCGTATTTTGGAATTGTTCATACTCAATTAAGTCTATTTATTACCTTAACCTGCAAGAAATGCTGCAGAAGGTACTTAATCTAGAATCAATAGAAAATTAAGAAGAATTACATACCTACCTATTTTTTATTTGTTGTTTGAGCCTAGGAGCTACATATAAATTTGGTACTTCCCTATTTTTTTTGAGGCTTTCGCTGGTTTTCTGTATCTGTTATGATAAAGCTTAATTATACTTATCCTGACTATACTTAAATTCTGTCTGCATCCAAAAGCCATAAACATATTAGTGCAGAAGTAATATACAATCAGGTAGATATAGGGAAATTTTCGGAAGGGGGGGCTTCCGTCAAGACATCAATCAATCACGGCTATTTAAACAAAAACTCTTTTGTTCGTAATCCGCACGTGCACCTCACGTGACAACGTTTAGATAAAGGGACAATAAATAATCGGGAAGGGTGCATTTTGTAACTCACACTATATAATCGAGCTTAATTACATAGATTTTCATACATATACATAATTTTCTTTCCTGATAAGAGAAATAAAATAAATCAAGACAAACAATGATGAACATAAGCCGGCATTTATTTAAACAAGAACAAACGAGTCGCGATTGTCCGCCATTAATTTTCCCTCCGGTGGAATACCGAAACAATGGTTTAATCTTTTCCTGTCGTCATCTAGCAATTACTGAAACAATTACGAAAAAAAAAAGACAAAAATTAAGTCGTTGCGCCGCTGCTGATGCCGCTTTATTCAGGCGGTTTTGTTCTTTTCGTAATTAATTATGTTGATGCAGCAATTAAAAAGGCTTTATCGTATGAAATTAATCTTGGAGCCTTAATGGTGAACGATGATGAAAAAAACGAAATTGTTTTGTCAATCACTGTACAAAAATAAAATGAAAAGAGAAAGAGTCGATTCTTTTCGTACTTGAACGCTTTCATAAATGAGCTCTTCAAACTTGCAAACACCACTGGCAAGAACAAAACTATTCAAATTGTTTTTGGAACGAACACTCTGGAATGGGACGTTTTCACGGGCAAAAACAACAATATACTTTCAGGAAGAAATACGTATGTGTAGTTTCGTTCCAGCATCCTCGTGCGCTGATGATTAAGTATATTACATAACGTTACGTAGATAGGCGCTAATTCATCTTCTGGAAATACACAACACCCACAAGGTCGTCAATTAATTTTATTTTACTCATCATTGGTGGTAGATAATATTCGCTTACCAGCAGTTCGCAAAGCCCCCCATTTAATTAACTAAGTATATTTTCCTTTTGTGTCGCAAAAAAAATTATAAATTCAAAATTTTAAACGCAATTTGCTCGGGTAATAATGACTGTGTCCCGCATCGTTGCCATTTCCAGCGGCAGGAAAACTGGCAGGAATATAGCGGGCGTAGTCAGGAGAATGGTAATTGTGAACGATCCCCGGTCTGTGTAACAGTTTAATTTGCACATTAGCTCCCGACAGAGAAAGGAGAATTAATTAACGCCATTATCGCCTATCATCTGTTTTAATTGCCTCGCGAGGGCGCCATGTTGTTTTTACTAGGAATTAAAATGGCCGTCGCTCCCCCCCGGATGGAACAATGGTGCAGTCATTATAAATGTATATAGGGGGGTATATAATCTGAATATATACACGGGAATGGTAAATTGCTCGGAAGATAACGACGAGGCTGACTTACACGATGGGACGAGATTATTTTCATCCTTTTTGCTACATTTATTTTATATATACCTATTATTTGTTAATGCTCGAAGGGAAAAAAAGTTACTCGCCCATTGCTTTTCACCCTCCCCATCTTTAATAAATGAAGAAATTTGTATTTCTCCTGCAAATTGAGAGCCACTTTGTAATGTTATTTTTTATTTCAATATAATTTCTTTTTAGTTACAATTTGTGTGCAAAATTGGTTTTGAATGAATTTTCCGCATTAGAATTGATTTAGTCTTTGTGAGTAGTTTTACTAACCTTTTTCCGAAATTAACACTTAGAAATTCATTGTAGAATCACCACTGAAGAAATTTTTTGTTTTTTTTCCTAAAAATTACTTTTATGTTTTATTCCACTGTTACCGGTCCTCATCGTCGACAGAGGTAATCTAAAACGGGTTTTCCAAATCCCCGCTCCAAAAATAATTTGTGCAGTGTAGGACGGGCTTTATTCAGACAGCCGAGATAGCCACGAAAATGAAGTAATTAAAACTATAAAGGCCCAGGTTAATTGTTTCCCTACCATCACGTAAATTAAACCGAACCAATTACGAACGGGGCTTTTGTCGCAGTTCCTTCTTTCTTTTTCTTTTTCCCACTTCATATTTGCGTTGTCTCTGTCACTCAGGCATAATTTTTTTAAATAAATGTGTTGATTTTTCTTTTTTATGTAGCCTATAAATAATGTTTTTTGCTGCTATTAAGACATTAACGACGACCAAAAATAACGCAACACGGTTTATCTGAAAATCAAAAAACCAAATAATCTAAAGGCGTTGCTTAATTAAAAGTTATCAGCGCCGGCAATCGTTGGCTTATACAAAACATGCCTTAGTTCTAGCTTTAGCCTAGCTAACTAATTATAAATTAGCTAATATATAATTTTAGCAATTATACCATGTAACTACTAGTGTTTTGTTGAAGGTATGTATTTGAAAATTGTTTATTTTTAGTTGAACCTCTCTTGATAAATATTGGTTTTAGCAGCTGACTGAAGGGCGACCGACCGGTGACAAGAATAGGCCAATGATTGGCCTCCTGTGGAGTACCCATGGGTCCCCTGACATGAATTTCTGTCCTCTGTTCCTAGAAATATACGTACACACTGGGATTTTATGTGTATTCTTTTTATTATTCACTTAATTGACATTAATTATAGGTTGTCTGTTGATGGTTAATTAAAAAAAATATTAAGTTTTTTCGGATATCTTGGAAAAAAATACAAATCCACTCTGTATAATTGTGTTATATTTACGTCTTTTCTAATAATACATAATTTCCTTAATTATTAACATAGTCATAAATAATTATTGACAATGTACATTACTTTTTTCCATCTTTACATGTAGCAAATGATCCGAATTAACCGAAAATCAAATAATTAATGTTTGTTCAGTAAGCTATTATGTACTTATGTAGATGTACTTAATTATTATAATTTATGTGTAAACGCTGCAAATTTACAAATTTTACAAAATATTTACATTTTTTACTTGTCATTTACAATATCTACTAATAGGAACATCAATGCAGACGAATTTTTACTGAACGAAAGGGAATAGATTCGATTGTTATATTTAGTTTCGAAAATTAACACCATAGAAAACCTTGATAACCTCCATGATAAACCTAATAATTAATTTGTCCCTACGGTTGACCGGAATACATTACAGATTTAGTGGCTGTTGTTAAAACGATCGACTCGGTGTCATAGTTAAATTTAGTGAAAACCATTAAAATATATAATTACCAACAATTATTTTTAATAATTTATTACCAACAGTAATTATTTTTAATTTATCTATTTTATTTCATAAACTATTATCGATGAATGATAGATGTTTATTTGTTTTTTATCTTGTTTCTAATTTTTGTTTTAAATACTTAGTTATGCACTTTACATTATAAAAAAAAGCAAGCAGCAACAAATGTATTAAAATTGACTTACTATTGATGGTTGTGTCAATGTTTACAATAGCCATTCAAAACGAAAATTTATTGTAAGTATTCTTGTAAATTCATAAATATTCTAATGTCAATATTAGTTCCGCACTAGTTTAGTACAGTTGTAAAAGCTAGAACACAATTGGTTAAAAATAATATGGCATTATTTGTACTTGACTCTAGAATGAAAGAGGCATGTTCAATTGAAATCCTTGTTTGGTTAAGTCAGCATTGGAAGCAATTGCAACCATTAGTTGTGTTTCACATGTAACTTTTAAAGTGGCATTTGTTTTCAAAATTGTTAAATTTACAACAAAAGAAATTAACGATTTTGAAATATCCAGGAGGACGTTATAGGCCAGATAAATGTGAAAAAACAACAGGATATGATTCTTAATACATTTTTTATGGGTCAAAGATTAATTTTAATTGAACAACCCACGTATAAAGATTAATTTTTAACTGGCCAAAACAATGTTAATTAATAATTTCGTACAGCAATGTCCTTACTATATAATATATTATATATATATATATATATGTATATATATATATATATATATATATATATATACAGCCTTGGCCAAAAATATTTGCCACTTTGAAAAAAATTTCTGTTATCGGTAATTTTAGATCGATTTTGTTCAAATTTTGTAAATGAAAATTCAAATCAAAATTCAGTTTACGTGTTCGAGGAATTTTTGAAAAGTTCATTTTTAGAGTAACTTTTGGGGTCTTAAAAAAAACCCAGTTTGTGTGTGGTGGAAATTTTTTAATATGATTTTCATAATCTTGTAGAGTGGATTTTTCTACATATATTTTGAAAATTTGATCAAAATCAAACCACAAATAAGGGAGTTACAGCCTTTTAAAATCGCCAAAAAT